>CM040399.1:24642490-25052490 GCA_022702515.1 Ilyophis sp. 1 JC-2022 | reverse complement strand
CTTTCTCTCCCTTTCATTGGCTCTCAACTTTATAGCATGCGCTCATTTCTAGACGTGTGAAACCCGCGAATAAAAATGAAAACAACCGTTTAAAAAAAAAAAAGACGTGTTGTGTGATTCTATTATTGAGTTTATTCATAAATAACTTATGTCAGGTTTATTGTTCTCGGTGCAACTTTCTGAATTTGTGAATATGTACTTATTTTCAATTCAGATTTTAATGAATACTTCTGTTAAAGTAATGATGATACTGAACAGTATTGATACATAACAAAACGACAGCAACCCATTTTCACACAAAAACGTTTCTATTAATGGCACCGGTTCATTTTATAGTTTGAAATGCAGACGTGTTATTCCATCAGCACTTTCAAAAACCATTACATCACACCACCAACACATCACAGGTTTTGTTAAAATAAATAAATAAATGAAATTAAATCCATGAGTAAATGCAGATTGAACTAGTGGAGACGTGTGCATTTGCTCTTTTACAATCCCTAAACGTCCTAGTTTTATTGCTTTTAAATTAGCCAAGAGTGTGAGTGTAGTCCATCTACCTGGTGGACGCTTGACAGACATCCCATAAAGATTAGCGGCAGCAGTAGCCCCCTTCCCCAGCCTGCTAAAAGCTCAATGTTGGTTTTATCGGTTCCCGAAAAGCAGCCGACTCGGCAGCTCAATTTAGACCATCAGCTGACGTCGTTAACGGCACTGGAATGTAACCAACGCACTTCAATGCAGGATCCCGTTAATCGCACAAATCGCGGCTTCCGCCGACCCCTCAATCCAACATGTGGTGCTTTTGGGAAAAGCCAGAGGGAGACATGTGGAGAGAAGCACGAGCAGGCGGAGAGGAGCACGAGCAGGTAGAGAGGAGCACGAGCAGGTGCAGGGAGGGCCTAATGCTGGTCAGAAGACAGCAGTAAAGCTGTGTGCTTTTGAAGTGTCCAATTCCAGCGGAAAAATGGTGTTTGTGCCTCCAGAGGCCCTGCCTGTCATTCTGTCTCCAAATTCCTGACCCTGAATCAGGGAAAACGCAGAGTTCCTATCAAAGTGCAAAACAGGTGCCTGATCCCCAACCAGGAAAAGCGCAATAGTGACAGAATCAAACGCACTACATTCTCATTCTAACGCCAGAGGAAACATGAACGTATATTAGCCTTTCAGTGGGTATGTTGCTAATCTCACACACTGGCAAACTGCTTCATTAAAATCTGCTCTGTGAATACAGTTTTAGGTACTTGGGCCAGATTTCATTAAAATGAAATGTCAAGGAAAGCACCAAGCAGCCACCAATGGAAGGAGCTTTGAAGATTTTCCCGTGCATTAATCCAAGTCCATCGCATTTGACAAACAGCTCAGTGCTGGAGGAGGTGAGCGGCTCAGTGCTGGAGGAGGTGGGCAGCTCAGTGCTGGAGGAGGTGGGCAGCTCAGTGCTGGAGCGAGGAACAGCCGTGCAGAGACGACGCGGGAAACAGCACGGCCGTTTCTAAAGCAGTCTCTCAGACATCCGTACCGCCACAAGAAAAAGGCCTTTATGGATTCGGTTATATAATCTAAGCGAGAGCGAGAGTAGAGAACGCCTCACACAAAAGAGCAGGAATGCTAACCAGCCCAACGCTGAAGATCATGAGACTGAGCTGAAGAAGTGACGCTGCACACAGCAGGACAGAGAAGCACACAGCAGGACAGAGAAGCACACAGCAGGACAGAGAAGCACACAGCAGGACAGAGAACGACCGCGATCTAAAACTGCAGCGGACGAGCCGGGGTTCACTTCGCTTCGCTTATAATGAGCCATTCACCCCAATTTCACAACACAGAGACACTATAAGGTTTTCAGGGCCTTCGCTGCGATGCCACAATTCGCAGCCGACAGCTCATCTTATTTGTATGTTGCTATGGAGCGTTGAGGATATACGGTGGAAAGCAGAATAACTAAATGTTACGATGTGCGAGTCACAAACTGACCTTCCGTGCGCGTGGAAGTCGAGGTGTAGAAACTTGTCCTCGTGGGCGACGGCCCTCTTGGCCCGCTGGTGATTATCGTGCAGGACGTCGGTGTCGTACGACAGCCCTTCATAGTGGTGGATGTATTTGCTCAGGGGATTCCCATACAGACCTGCGGAGACAGAGGGGCAGAGAGAGGGGTGAAGCGTGCATCCTAACGAGCCCTGGGTGACCCTAAAACACAGAAACACAGAAGGCTAATTTCACAGGGCAGAGTGAGCCGCGTTCATAAATAATGCAATCCGGCAGCAGCGGCAAACCGTCTGAGCCTGTCAAAACTGTCCCACAATCCCAGCCTTAAAGTGGGTCACCGTGACGTGTACGAAATGTGCCACTACAAGGGATCTCATATCACTGGTTATGATGACATAAATATATTTAGAAACCATGTTCTTAATAATTCTCTTAAACAGAAAATCTGAGCTCAAATGTATTTAAAAAAGTAAACGACACAGAACGGCAGTAGATTAGTGCGGGACGGAGAATGTGTTGGTGACTTGTTCTCATTCTATCCATCCTTGCACAGAACGGCAGTAGATTAGTGCGGGACGGAGAATGTGTTGGTGACTTGTTCTCGCTCATCCTTGTATAAATTCTGAAAGTGACTTCCTGTGAAGCCCCAGGATAGCACACTATGGTAGGAAACTCTGCCTCAACAAACGTCCTGTGCTGGAGCAGAGAGCCACGATCAACGTTGTCAATGTGCTGATGTTTGGGTACATACTACTGCAACAGGAAATGTAACTAAGCATGTCTCAAAGTTCCCCGACATTCAATTAATTCTGAAAATGATCATACTTGAAATTCTTCGCCACTGTTCTTAAGGCATTTGTGACTAAAAGGGTCAGAAATAGTGGAAAAACACCTCCATGATTGCAGAGGGTGTCATCATTCCACCCGCTAGAAAAGATCATGAAGCGAGTCCCTACCTGACCCAAAGATGAAAATCTACTTTTCTAAGTCTCAATGATGGCAGAGAATTTCAATCCTGAATGGTAAAACGCTAGCTTAAGTTTGCATGTGCAGAATCACGGTTCAGTAATTAGTGTCGAGTCTCAGGTGTTAATTAACCGCCTCCTCCAGCCCAGCGGGGGGAACTCGTGACACGATTGGCCGTGAGACGAGGGCCCAGCGAACACAGCAATAACACGCAAACTAAACGATGAGAAAATACTTTGGACACTGTGTGACTTTGGTTGATGTAAAATGCACAGAAAGCTCTCATCAATATTTAAGCATACTCCCCAGAATAGTATTAAACGCGCATCAAGGAATACGATGAGCTCGGATGTCTCAAGCATTTCGCACACAATCCCCATTGGCCCTGGTCGATAGCCGACTGCTTATTGAATGTCCCCATGTGAACTTTTTGGGTCTCCCGCCCTGGCCCCTCCCCTGCCCTGAATGTGCTCTTTGAACGGGCCTCATATGAAAATGGGGGGGCGGGGGGGGTCAGACTGGGACATGGCCATAGAGTTCAGGAAATCACTCAGGATGGTGGATCACCTGGAGAAAACAAAAAGTATTTCACAGCGATTTGCCGGCAGCCCTCTACCGTTCTGCTAAATATTGAGTCCAATTGCTTTTTTTAATTTGATGTTTGGGGAAGACGTGTGACAAGCCAGACGTTCGCTGTCACTTCAAAGGGAAAGTTTTGCGGTTTCAACCACAACAAATAGAAAGAAACCCAGTCCTCTTTACAAACGTACAAGAACTGCAAAGACCTGCTCAGGCTGAGGACAGCACACTACTCTGTGGACCAGGGAATCCACACATGCTGCTTCCACCTGCAAAGTTTGGCCCCAGACATGGACTGTGGCCCCTTTGAAATTATATTGACAGAGAATACATGACCTCGCTGTCACGGCTGAACCAGAGAAATTCAGCTCCGGGTTTGGGAAAGTGTGAGTGGGGGAGCATCACCTCCACAAAGCTGGTTTGTGAGGTCGCCGGCCTGTCAGAAATCCCAATAGATCACGCCGCTGGCCTGACAGAAGCTGGTAAAGAGCCCCAAGGCACACATGTTAAACCCAGGAATAACAGGTATAATAGCTCTCCTATCGTATCCGCGAGGCTAATCCTCTGCAAGCACAGAGTGTCTTACGCCGTCCCCAAAGCAAAGTCTGCCTGTAGCAGTTTATTAAATTTTACCCAACAGAACGGAACTAGGCGGGAGATTTTGGGGCGAACGTGTGGGTTCTGATCCAGGGATACCGCTAGGTTTCATCCCCCAGAATGAATTAATCGCTGAAGAGTGCGACAGAAATCGAAACAACCCGGGAGGTTCGAGGAGGTGCCGACCGTTCGCCTTCAGGGCTCTGCAGAGCTCTTCCTGTACATTTCAGCTGCAGTCAGCCACCGATCATGTAGCCTATGTGAGGACTACCCATTTCAGAAACAACATGGGTTCTCGGGAGCAACTACATTACCCAAAAGGCCACGGATGTTTGCGCTCGCTCTGAAATGTACAAGTAAATACACGAAGCATAAATGGAGAAATGTGAGCACCTCTGATTGGGCGACTGGCTATTTTATCAGACTTAACTAGCGTATTGTTAACCGGAGTACCGTCACTTGCACACTCAGATTCCACGACAACCAAGTCACTGAAGAACAAACAAGCAAAATCACATACAGTGGGAAGTCCACACCTCACTGGGGCATCTTAAAGCACCGCTGTTTTGGTGAATTTTAACACTCCAGGGGCCAGGGGCCACATGTAGAAACAGTGCTGAGCAGAAAGATGCCCTCAGAACGCTGCGTAAACAAGTTTCAGCACAGAAATTCAGACGTATAAAATAAGTGAATCCACGTACCTCGGCACACGCTGTCTGCACACCATACACACATAATGTTTGGAGTCGGTGTGATATGGTGACACCCTCACTCGTGCACACATACGCATACATACACATACGCCCCCCCCCTTAGCATTAGATGATTTTATTTATTTGTATAGTGTTTCACCGTCTTTGCCATTCGCATGTATTGTATGTATTGCCTATGTTGTAGTGATGCTGTGTATCTGCATGTGATTGTTTCTCTGCCGGGGCCTCTTGGCCAGATCATCATTGTAAATGAGAACTGGTTCTCAACTGATTCATCTGGTTAAATAAAGGTCAAATAAAATAAAATAAAAGGGAAAGAGGGAGAAAATGTTAAACTGCGTAAGCACATTTCCGACTTTCTCCGTGAGCATTCTTTTACGCATTCTTTTACTCAGAGTTTTATACATGTGGCCCCAGTAGAGGGAGGGGTGACCTGGTTCCCTTGCTGAACACTGAGCAGTTGGCCCCCAGGAGATGGCGTACGTGCTGGATCAGTGAAGGGTGAGAACACTAAGACCAGCCCCACCGCTTATTCTATACGAAGGCTACACAGCATACACAACAGGACAGAGCAGGGGAGAGAGAGATCACATGTCTCTGAAGATTTGGAGATAAAATAGAGAAATAGAATAAGAACCCAGAAGAAAACAGAAACTCATTTGTAGCAGCGGTGCAACCCTAACCCTAATCCACACTCGTCTCCTTTGAAATAAGAAAGGAATAAACGTGAAGACTGAACCTTAAATCGTGGAGATGGAAAATGGTAGACCTCAAGCCAGCAAACCGAATGAACACATTTCCAATTCCATTGTAGTGAACTGTGTGTCTGTTGAATATGAGCGGGAAGAAAGAAAAAAGGCCTTCGCTTGGTGTATTAAAATAAACGCGCGACAAAGCCTAGTTATCACCCAGGTCAACAACTTCAAAGTGTTAAAATGTGTGTAAAAAGCGTGCGTGCGTGCGTGCGTGCGTGCGTGCGTGCGTGCGTGCGTGCGTGCTTGCGTGCTTGCGTGCGTGGGTGCGTGCGTGCGTGCGTGCGTGCGTGCGTGCGTGCGTGCTTGCGTGCGTGGGTGGGTGCGTGCGTGCGTGCGTGCGTGGGTGGGTGCGTGCGTGCGTGCGTGCGTGGGTGGGTGCGTGCGTGAGACAGATAAAATGCCTCAGTTCTTCTGGATATCTAGGCTTACAGAATCAGATGTTTGAGCCCATCTGTTGATGAAGCACATTGCTCCTCTCTGTTCTGAGTCAGGAGGAAGAGTGTTTAGTCACATGACTCTGTGAGGCTCTGCTCTCCTGCCTGCAGACAAGCTTGGGTTTAGAGACAGGCCAGTGACTCCATTACACACCAGTGACACTTGAACTTTCGGCGCCCTGAGGAGCGGAGCCCTTGGCAAGCCGGCCTCTGACGTTCCCTCCGCTGTAGCACAGGGCACGCTAACCGCACACTCACAACCCCTACCTCACCACAACCCTGAATATCACTCCACTCACAACCCCTACCACACCCCAACCCTGAATATCACTCCACTCACAACCCCTACCACACCACAACCCTGAATATCACTCCACTCACAACCCCTACCACACCCCAACCCTGAATATCACTCCACTCACAACCCCTACCACACCCCAACCCTGAATATCACTCCACTCACAACCCCTACCACACCCCAACCCTGAATATCACTCCACTCACAACCCCTACCACACCACAACCCTGAATATCACTCCACTCACAACCCCTACCACACCCCAACCCTGAATATCACTCCACTCACAACCCCTACCACACCACAACCCTGAATATCACTCCACTCACAACCCCTACCACACCCCAACCCTGAATATCACTCCACTCACAACCCCTACCACACCACAACCCTGAATATCACTCCACTCACAACCCCTACCACACCCCAACCCTGAATATCACTCCACTCACAACCCCTACCACACCCCAACCCTGAATATCACTCCACTCACAACCCCTACCACACCCCAACCCTGAATATCACTCCACTCACAACCCCTACCACACCACAACCCTGAATATCACTCCACTCACAACCCCTACCACACCCCAACCCTGAATATCACTCCACTCACAACCCCTACCACACCACAACCCTGAATATCACTCCACTCACAACCCCTACCACACCCCAACCCTGAATATCACTCCACTCACAACCCCTACCACACCCCAACCCTGAATATCACTCCACTCACAACCCCTACCACACCCCAACCCTGAATATCACTCCACTCACAACCCCTACCACACCCCAACCCTGAATATCACTCCACTCACAACCCCTACCACACCCCAACCCTGAATATCACTCCACTCACAACCCCTACCACACCACAACCCTGAATATCACTCCACTCACAACCCCTACCACACCCCAACCCTGAATATCACTCCACTCACAACCCCTACCACACCACAACCCTGAATATCACTCCACTCACAACCCCTACCACACCCCAACCCTGAATATCACTCCACTCACAACCCCTACCACACCCCAACCCTGAATATCACTCCACTCACAACCCCTACCACACCCCAACCCTGAATATCACTCCACTCACAACCCCTACCACACCACAACCCTGAATATCACTCCACTCACAACCCCTACCACACCCCAACCCTGAATATCACTCCACTCACAACCCCTACCACACCCCAACCCTGAATATCACTCCACTCACAACCCCTACCACACCCCAACCCTGAATATCACTCCACTCACAACCCCTACCACACCCCAACCCTGAATATCACTCCACTCACAACCCCTACCACACCCCAACCCTGAATATCACTCCACTCACAACCCCTACCACACCCCAACCCTGAATATCACTCCACTCACAACCCCTACCACACCCCAACCCTGAATATCACTCCACTCACAACCCCTACCTCACCCCAACCCTGAATATCACTCCACTCCTACCCCTACCACACCACAACCCTGAATATCACTCCACTCCTACCACTACCACACCACAACCCTAAATATCACTCCACTCCTACCCCTACCACACCACAACCCTAAATATCACTCCACTCTTACCCCTACCACACCACAACCCTGAATATCACTCCACTCCTACCCCTACCACACCACAACCCTGAATATCACTCCACTCACAACCCCTACCTCACCACAACCCTGAATATCACTCCACTCCTACCCCTACCTCACCACAACCCTGAATATCACTCCACTCCTACCACTACCTCACCACAACCCTAAATATCACTCCACTCCTACCTCACCACAACCCTGAATATCACTCCACTCCTACCACTACCTCACCACAACCCTAAATATCACTCCTACCCCTACCTCACCACAACCCTGAATATCACTCCACTCTTACCCCTACCTCACCCCAACCCTGAATATCACTCCACTCTTACCCCTACCACACCCCAACCCTGAATATCACTCCACTCTTACCCCTACCTCACCACAACCCTAAATATCACTCCACTCTTACCCCTACCTCACCCCAACCCTGAATATCACTCCACTCTTACCCCTACCACACCCCAACCCTGAATATCACTCCACTCACAACCCCTACCACACCCCAACCCTGAATATCACTCCACTCTTACCCCTACCACACCACAACCCTGAATATCACTCCACTCTTACCCCTCCCACACCCCAACCCTGAATATCAGGCCACTCCTCACTGTTTCAGGTAGAAACATTATTTAGAGGCATAAGATAAGGTGACAGCAGTGTAAGCCCCAGCTGGGCTGCTTTAACAGCACATTTACTTACAGAGCTATGGGTTAAAACGTACAGGCTCGGCCTACACACTAGCATGGATATATATTCAAACCTGGACCTCAAATTCAAATCTGGCCCCGGTTTTTTTTCCTCCCAGGTAATTAACGGAACAATTATTGCTAGTGATTGGCCTTCATGCCTGACTCCCGGCTAAATGGAGCGTGGAAAACCAGCAGTTCTCAGCCCTCGAGGACCGTGATTTGAGTAAAAGGGCCTTATAGCATGTCAAGTGGTTACAACCTATGAGAAATGCTCTTGTTAGCACATATAAGTCCATGTTAGTCAAATATATTTTGGGCAGAATCACATCCAGTGTTAGCTATCACAAGCCTAGCTTATGAGAGGGCCAGCCATCACCCAATAAAAGATATGAGAGCAGGCACTTCCAGCAAGCTGTCCCCTGCAGAAGGAGAATAAGAGCCTTAAAGCTGCGCTGTACAAACACAAACCTCCCCAGATTACCCTCAGCAGGGCGAGCATAACGCAGCTGTTAATGAGCTCAATATGTCACAATGAAAAGTGGGCGGGTTCTCCACGCAGCTCTGACACGCAGCTCTGACACGCAGCCATTCTGGGGGTAATGAACAGAGTAAATAAAAAGTACATTTTAACTGCAGCAACATCCTCGGCTGCTTTCTTCCTTTCTGAAAACGGAGTAAACGGGACACTTTTACTGAGCTCGCACCGTTGTGATTCTTGGGCTTAACAATACTTTTTACAGGGACGTTACGTGTTCATGTGGGGGCCACACCTGCTGTGATGGGGGTGTTTACATCACACATCCTGAGAGAAGCTGCCCTGTGTCGGTGCATAAGGAGTTATTTACACAAGCAGGTCAACTGAAGGTGTGCCCACAGAAACATCTGAAGGCGTTCTCACAGAAACCGTGCGACTGAAGGCGTTCTCACAGAAACCGTGCGACTGAAGGCGTTCTCACAGAAACTGTGCATCTGAAGGCGTTCTCACAGAAACTGTGCATCTGAAGGCGTTCTCACAGAAACTGTGCATCTGAAGGCGTTCTCACAGAAACTGTGCATCTGAAGGCGTTCTCACAGAAACTGTGCATCTGAAGGCGTGCTCACAGAAACTGTGCATCTGAAGGCGTTCTCACAGAAACTGTGCATCTGAAGGCGTTCTCACAGAAACCGTGCGACTGAAGGCGTGCTCACAGACACCAAAGATACCGAAGCAGCTCTCAACAAAAGAGAGTGGCTCTTCCTGAGCAAGAAGATCTGGTGCGACTGCGATGCTAACCGGAGCGCAGAGAGCATGTTTGCACAGTGACTCTCTGCAACGCAACAGTTTAATTCAAAGATTAAGGACAGCAGGAAGGACTAGCTCTTTCCTGGTGAGGGCAGATGCAGCTGAAATAGCCATTGGAAACATTAACACAGCACACTCCCCCCACCCCCCACCAAAAGAGAATCTAGGCTTCCAGCCTGGACAGCATTGATATCGCCAAAACGCTATGCCCAAGAGACCGGCTTGTTATCAGTAAGGACAGACAGAGTCTGGCAGGTCGGTTTTGTCGTTGTTGTGTCATAAACACACATACTGAATTGCGTGTGTGAAGTCAAGCAAGTCTGTCCTGTATTTGTATATTACAAGCACACACACCAGATTTCTTGCTTGGGTTTTATTGCTATTCCAACGGGAACATAATTCTTCCCAGGGTGCACTGCTACAAACAACATGAGCCGAGAACATCGGCGTGAACCAAATCACCATATCGCTGTAATACACTTAACACCGATTTCCGTGCTTTATGTAAAGAACATACCATTCGACAATGATGGGGCTTTATGCACAAGGCATACAAAAGCAAGAATGTGCAACTCAGTCCACATGGTATTCTTTCCTCTTAGAAGAGTGATACTTGGTTGTTTTACCGCCAATGAGACGAAACACTTCAAACCTCAAAGAGAATGTAAAAGGCGGGATTACATCCGAGCGAAGGCCTGAACGCTCTGTGGTTTACCTGCGATTTAATACGCCTCCCACGACTCCGGTACCATATGAAGGCCCTCCGGGAACAACTCAGGCCTGTACACTCTGAACATAATATTGTTCACACACTGAATATGTGGTTTTATTGTAGATGCCTCATTTCCTGTATATTGTCATTTGTATCCCATGAGTCATGATGTTATAAGACTTCATTAGGAACTGGTGTTCCTACCCGTTATTTTTTAAATGGAAATGTATACATAGGGGGGGTCTCTGATGGCATAGGCAGCGGGTAATGCCCCCACAGTCATAGTACACCAATGGGTTGGCAATAGAACAGGCCACCAATCATGAAGTGGAAATTTCTCATTGGGAGCACAGAAGAATCGTAAAAAGTAGTTTAAAATTGCACACACGGTAGGCTGTAAGATGTGATATGGTTGTTCACTGGTGCACAGAACTGGCTGTAAAATGCATTTGAAACAGCCCAAAATAAGTAATTTTCCCAACACAAAAACATGTGCCTGGGGCCAAAGCGTGATGGAATGCAGTTTATATGCACGTCTCCAACCAGCTTCATCATCGTAATCCGCTCCCCTCAGCCTCACAAGGAGACCACGGGTTCCCCTTCCAGACCAAATCCCCCGACCGATCGCTGCTCCTTTCAACTATTTCTTAAACTAAACAAGAGTGTAACGCTCGATGAAAGAGCTCATTGTCTCTGCAATAATCTATTTGGAATTCAAATTGAGGGGAAAAAATAATCCAAAGAATCTACTTAGGATCCATAAAACAACTGGATGGCAGTAAAAAAACAACTGAAAAAAGGTACTCTGCACCCTCCTGTTCCTTTTTTACAATTACCCACAAGTGACAACTTCCTCCAGCCCCCGATGCCACTGCCTGTCTGCCCTCTCATTGATTAAACCTGCCCGAATGTCCTCGTTGTGCCAACAGACCCGCTGCCCACACGCTAGATTTGCAGCCTCCTCTTCCAGTCAAACACATAATGATAATGTAGAGAGGTTTTGGTCAGGATGAAATGACTTGTGATGCTGTAAATAGCTCAAGATGACAGAAAAAGCCTCGTCACTTCCTACATCTGTTTAGCTCCCTCCAGGAAGGGGTTACTATAGCCCTTCTGCAGAAACCTGGAGGACCAGAAGGAACAGACGACAAGAAGGATAGGATAGAGAGCAGGAAGTAGTACTGGAGAGGTCTACGCCAAATCAGACACAGGCTTAAAAGGCCAGGGCTTAGAAATGACTTCACTATCTATAGGTCCAGTACAAAAAAATAAAAACTAGTCATACAAATTCATGCAGCAAATTTATTTTGTGTTTTTTCCTGCTCCCACCATTGGTCACACAGATATTAATTGCAGTGCGCTAGGATCAAGGACTCGTGTCCCTCTTCTTCACGCGGAACTTGAGAAGAGTATCTGGCCCTTTAAAGACATCAGCTACACCACACAGCAGACGCGCCACGAATCCACCGCGATCAATGAACGTCTCAAATTGCAGTCGCTAAAGACAAGTGATTTATATTTGTATACCAACCACCCACACAAGGCCTGAACTGCCTGGAAGCCTCACACACTTTCTCACTTAAAACCAGGCTTGGTTGACCATCAAGGTTTCCAAGTCATAAAAGAACAATGCATATCTACCGAGGTTTTCCTTCTACAGGCATTTAAAGCTACGAGAGAGGAGAAAACAGAGCCAAGCTCCACTGAAAGGAAGCAGGAACACAGCAGGCTATGAATCACACACTATGGACAGGCTTAATGAAGTGCGTCGGATGCCTCTACGGCCTGAAAGATGGAATACCGCGTCGGCTCCACTCCGAAGCGCCTTATCCGACACAGCCGCATTTGGTCAGGTGTGTCGCGGGACGGCCGCTACCTGCCTTGACAAAGTGGCTGGGAACGGCAGCAGTGACTTGTGACCGTTAGCTGCAGAGACACTAAATAACGTCCCCCGTTATTTTTACAGCGTGCGCACAGGACGCTGCATCGCCGGTAATCGGCCAGGGCGCAGCAGATGCTTCTGAACAAACGGGCTTTTGTGTTCAACCTGGGAGCCGTGCGATTTCGTGGGGGCGATTGTTCCGGTTGTGAGAAACGACGCGCAGTTGACCGAGGGGGAGAGGGATTTGCAAAACAAAGCAAGGCGGTAAGCGCACGCAACTGCGCCGGTTTGTCACAGAATGTGAATGTCATGTGTGCATAGAGAGAACGGGAGCAGACGCACGGGAAAGGTTTATGTTGGGGAAACATGGTGGCATTTCAGTGGCAAGTCGCGCCGGATCAGTGTCTAAATAAAGATAATGTGTTTGATGCCGGTCTGTGCAGCATACGCAACACCTTCATTAGTGTAATGCATTATATGTATGATAAACATTATAACCAGTCCATAGCAACTGAACTTTGACATGTTTCATCATATTATGTCACTGCTATAAGACTGCTTACAGATGCATTCTTCACAAACTTATGTCGGTGGTGATAAGCTGGTTATGTATGCTGTTATAAGGTTATGTATGTTTATACAAGAGTTATGGTCATTGATTAGAGCTGATAATAGGTTTATGAAGACCCACTTGAATACAGTGTTAACTGACATTTATTTGACAACTGCAGTACTATTAGTACAGAAAGAAATAAATACAAACAAAACAATTCCCACTTGTTGCATTACCGATTTAACCGGAACTGTTTCAGTCAATAAGTAGCTGTAAAAATGGATTGTGTGTAAAAAATTTTTACAAAATAATCTATGTAAGTTGTTCTGGATGTGTTTGCTAAATGCTGAAATATAACATCTTCAATGTGAAAGCATGCAAACAAAATGAGACAATTTGCTGGTCATTCGTGATGGGAAAATGAGGTATCATGACAATAAAATGGGCGGAGCTTCCACATGACACCATTAGCTTCCTCAGGATCTCTAGCCTGGGGACAATATGCAGACTGCCATTCAAAACTCTTTGTGACAAAACCACTTCAGCAAAAAGCTTGAACGGGGCAACCTCTGATCACAAATACTACCGTTCAAAACGACCACTTCTCAGGTCCAATACAATGCTACAGACCAATACTAAAACAGAGGGAAAATAATATTTAGTTTAACTGTGAAACATGGTTTAAGGTTAGGCCTAACTGTAGGAACGACCCGCTGGAACCCTTTTGTGTCAGTTTTGAGTTTGCTCCGTTCATCCTGGAAAGCCAAACTCAGCCTGGCAAATAAAATCAGTCAGGCTCCTATACAGTAATATGAGCTGCGAATCGAGCCTTACAGCACAGCTATGGGGAGGGCGCAACAGACATTCTGCTTGCTATCCATGCCATGTCTCGAACATTTAAAAGCAGGCGCAAAGTGGATTAAATCCAGGGGCATTTAATATAAAAGTGTGGTGCAACTTACATTCTCCCAAGATTTCATCAATAAAGAATAATGCACAAAAGTGGATAACTGTTTTTAACTCTCCATTTCAGGCTGTGCACTAAAATGATTAATGACAGAACTTAATTACTATGTGGTACAGCACTAATTACTTGGTGGCTTGAGTAAGGAATCTCAAATCAACATGAAGCTACATCAGAATAATAACCTCGAGAACAGTAAACCATAACCAAAGTGACCCAAAATCAGACAGGAAAATAACAACCAAGAGATTGTATGGAAAAAAAAGAGCGTCACTTCACACCCATGTTAGTGAAACTCACGGGGCAAAATGACTCATTTCCTCCATTTCCGAGTGATAAGAAGTAACCTAATTACTGGCACCATGCATAACTTGTACCAGCAAAGCTACCAGCAAAGAGACCTCAGGAAATGTCTCGTCTGGGTTCGAGGGCCGAGCACAAACTGGACAGATTTTACCGTTTACCATTGCTTGCCTTGTTGCTGACATGGCTACATTTCTGTCACATGATTCAGACTGCATACAAATACTGCCAACAGGTCTCATTCCGCAACACAATAACAGGGGTTCCCTCAAAGGTCCTCAAAGGCAAATATACCTCCTGATCTTTCAGAGAGCACACTTCGTAGCAGCAAGTCAATATGCCATTACTATGTACTATGTACACCCTGGCTGTATCAGACCCATTGAGCATACTTCCTTATCAAGCGCTAGGCTAAGCTTACATTTACACACCCTACAAGATGCCGATTTATGGGGCGGACAATTACTGGGGTGAAACGGTTTGCGAAAAACTCTGCCAATCTAAGCTCCCACCAGATTAATTACATTTTAAAATGTTGTTCTGCTAACTTGGCCTTAGACGGTTGAGACAACACAACATGAACGTCCTGGGGAAGTAAGGCCAAAATTGTGCAAGCGTATATTTATGGGATAGCTGCTGGTTAAACCGGGACGTTTTGTGCCTGCTGTTGCCTAGGTCTTGCCACTTGACTCATTATGAAATGTAATGGTGGTCTATTCTGCAGAAAAAGCTCGACTGAAACAGCCAGGTAAACGGGAGGTGAATACACTCCAGGGCGCAACAAATCTTTATTACCTAAACAACACAAGCAGCCTCTGTCACAGAGACTGATGCACTGCTGCTGTGGGTTAATCGTGGCTTGTCCCCTAGAAGTTTAAGTCAGAGGACAGACCAGAAAAATTCTGGGAGGGCTTCCACCATGTGCAGCGCGTGTGCAGTCCGTGTGCAGTGTGTTGCAGGGCGTGTACAGTGTGTGCAGTAGTTGCAATAGGCTGAGGAAGCACATTCCCACTGGTCCTGAGATCTCCAGCATCTGATGTAAGCAGTGGGTGTTATTACATCATTCAAAATAAGCCAGTATTCATATATCACAGCTTTGATTGGATGTTTGCTTCATTCTCACTGCATGTGTAAAATATTACCCTCTGCAGTACACAAAGAGAGGGAAGTGGCATACTTACTTTATCACTCCCTAGCTGTTGTAAATCAGCTGAAGAAGACCATAAAATGAACAATTTTGTTTACTAATAAAACCACCTGGGGAGAGCTGAGGAATGGGAATATAGGCAGATGAGGGCGGTCCTGGTTTCTCCTCAAACCCCATCACAACAGATTTTGGGGTGTCCCTTTTGCTAATATGCTCGCACATTCATATGGCCAATTTGATCTGTGGAGCTACATCACAAAAAAAAATCCAGACAAATACATTTTCTTTCACTACCTTCCCCACTCCTTTTAAAAAAATATTTTTTAAAAGGCTTTTGGTTTCAGACCTGCTAAAAACATCTTTCTCAGAAGGAAAAGATTAGCTGGCTCCTCTACCTTCAGAATGAATAATTAATTTCTAACTCTATTCGCGTACTGCTGTTACCACTGCAGTATGTAGCATGCTTTCAACAGGCATCCTCTTTTCTGGAAAAACAAATCGAGAGTAGGCTATACCCCCCCCCTCCCCCCCACATCTTTTTACAAACCATTCAAATAGCTCTCAACATGCTCTTGATGATAAAAGATGCATTGCCTTCCCATTTTAAAACCGAAAAGCAGGTTTGAAAACATACACCAGATGATCCATATATCATACCGTCACACCCTGAAGGCTTCTTTTTATCAGATGTGTGATCAAAAGCCACTGTAATACTACACAGTGGGAGGTTGGGGGGGAAGCGGGGACTGGGACCTGCTTAACAAGTTTAATTTCCATACCTTTTTTACAGAGACTGACTCACTCGTTTTTCTGCAACCAGAGACAGAACTGTAACATTAATAAACAAACCAACTCCTGAAGCTCAGCGCGGAGAACCTCTGTTCTCTATAAGGACAAAACCCCTCAGCGCGGAGAACCTCTGTTCTCTATAAGGACAAAACCCCTCCGCGCGGAGAACCTCTGTTCTCTATAAGGACAAAACCCCTCAGCGCGGAGAACCTCTGTTCTCTATAAGGACAAAACCCCTCCGCGCGGAGAACCTCTATTCTCTATAAGAACAAAACCCTTCAGCTCGGAGAACCTATTCTCTATAAGAACAAAACTGTTATTCAAATGTTTAACTGCGTTTACCTTTACTGAACTGAAAAGCCCTATGCTTCTGTACAGGATAATGTGGTGTAGCCATACCGTGTCTCTTTGCGCACGCACAGTCGTAATCGTATGGTAAGGTTACTATGGCAGCAACGAGTTGCTGAGGCCTGGGATCGTTTCTTTGACAGCCTTCACTGTGACAGCAGGTTGCAGGTATCCTTCCAAGTCATTCCCTGCACTGCCAGTTTCAACAGGCTTCCAGAGGATCTCTGCGTGCCTTAACAACCCCCTACAAACAACAACTTGTTGACAGCCATCCGTATCTGTAAAAATTCTACATCAACATACGTGATAAAAATGTTCATTAAATGAGGATCAACCATGTCTCGATGAATACATCTATTAAAAAAAATGCATCAAACAGAAATTACAGAGGCCTGGGTGGACCTCCAGTATTCGGAGCTTGAAGCAGCTGCGTACTCTAGTCAAGCCGGAAAGTCTGCCCACCCCTTTCACCTTCTCCACGTTTTATTACATTACAGACATATTCTACAATAGATTGAGTTCATTTTTTGTCGCAAAATTCTACAAAAAATAGCCCATAATGACAAAGTGAAAATATGCTTTTAGAAATTTTTGCAAATGTATTAAAAATCGAAAATCTCTCATTTACATAAGTATTCATACCCTTTGCTTTAACATATTTTTAAAGTATCATATTTAATATTTGGTCGCATATCCTTTGCATGCTGTTATTTCCTGAAGTCCGTGACCCATCAACATCAAAAGACTCTCGATATCTTATTTCCAGGTACTGTTACAAGCGATACTATAAGCTCTCTGCATTTGAATGGATCTCTATGGGAATTGGGGGGTGAGACTAGATTCAGCTGTAAATTACACTGGTACCGTATGGAACACATGGCTGGCTAAATGGCTGTAAGTCATCAAGGGTCTGAGCTATCGAACGAGCCCCAAACCATCACTCTGTTGCCAGATACGGAGTAGATGTGGATGGATCACTGCAAGGGTTATTTCTCCTGACTCATTTTCCTATAGAACTCTATGGGGAGAAAAGTGTACGTCTGCCGAGCATCATGTCACATCGTGTCACATCGTGGCTGACACTGAAGGCAAGAGCTCGCTCCCTCCCTCGTGGTTCCGGACGTGCTTCGAAGACCCTTAGACTCATCCTGTTCAATCAATACGACTGTAATACAAACTTTTTCCCCAAAAAATTTTTGAAGACATATTTCATTTTACATTTTCCCTGATCCAACCCCCCTCACTCCTCACCAGTTCCTTTGATCAGCTGTACCCTGTGAGAATCAAGACTTTGCAACAAGGCCTCCAAGACAACACCTCTGGGCTTTCAGCAGTGATGATACAGGAAAGGAAATGTGTGTGGAGACTTAGCCCAGAGCTCTGAACTGGCGAGCTGCTCTACGGTAGCAAATGCAGTAGCATTTCCTGCAACTGCCAGTGCTTTGACACATTTCCTTAATTGCCTTTGTCTGCATTGGAACCTGAAACGCAGCACAACTATATGCATTTGCGTAATTTATTTACCTATAAATGTAAAAATGTTGAGGCGCAAACACATTTGTCATTTGTGACAGCTAACCCTGAAGACGGCTGTGGCTCAGGAGGTAGAGCGGGTTGTCCGCTGATCGCAGGATCCCCGGCTCCTCCTGTCCACATGTCGAAGTGTCCTTGGGCAAGACACTGAACCCCAAATTGCTCCCAATGAGCAGGCTAGCGCCTTGCAATGGTGGCTGCCGCCATTGGTGTGTGAATGTGTGTGTGAACGGGTGAGTGAGAGGCCATTGTAAAGCGCTTTGGATAAAGGCGCTATGTAAGTGCAGTCCATTTACATCAAATTGCTTATTAAGTACATGGGTGATCAATGATTAATTTGGTGTTCTTTACTGAACCATTTGTTGCAGACTCAGTTGTAGCGTGTTTTATCAATCATAATCCCCATAAACTTACACGCCATGTAAATGCCGATTATGACGCCCCCACTCACCTGCCACATATTTTATATTTAAATTCCAAAAAGCCTACATTTGAACTGAATTTTGCATTATAAAGATATTCATTTTCTCCACATCATTGTGTTTTTTGTTGTTGTTTGTCTTTGTACTTTTGTGTAAAACGGACTGCCGAAAAATCTGATAATTAAGTATCTGTACTGTAGTGTATTTTTTCCCGTTTAATTTAGCGATGGTTCCTTCTTAAGATGCACACCTCTGGCGATATTGAGAATTTTGTTCATTGCAAAGCGAAATGCGTTTAGGCAAATCAAAACAGGATATACCGGTGATCATGTATTCGGCTGTTCCACAACAGCACGTCTAGGCTAATACGGCTATTGTTTGCAAAGTATTACATGTATCATCAGCTATTCACAAAAACGTCCACATGACAGTGGCTAACAGCACTGTGTCTTACCAGGTAAAATACATGTGTTTAGCGCAAGATTAAAATGCGTTCACAAGACATTTTGTTGTTCAGTCAAGTTCGTCGTACCCAACAACACCGAGTCAAAAGTAGCCTACTGGATGACAGTTATTTCTTTCCACACTGGCTTTTGTGCGTTTGGTAAAAAATAAATAAAAAGAAAGTCGTATTTCCGTCTCAAAAAGGATTGCTTGCTCGTTAGATACCATGCCAATAAACGGTAACTAGAGGTAGCCACCTTGTTAGGAAACCCTTTCCTTGTTAAATCGGGGTTGTAAGAAGAGAATGGGCGTAAGTTAGCGCTGTAGGCTACTCATACAAAAACAGCCCGTTAGCATGCGATCTTTCATTCAACATTCATTCACATCCAAGCTTTTATTTCAACTCTCTTGTAAATGTCATTGCAGTTACATTCTGCGCTAAACATCAATTACGCGATGTTTTCCTGGTTTGCGTTTGCCCACAGGAGAAGTGCTTGTGACTTTTCTACAATATGTCAGGCTAGTACCACCCAGTCTACACACAAGACAATTATTCCCCTTCACTGATCACACCTTACGATTCCTTTATATCGAGAACACAAGGTAAGGTTAGTTATGAAGCCAACTACATACTCGCAGCCCCATTTACATCAGATACAAATATCTTCAGAAAGGCAGTGTTTTCTCATTAATAACTACATGTCTTTTCCAGTTCAACAGAACAACAAACGCAATTACAATAGCTGCTATAATGTCATCGCTCATTATGCTCGAATACCTATTCTGTCATCGCCTATTCTCCCGTTCGTTAGCGTTAGCCAGCCAACACTCCTCCATCTTTATTAATATGCTACCTAGCTAACGTTAGCTCGCTACATCCACAACGCGGAACTTGGCTGGCTAGCAATGCAGCGACCGTAGTTAGCCAACTAAAACATACGTCAAACTCCGTCAAGGCAATTGCGTTTTTGAGCCCAGTGAATAGTCATGTAGCGAGCTTTCTATGGGGAAACGACGTCCGGACATGTTCTTCTTTTACTGATCAGTTACTGGCTGCTTCCCAGTAGTACCTTCGCTAGCTAACTCGCTATATAGCCTGAAAACTGCTATACTTGCTCCGTTCGCCTGAAACAGTCCACCGCTCCATCCTCTCCGGTTTCTTTATCAGATCAGCTCAGCTGGATTTGCCATCAAACATTTCCCAAAGCTAAATGCAGCTACATCAGATATAACTTACCTCCAGTGCGCCTTATGCAGTAAAATAAAAACAAGAGTTTTATCAAAATCATATCGATGAAATGCATTGTTAGCACATTGACACAGAGCGCTTTATTGTTTCGCTTTCCACCTCTTAAAGGCGCAGTCGCCCCGTGTTTATGGCCGCGTCCTGGGTCTACTCTACTCTACGGCCTTTTACTGCGCGTCTCCGACGGCCTGACGTCAGGCGCAGGCAGAGGATCGTTTTCCCCCCACCCACAATCATAGCGCCGACAAAACTGAGCGAACATTTATTTGAAGGGTCATTGCACTCACATTATTTTTAAACAAAGCTTGTAGATATAATTTAAAATAAAAATAAAAATAAAAACAACTCAAAAGATCCAGACAGTTTATTTTCCAGTTATGCCACCTTCGCAATTGTTTGTATAGGCTACTGTAGGCTATGGCTTCATTCCTTTATAGGACATATTCCTCCTGACAAATGCTATTATTTCTTTTAAATGCGATTGTAGCATTGAAGAACGCAAAATCATGTAGGCTACATTTAAAATGCAATTTGCATGCATGCCTTTCCATAACGTGCAGCTATAAGTTAAGCATATTGTCCTGTCATGTGAATAGAGTCAGACCCTTATTTTAATGCATATCCGTACAACATCTGACAGGAAATATATGGTAGGCTATGTCATGTGGCCACAAATATTAATCTCTTGCCTCAAAAGCCGTTGAAACTTGTTACTCTTGAATGGACAGCTGGTAGCTGATGTGAAATGAGCATAAGGGCATCTTTTTAAAAAGTATTAATATTCTTTGGAAAACACACGTAGCCTTGTTTCCCGTGCGGTGTCCGCCCCCAAGCGGAATAAAACGGTACTGTACTTTAGGTAGGCGAAATTTCCACATTCTACTCATAACATTTGGTATGCTTTGGCTATTGAATATATATAGGCTAACCCAAGTGCCTGCAAAATGTTAAATTATAATTTTACCCAGGATATTGCATCCGAAGACACCTTCATATCAAATGTTAGCCTAGTTCTTTTGTTTTTGGAGCTGACCCTTATTATTATAAATATGTCGTTGGCTTCAACAACTTTTATTTCTAACTGTAGCTTATGCTATTGCCAACATATTCCAGTAGGCTCAACTAAGCCTAATATTGTAGCTTTTAAAAAAAAAAATGGTGTAAAATATCCTTTTTATTTTAATTTTGAACGATGGGATATCATCGATAGCCATTACTGACATTTGATGTATTCTAGCTACTTTTCATTAAGAAAGTAGCCTAATCACCCTCTAAATGTATCTGTGACATTTGTTCAAATGGCTAGTGATCGATGCTCATTGCGACCATGATGCAAAAACAATGCCAGCATAGACTGTAAAAAAAATAGTGGCGAGCACTTCGTTACTTTTTCGGGCAAGCGCTAAAACACAAGCCGCTGCATAGTAGGATACTGTGAAATAGTTGCATGCTCCTTGTTGTGCTTGCTTGCTTTTCATTTGATTATTCATGAACTTCCTAAAACTGCACAATAATTATCGAGGGTATTGCTACCTATCTTACATTAAAATGACAAGCAATATATTTATATATAGATTTCACCACATAATTAATTTAGCATTCATTCATCAAGAAAAGAAAAACGATAGTATACTAATAGGATTCTCATTGTATTTGGTATTGCCCTTCCTTGGCCTGAAGAAGAGGCGGTCCACTCGTAGTGACGTCACTTCTGTAGAGCTGTCATGGCGTCTTTGCAACCCGAGGCTGAAGCCGTTATCTAGATAGAGGGAGGAAAGCGTCTCCGAGAGTCGGGTATGGAGAAAAATGAAAACCTGCACCGAGAACTTGGAGGTACGCCATGTTCCATAATAACAGGAGAAACGGGCGACATAAAAACACCAGACACGGGGAAAGGAGCGACTGAGTGCTGCAGGAACTGTGAGCCCTCAGCGCTCCATGACGTTACTCTGGTTACCAGTAGCGCCTCTACACTAACATCATCAACTGCCAATGCTTGCTCCTACATCCATAAATCAGAAGTTATATCGGAAATGTGCGATTCTGCACTGGAAGACATGCAGGCAAGTGGAGAGACGTCGGAATCGGCCGACCAACTGAGCAACGGAATGGGACACAGATTGCCCCTGGCTCCAGGCTATGATGGTGGTGCTACCTCAAAGTTGGAAAACAAAATGGATTGTGGTTCCACTTCTATGATGCAGGAATCCGCTGTGACTACAAATGTCAATATTGAGACTACATGTTGTAGTACTGTACACGGAAGGACTACTATATCGCCACCGACTACTCTTTGTACGGACGAAACAAGTTTGAGAAACATTAAATCGGGGGAGAGAATATCCACCGACCACATCGCGTCCGAGGGGCCGCTGAGTGGGGGTGACCCCAGCCCTGTAGGTGAATCCCGGAGCTTTGACTCTTTGAATTCCTTCTCTAATCTAAACTCGTGTCCGAGTTCCGACCTCAACAGCGAAGGATTAGAGGACAGGGTAACAGCAATCGATCTTCAAAGTGACGACTATGGGGTAGATGGAGCTAAAGCCTCGTGTGTGAAGGACCGGGGCGCTGGCCAGTCTATGTACCACATTAAATGGATTAAATGGAAGAAAGAAAACACGCCTATCATTACCCAGAACGAGAACGGGCCGTGCCCATTGCTGGCAATTCTCAATGTCCTTTTGCTGGAATGGAAGGTAAATAACTGACCTGATTAAATTGACGGATTAATTACTTAGAAAGAAATGCTACTCGATTTTCAAAGACTGAAGATATCAATCTCAAAACGTATCCAGTGTAAATATTGTATTGCTCGTTAATCGCAAGAACTGGCATTACTAAACATACAGCTACACTGTAATAAAATTGGGAGTAGCCTATCGTTTATTCTGATCTGGTCCGACGAGGAGGCAAAACGTGGCCAGTGAAATCTCAGGAAGCGAGAGACGAGGAATTAAAGGAGTGTCATCACATCAATTAATGTAATAAATGCAACCTATAGGCATTGAATTTAGTTGAATGCGTGATTCGAAATCCCAGGTTGTATTCAGTTGAAGAGGCTACACACAGCTGTCAGTTTACATTTTTACAGTATTGTCATTGATACCGAGAATGTTAATCCACAGCAACTGCCGTTAATGATTTTATTTAATTTTTTGTGTTCACCCTCTTCTCTCAGGGGCCCTATTTCGACCTGCAATCGTGCAATTCGACCAGCCTTGTGACTGTTTGCTGTTCTCAGTTTTGTTTAAACAGAAAATGTTTTACTCCATTTGTTTCTCTAGATTTCAAGGCCGCGTTTACAGCTTCACCATGTTTAGCCTACTTAACAAAAGAGCAATCCTGTAAGTCTGGAAATAGAAGTTATGCCCTGTTTTTAATTCATTAATATTTTGCACCAACTTGACTAATAATCCATAACTTAAAGTGTTGATGGATGGATGGATAGACAGACAGATCATATATTGTGGTGGATGTATAGGGACTAGGGAGTAAACTTATTTCCATTAATTTTCAATGCTGAACTGCTCAGGCCCAACACCACTGAGCTCGAACGTATAAATCTGAGTTCTGGTTTAATTTTTGGCTTTTTTCTTCTTGTTTTTAAAACTGTGCCTTGTAGGTAAAGATGCCTCCAATGATGGAGATCATAACAGCAGAGCAGTTGATGGAATACCTTGGTAAGTGTGCCATATACCGTTATCTTCATTTCCAGAAGAAAAAAACAAAAAAAAATTTGCGCAATCATGTCTGACACATTGAAAAACGTGCATATCATCTACTACTCTTGAAAGTCCAGAATGAAAACTCACAATTGCTTAAGCTCCAAAGACAAAGTTATATTTGTATTTAACCATCAGAACAGAACTTCACAGTTGACACAGGCCTGTTTAAATAGTACACCCTAATCTCATAGTACTACTGGCCTCGAGGGTCAGATTTTAGTATCCCCGGCTTGGACCACATTCCTCAAAGTCACAAATAGGGCGACACGTCAAATAAGTATGCTAGACCATTAGGTGCGCTACACACAGATTAAATATATATTGTGGTATTGAGAACACGCATGACAGAAATCCATTACTGTTTGCACTGTGATGTTGATGTAGTTGTGATATCATCTGTGCATATTAGCTGCCTTTGGTCTGTGTATTCAGACTGAGGGATAATTTGAGGGACGGAGAAGGACAATCTGAGCTCGATCCCAAGCAGTGCTGTCAGTAAACATACTGTAGATATGTGCTAACATCCTTAGCAGCTTTGCTGCTGCAATCTCTAAAGGCAAGATTATAGTTTTAGTTTCGATGGCCCTCTCGACACATGAAAGTTTGAGGACAGGTCAAAACTTGCCATTGCTAAAAAAAAATAATAATAATAATGTCTATAGAACCATAAATTCTGACAGGGAAAAATGGAAAACGCACACGCAAACACATCACCTCCAGTTATTCTGTGAATAGTTTGATAATTTATTAATGGAACTTGTCATTTAAACTGCTAATTCTTTCTGTGTTCCTTTAAGTATTAATGTACGGTGCTGTTTTTTCTCTGAGAATTCAATCTTTAAATTTCACCCAGTATCAAGCAGTATTACAGATACAATTTTGCAGCAACATTTCAATGTCAGATTAGGAAATCAAGTACACTGCAATCAAATGACGTTTCTCTTGCTCTCCTTGTTTTGTAATGTTTCCTGTGGAAATGTACTGTACTCTTAGGGCCTGATTTACTAAGACCTTTACCGTGTGCAAAAACCATTTAGCATGCGCAAAACTAATAACAACCAATGATTAGTGCAAAAACCATTTAGCATGCGCAAAACTAATAACAACCAATGATTCGTGCAAAACAAATACTATGATCAATCATTAGCCATGTTATTGGCTTTGCGTGTGCTAAAAGGTTTTGCACACACTAAAGGTCTTAGTAAATCAGGCCCTTAATGTAGTGGAGACGTGTGCTAAGGTTGTGGTAACGTCTGCGGCTCTCCCTGCCACGGAAAAAGGCATCCGTGCACGACTCACCAGCGCTAACAGCGCTGTAGTCTTCGTAATTCATTTTTATTTTTTTCGTGTTCTTTGTTCCCTTCCCCGCAGGCTAGTGGTGCTACGATTTGCTTTCTGTCTATTGTGGATTTTTTGAAAATCAGTTCAAGAATGACACTTTTCTGATAAAATGCCGGTAAAACAATACACAACAAAAGCCACACGTTTTGGCTCAGTGATTAGACAAGTGCATGTCACAGAGCGCATTACAAGGATCGATTCGCATAATCTCATGATGACGTGACTTCCTTTTGAGAACTGCTCTTCACTCGTTTGTTCCCCTTAGGAAAGAGTCGAGAAATACATTGAGGAGACTTCTTTCAATAAATACATCTCTCAATTATTGAAAACCTGTTACATACCAGCCGTGTACAGCCTCCCCCGTTAGCTATAGAGATGAGGGCTGGGTCCCTGACACAGCTCGCTCCACTGTAGAGTATGGCTTTCTCCCAATTCTGAGCCGTTGGCTGTACCAGGGAAACTGTAAATTCTGCTTCGTCTCACTACACAGTGGGCAGAGGTCAGCTACGAGGTGTAATTGATTGGTCAGTTTTTATTGTGGCTGATGACCGTATCAAAGTGCAGTATTGTGTCAGGAGATGCAAGCCCTGAGATAGCAAGCCTCTGTTGAAGTGGTGGAGTGTTTTGCCTGATGGGGCACTAGAGTGAGGGAATCCCCCAGGGGGGCGGTCTCTGTCATCACTGTAATCAGACACTCGGAGGTTGTGTGCCCTCTTGCCAACCCTGTCCAAAAACTGCCATGATGTCATAGGTCTGCATGGGTTACTCCAGTGCACACAGGGTTGTTTGCAGCGATAGCCGGCAGTCCTTTCACACACAGCCAATAATAGGGAACACCAACCAGGCGCAGTCTTCTGCTATGCTAAAACAAATAAAGGAGGCTCCTCCTGAGGAGGTATGTTATTAAACGGCGAAAGAGAAACATGAAGAACGGCAGCTGTTGCGTTATATAAGAGGCAAAGAGTCCTGAAGCGATTCCAGATTGGTTGTGCTCATGCTACGTGCTACGCTTTTGACCTTGTGTAGATGTGCGCCCAAACCATCTACTCTCTGAGCGCCGCGGTGACAGGAGGTGCGTCAGCACACGGCCATCTAAGCTGTGCCTTTATCACCTCACTATGTGATATCATAAAAACAAAAACAAAAAAACTTTGTAGATGTTTGCAGATTTTATGAAGGAAGTTTTAAGCACAGAGAGAGAGAGGCATTCCTCCACGATGAGAGGCAGCGGGATACAGACGAGAAATGGGCATAGTAACGTGATCCATCTCAGCGGATGCCGGCACGACCAGCTGTTTGGCGGAGGAGTGATGATTTCTACTTGAGAGAGGCCTTGACGCTGCTCAGAACCAGTGCTTTAAATGAAGGATGACGGTTCCTTCCTGCCTGTATGGTATCAAATGTTCAATGGAACTTCTGTAACTAAGAACATGGTGAGCCACGGTAGGGAGAATGGCGCGTTGAGACTGAGCTGCGTCAACGCATGCGATATACACGTAATACCAAAGTCTTCTTTGAAGGAAACGCAGATTAAGGCTTCCGTGTATGATTTATTCCCTGTACAACAAAGAAAAAGGCACGTCTTTGTTAGAGATCCCAAAAAGAAACCGCTGGAAACTGTGCCTCTTTTTAATCTTTCCACGGCTTTGTCGTGCGCCCAGTAAGTAATACTCAGCCACATTAAACTGTTACTTATCCCACTGTACTCTCCATCTCCCCGTTTGCTCAATCTTCCCCCAAGAAAAGGGACCAAAGGACGGCACGTGTTTGCAGCCAATGCTAAACACACCCAGATCTATCGTTTTATGTACTCAGGTCTTGGAAGTCACCTTGATTTCGCTGTCATATGCCAGGTTTTAAGATCGCACCAGAAAATCGTCAGAAACTAAAAGCAGTTTTATACAAGGAGTGTTTTCAGTCTTGCTGTAAATTTTTCTGTTTTTTTCTTTTTTATTGTGCCTTCGGTACAATATCTTTTTTGGGGAGACTGTCTTAGGTGCTGTTGACCCCCCCCCCATTACAAAGTGCTGATCTTTCCATGCTTATACTAGCGTTTCTTTTTCTGTAGGGGAAGCAGGACTCTCTTTGCGAGACGACTTTAATATCACTACCCACAAAGAAATGTGGCTGAATTGCTGCCTTCAGAGTCTGCTGTCTTGGAACACAAACGTCTAAGAGTGCGTAATTAATGGTTTGGATCTCAGTGTTGGCACTTCCTCTCTGTAACGTCCAGCACAGAGCAGATCGTGTTTGCTTTGAGTGATATAAAGCGTGACACTTTGTTATGGTTACATCATCGTCAGGAAAAAAATCCATGCTTTCTGAAAAACTCCCATATGAATTCACCGTCTGTTTAAGACACCGAGATAACGATGGCCGCAGGCGAATGAGTAGAGATTCTGAGATTCTGGGTGTATTAAGCTGCCTCGCAGACAGACGTAGGGATCAAAGATATGGATTTCTTTAATGCCGAACGTCAGCGGTGTGGCTCTGCTGAGGTAGGAGAGCTTGGGCTATGCGAAGCCGTGTTACCCAGACCCACTGCATGGAAAATGGAGGTGAGAGCAGAGTGAGTTCTGTTGCAGTGAGTTTCCCTGCAGCGTACTTGTGAGTAGGGTTAATCTGTGCTCTTTGAGAGCGAGTTGAGAGCAGGTTCTTAGTCAGGTGGTTGACAGGTGCACCCAGACCGCTGCTGTGGTTGCAGTGCTGGTGAGTAGGCCGGACTCAGGCCCGGTTGGAGGGGTGTTGAGAGCAGGTTCTTAGTCAGGTGGTTGACAGGTGCACCCAGACCGATGCTGTGGTTGCAGTGCTGGTGAGTAGGCCGGACTCAGGCCCGGTTGGAGGGGTGTCTCTGTCACGGCTGCTGCCGTGTCCCCTGTGCTCTTGTCGCTCTTGTGTCAAAGTTGGCTCTTTTCTCAGTTCTGAGCGGCACACAAACGCCCCTCACAGAGGAGGCGGAATGCAAACTCCAGTCCAAATGCTTCCTTGGGAAAAAAACAAAACAGCCAGCTCCGTGTTTTCTCACTCACCACAAACAAGGTTTGCTCACAGACGATTATGTGGCTTCAGCCATGTCAAACAGAAGCTTGTGTGTTCAGGTTGTGATTGACATTAGCAGCTGGTTTGATAGCCGCATGGTGTTTCTAATAAGCCAGATCGGCGATGGGGGGGTTCTCGGCCCAGCCCCGAGTTGTATTGACACTAGAAGTGAAATAACCGTCCCTCCCTATCCCCTGATGTTTGCTCTGTTTTTCTATCTCTGTCTGCAGGAGACTACATTCTTGACGCCAAACCGAAAGAGATCTCTGAAGCGCAGCGGCTGAATTACGAGCAGGTATTGCGCAGTGAGCGTCAGCCACGACCACGACACTGTGGGCCTTCACACGGAAGGTTACTCCAAGCTCAGTTAGGAGAGCGCACGTCTCTTCGTGGGTCCAGGCCCCGGAATAATAGCCTCATGTGCGAGTGGCACATTCGCTAAAACAATGGCTGACAGTGAGATGTTCTCTACCTCAAAATGTAATCCTTAAAACTGGCCCTACACACATGTGCATGATTTTTTGCCGATGCCCAAAAATACTTTGCACATACCTTGTAGTGTGCTTTCTGAAACTCAAAAAATAATGAGGCAATTTGAGGAGGGAATTTTTTGTTGTTGAAGAAAGGCCATTCGAAAGCAGCCTGCTCATTTGTGTTTTCTCTCTATATAGAAATGATAAGAAGTCTGTGTTTCCGGGCCTGAGGCGTTTCAAAGCCAATACCCAGAGTGCTGACAGACTTCTGTTTTCACACTGCTGTCAGTCTTCAGGGATTCATCCTCTGGTTTAGATCAAAGTCAGCGCCTTACCTTTCTTTCACTTAGAAAAAAAGTGAGGATGCAACCATTCCTTGTTCCCATCTCGAGTTTGGGTGTGGAATGTGGGTGAGGCTTGTGTGCTCTGAGGTGGGGCTTCACCTCTGAACCCCCTCCTCTTTTCTCCGGCGTCCAATCGCTGCATTTCGGGTGCGTCAGCCAGCACATCTGCAAATGCTTTCCTCATATGGCTGTGCATGGAAAACACGCAGGGCGCAATGTTGGTCTCAATTTTCCTTTCAATCAATTCACTGCTTTCATATTCCAGACTGCTGTCTCCCAATGGCTGACAAACCGTTTCAGGAAGTAAAGCGAAATCGAAAAATCAACTTACAGACATGTGAAGGACCATAATGCAGGGTTCACAGCTGTCCAGCAGACTCATGAGTTGTCTAAGGGGCAGTGCTGTCAGGACAGGGCATGGAATTACACACTGGCCAGAGTGGTGTGTGGATTCTAAAAATAACCAGCCATTTTCAACAATTTAACAGCCACATTACCTTTTACAATATAACACAACCTGGTTGGTTACCTGCCAAAGTGGCTGCTAGAGTAGAAAGTCTTACCAGCCACAATCATAATTTTACCAGCATTTGGCTGGTGTCTGGTGTTAATTTCTCACCCTGTGTCAGGATCTCTTATATCTGACACTTCAAACCCAAAGCTAAACCCAACACCACCGTCGATCATCTCACACACAGGAAGCGGGGGTAAGGGACTGGGTTGCTTGGAGAGCCGGGTGCTGATGATTGAGTTTGGAAGTGTGGCGGCCAGCTGGACAAAATACCAAACGGGTCAGATGGAATATTGAGCGCCTGGAACATCCAGCTTTATTCCCGTTTTTAGCTCGGTCTATTTGTAGGCGCGTTGGCGGGTTTCGGATGCACCATCTGTGGCTCTGTTTTTGAGCGGGACCTCTGGAGGGTGCGAACAGGCCCGCTTCTGCTGCGCGGATGGCCCATCTGGAGCCGAGCGGAGAAGGCGGGCCCAGAATAGCACATGTAATCAGGGGTTCGTGGTAGATTGATTTAATGGGTGGGCAGGACAGGGTACGGTCGCAGCCGGCGCTTGGACCGGCCCATGGGTGGTTGAGCGGGTGTGGCCTGTGGCCCGATTCCTCCAGGGAAAGAGATCCCTCCGGCCACACGGATGAAAGACGGCTTGGCCATACATCCCATCCGCATTTAAGGATAAAGCTCCATTAAAAAAAACAGAGGATTTGCGTCTGCTGAGGCGGGGCCGAGGTCACCCAATGGGGGGAGGCCAATTTAGGTCTGATGGACCACCAAACTGTGAATGGGCACTAAATTGCAATTAACCTCAGTTAATCAACAGTAATTTGTTGTAATCTCTGCTCGTAATACATTGATGCAATGATACATTGAGTCTGTGAATACGGATTGGATTTGGGCCGGCAGTGTAGTATAATGGTTAAGGAACTGGCCTTGTAACCGAAAGGTTGCAGGTTCGATTCCCAGGTAGGACACTGACGTTGTATATCCATCTGTATAAATTGATAATATGTGTTGAAAAAAATGCTAAAAAGTTGTGTAAGTCGCTCTGGATAAGAGCGTCTGCTAAATGCCCGTAATGGAATAGCAGGTAGCCTGCAACCTTTGGTCCGGGAAGGAGTTTTTGCACTTTCCCGTCCTCCGTATTTGAATCGTACGACATAAGGAGAAAGGTTTGCGGTGCGTACATCGGCCGGATGAGGGGGCGGATCCCCATAACTCACACAGAGCTGGAAAAGGAAGATTACAGAGTGGGATGGACAGTATGTGTCTGGGCTTGACTTTGCTTACGTTAACGCAGTTGGTTTTGCTTGGCTCTCTGTATTTATCCACGGTGTAATTTTGGGCTCAGGACAGGCCTATTCCCGTATCCTCTTCATATTTAAAACAAGGGAGTGATGACACACAGGACCATGTGTATGTTTCTTTTGGCAGAGTGTCAGGACAGGCCCGGGTGACATTGGCCGAGGCACCGTTTATTTGGCCAGAGGAGCTTCCGGTTCCAAAAGCCACAGAAATCAAGAAGTCAAGACTCTCTGTTCCTCCCCAAGGATTTTCTGTTTCTTCCCACTTCTCTCACCTGGAGCCTCTCTTGACAGCCAAACACATCCCCTCCCCTCCCCCCCAATTTGGAATCACAAGCTGAGCCTTTCGGTTCACTGCTAACCCAACCTAACCCCCAGTAATGAACAGCGTACCAAACCTGAACAGCGTGTACGCCTCCACTGAACTCGCCTGTGAGCCAGTAACCGTTTTATCTGGCTTTTTAGTGGCACTTTTAGTTCATCTATTGGTGAATTATTCAACACTGAAGTTAGGCTGGGCGTGTTTGGGAGGGTCAATGGGTTGACTGTCCGTGGTTTTTTCCCCTACCCTGTTTCAGTGCAGCAGTATGATTTGGGAGTAGCGGATTATACCCCGGGAGCCACTGCTTACATCTGGAGCAGAAAATGGGAAAACCAGCAGAGAGGATGTGGACAACGGAGCCTTTTGGGAACACTGATGCACAAATTTGGGCCGGTTGCCAAGAGAGAAACAAATTGAGGCCGAAGGAAGTGGTCTCGTAAACGTTTTAATGCGCTTTTCCCCAAAAGTGTACAAGACCTCAAGTTAGCGGGTTGGTTGGTGAGTTTGACAGGACAGTATGGCAGCCTTTTGAATTCCTTTAGCAGAACGGCATTGCTTAGGGATGATGCTAGGAAAGCTGGCCGGCAGGCGGACCAGGTGTGAGGGAGAGTGCATTTTGTGGGGGGTGTAGAGCAGAAAGATGGTGCTGGCAGAGACTGGTACTGATTCAGATCTATGCAGGTTTAGCACCTGGCTGGCACAGAGGGTGCACATATTTCTATCTGAGCTCCGCGTGCCGCCAGCCTACCTCCCTACTGATGAGGGGGCAGTGCACCCGGTACGAGCGCAGCTGATCACATGATTTGGCAGGACTTGAGAAACGACTGTCCGCACAACAACTGCCCGTTATTTTATACAGATATTTGCCAAGTTACTGCATGGTTACTGCCAATGTAATGCATTGTCTACGTGTAAGTTATGACTAAAAAGGTCCTTCAAATATTTAGCTTTATATAATATTTAACTGTTCGTCTGCTGGTTCCATTTTGTGTTGGTGCATCATAGACTTGTAGATAGAGAGCAATGGAAATGATGGCCATGACCTCACTGAATGGCAAACGAGGGCTGAGTCCCAATATTCTTCACTCCCCACCTCCTCACCTCCACTCCCCCACTACCACTCCTCTCCTACCCGGAAGTATGTAAAACTGCCTGAACGTTTCGAGTACAAGTATTTGCATGTATAGTATACATTGTACCTGGCATTGCGGTTTGCGTCGAGACATTAAATTAATATGTAACCATTAATACGTAATTAAGATGTAATCGGCGACATTAGATTAAAACACAAAGATCCGTTTCCGGGGCACAGAGTAGAGAAGGATGTAGTGGAGGAAGGGAAGGTGCACTTTTTGAGTATTGGGACACACCCGAGGACTGCGGAGCTGAAGACAGAAATGTCTCAGTTGACCCCTGACCCTTATGGGTCAGAGCACGCCCATGTGACACGGTCATGTGATGACATCACAGTGAGAAGCCCCTGCTGTCTGGCGCAGGCTGTGTGCATGTTAAGACCTTACAGCTGCCGCTTAATCAACACACAGATGTTGGGGGGCATTGATAGGCACTTTCACTGAATGTGGGGGCTGAAAAATCAACGCGCATTTTTCCCTTAGACACACACACACACACACACACACACAGTTTCATGGTCTCACTGGCACACATTTGCATGCACACACACTCGTTTGTAGACACGCATGCATGCCCACTCGCCCTGCTTGGTCTTATTTATAGGCAGGCAGCTGCAGGGACGGCTGAAGGGTCTTTTTTGCCCTGCTTGAGTCAGCGTGACCTGGGGGGGAAAGGAAATGTGTTCCTATTGGCCCAGGGCAGCCGTTGCCATTGTAACCATGTTAAGGAAGCCAATCGTCTCGATCGGAAGGATCGTGGGATTGCTTCAGCCGTTGTGTCTTTTTTATTCTTATTTTTAAACATTTTTATTCCTGTGTGACGTCATGACGTCATGTGCCCACTTTTATAATGTCCTAAAATTGCCATTTAATTCTTTATAATTTGTTGGGTGTGTAAAATTGTGTGAAAGGAAGATATTTGTAGATTGCCCGTAGGTCTGTATGGGTTGGGGATTGGGTTAGGAGTAATGCTAAAATTACCTCCAGAATGATGATGATGTTGACAACGGCGTTTATTGATTTTCCCAGAACATGAGTGACGCCATGGCGGTCCTGCACAAACTGCAGACTGGTCTGGACGTCAACGTGAAGTTCACCGGCGTGCGGGTGTTCGAGTACACGCCCGAGTGCATCGTCTTCGACCTCCTGGACATCCCGCTGTACCACGGCTGGCTGGTGGACCCTCAGGTCAGTCAGTCCGACCCACACCAGGGGCAGGGTTTATGGGGGTACATCACACCAGGGGCAGGGTTTATGGGGGTACATTTCCCCCTCACCTTTTGAGGGAACATCGTTCATCCCCCACACTTTTTGAGTGATAAATCCTTTGGATGTCAGACGCTCCCTAACCAGCAGTGTTTTCCCACAACCCCCTCCCCCTGTTGAACTGAGAAATGCACAGGAGTGTGACTTGTGGCAGCTCTTGTCGGAACTTGTTTGTTTGTAAAAATGTGAGCAACCATCAAGTGTCTCGGTTTGTAAGCCCTCACTCAATCTCTCTATCTCTCTCTCTGGGGGGGGGTGAAGGGTGTCCATTTTGTATGTGCCAGGAAACTGTGTCGCACCTCTTTATGGCGTGCGAGAGGTTGCGAGAACTGTTTGGGTTATTGAAAACTGTGTGTTTGCGGCTGGGGGTGGTTTTTTCTGTGGGGGACTTTGTTTGTGGACCAAGGTACAGTTTCCAGCAGCGCTACAGTCCTAAATTTTTTATATGGTCAGGAAAAACTGCCGACGTGGGTCACATGCAGGAACATGCTGCGAGGTAGTGGGTCTACAGATCCGCTGAAACTGTTTAAGGGTTATGTCTCTGCTGAGAAGTAGTGGGTCTACAGATCCGCTGCAGCTGTTTAAGGGTTATGTCTCTGCTGAGAGGTAGTGGGTCTACAGATCCGCTGCAGCTGTTTAAGGGTTATGTCTCTGCTGAGAGGTAGTGGGTCTACAGATCCGCTGTAGCTGTTTAAGGGTTATGTCTCTGCTGAGAGGTAGTGGGTCTACAGATCCGCTGCAGCTGTTTAAGGGTTATGTCTCTGCTGAGAGGTAGTGGGTCTACAGATCCACTGTAACTGTTTAAGGGTTATGTCTCTGCTGAGAGGTAGTGGGTCTACAGATCCGCTGTTTAAGGGTTATGTCTCTGCTGAGAGGTAGTGGGTCTACAGATCCGCTGCAGCTGTTTAAGGGTTATGTCTCTGCTGAGAGGTAGTGGGTCTACAGATCCGCTGCAGCTGTTTAAGGGTTATGTCTCTGCTGAGAGGTAGTGGATCTACAGATCCGCTGTAACTGTTTAAGGGTTATGTCTCTGCTGCGAGGTAGTGGGTCTACAGATCCGCTGCAGCTGTTTAAGGGTTATGTCTCTGCTGAGAGGTAGTGGGTCTACAGATCCGCTGTAGCTGTTTAAGGGTTATGTCTCTGCTGAGAGGTAGTGGGTCTACAGATCCACTGTAACTGTTTAAGGGTTATGTCTCTGCTGAGAGGTAGTGGGTCTACAGATCCGCTGTAACTGTTTAAGGGTTATGTCTCTGCTGAGAGGTAGTGGGTCTACAGATCCGCTGCAGCTGTTTAAGGGTTATGTCTCTGCTGAGAGGTAGTGGGTCTACAGATCCGCTGTAGCTGTTTAAGGGTTATGTCTCTGCTGAGAGGTAGTGGGTCTACAGATCCGCTGCAGCTGTTTAAGGGTTATGTCTCTGCTGAGAGGTAGTGGGTCTACAGATCCACTGTAACTGTTTAAGGGTTATGTCTCTGCTGAGAGGTAGTGGGTCTACAGATCCGCTGTAACTGTTTAAGGGTTATGTCTCTGCTGAGAGGTAGTGGGTCTACAGATCCGCTGCAGCTGTTTAAGGGTTATGTCTCTGCTGAGAGGTAGTGGGTCTACAGATCCGCTGCAGCTGTTTAAGGGTTATGTCTCTGCTGAGAGGTAGTGGGTCTACAGATCCGCTGCAGCTGTTTAAGGGTTATGTCTCTGCTGAGAGGTAGTGGGTCTACAGATCCGCTGCAGCTGTTTAAGGGTTATGTCTCTGCTGAGAGGTAGTGGGTCTACAGATCCGCTGCAGCTGTTTAAGGGTTATGTCTCTGCTGAGAGGTAGTGGGTCTACAGATCCGCTGCAGCTGTTTAAGGGTTATGTCTCTGCTGAGAGGTAGTGGGTCTACAGATCCGCTGCAGCTGTTTAAGGGTTATGTCTCTGCTGAGAAGTAGTGGGTCTACAGATCCGCTGCAACTGTTTAAGGGTTATGTCTCTGCGCGCCTTCGGGGAGAATTAGAGTATTTAAAATGATACATGATGTGGAAGCGTTTAAAAGAATGTGGAGTTCAGCATGATTGGTGGTTTTTCATTTTTTTTATATTTTGGGGAGGGAGGGAGGGAGAGAGGGTGGGGTGGGGTTTTATGGCTTTGAAAATAGGGGAGGGGGGTAGGTTTTAGGGTGATTGTAGGGCAAGATTTTGTGTTTCAATAAAGGAACATCAAAAGTCAAAAGTCTCTCTCTATCTTTCTCTTTCCACAGATGGGTGACATTGTGAAGGCGGTGGGGAACTGCAGCTACAACCAGCTGGTGGAGAAGATAATCTCGTGTAAACAGTCGGATCGTAGCGAGCAGGCTGGGGGAGGTGGGTGTGTTGTTCCTTCCTCTTCCTCAGCCCCCCGTCCCTCGTTCAGGCCGCTCGATAAGCCGGGACCATCACTGCACTCTTCCATTTCCTAATTGTTCTCTCTTATTAACCATTGTGTTTCAGCCCCAGTGAACAGCCTCTCGTATATTATCTACAGGTGCACAGGCGTGTCCCCTTATAGCTCTTAACTTGGTTTCTCACTGCGCCCATGACCAACCTGTGAGACATCTTTATTTCTGACTCAATGCTCGTGCATTTTATTTTAAATAAATACCGTAAACCAAGTTGATTGGTCAGTAACTAAGGGTGTACAAGTAGGTCTCAGTGCCTTTCCTACCTCTCTCGATTTCTCACGGTGCTTCTGAATCTCAGTATTGCCAAGTGCGTCTGTCCTACTACCAATATTTCTGTTTTGGTCTGCTTGTCAACATCGGTCACTCACTGCCAACATCTCCAGATTTTCTGTCCTGGCAAAGAGTTTCTGTCTTTCAGTATACCTCTGTGATCTCAGTCTCTGTCTCTCTACTCTCTCCCTCCTCTCTCTGCTCTCTCCCTCTTGCTCTCTGCTCTCCCTCCATCTCTATCTGCTCTCTCTCTCTCTCCCTCTCTCTCTGTTCCCTCTCCCACCCCCCCCCCTCCAGAATCTCACTCACTTTCATCTATTCCTGTCTGTTATAAATGTCTTTTTATATCTCACTGTCTAAAATATCTCTCAGTGTTAGTCTCTGTAATAATCTTACTCGCTCAGTTTTCACAGTCAGTCTAAACGTGCTTTATTGGCATGACAAATATAGCATTGCCAGAGCAACTACACATGGCAGAATAGCCCAATACACTATTAATATCCCCCAATGGAACCATATATCGTACAGAATAAAAGTTTAATCAAAAAATAAGTAATAAAGTAATCCGAGGTAAGACATTGAATTCAAGAGATATTTTTTAAAGATATTTTTTTAAATAAATATAGAAATATAGAATCAATTCTATTATTTTGATTACAATACTATTTATTTTTTCTCCGTCCTCTCACTATATAACTGGGATAGCCTCCCGCTGCTCCTGTGACATTTTTGTGACCCCTGTGTGACCCCTCTATGCCCCCAGGCCTCATAGCGGAGCAGTTCCTTAACAGCACAGCCACCCAGCTGACGTACCACGGCCTGTGTGAGCTCACGTCCGCCGTGCAGGAGGGCGAGCTGTGCGTCTTCTTCAGGAACAACCACTTCAGCACCATGACCAAATTCAAGGTGAACCACTGCAGTCCCAACAGCCTCTATTTTGTTTTGTTCTTATTGGTTTTGGTCAGTGTGAGGCGAAACACATTCAGAAAGATTTGGTTCACAGGTAGATGATGTCTAGAGGCCCTCTAGTGGCCATGGATAAGTTTACACCTGTTTACACCTTTGTTCATTTCCTCTCTTTTCTGCCCAAGACCATGTTTTAAACATCACTTTGTGTTGCTTTGTCTTTTTTCTGAATTTCTTGATTGTCAATTTTATTTAGCATTCTTGACGTAAGCCTATTTCCAAGATCCCGTCTGAAAGACGGATAACATCCACGGTGTCAACGACTGAAATCGATGCTTTGTGCGCACGTAGCGCACACGTTATCGTTAACGTCAGTGCATTCATGTCAGTTTTCAGCGTCCTTCCGTCGGCCGTTTCTTCTGATAAACATCTTTTCTTCTTCCACTATTAGCTCCTGTGTGGAGAATTGGGCTCAATTTGGGCGCAAGACCCTGGACTTTATGGGCTGTAGATTTGAATCTTTTTTTGGGCAAAGCCACAGCTGTGAAAATGTTTCTCTGAATGTGAAATTGAATAAGAATAAACACTGTCCCCAGTGTCCCCAGTCTGACACCCTAAGAGCGTTGATCAGTTCACACCCCCCCATCCCCAATTCCTAACTGGGACAGGGACTCTTCCTGTCTGTAACGTAACGGAAGTAGGGCTGGTTTGTAATAACGCTCGGGCTACATACAGTTGCCAAATTAAATATTTTCTTGCCAGCTGCAAATCGAAAACACCCCTCCCCCCCAGCACACACACGCACACACACGCACGCACACGCACGCACACGCACGCACACACACACACACACACACAGTCAGTTCTCTTCCTCTCACACCTCCAGGGCAGCAACAAAGCTAATCAAAGCATTTGGCTTCTACAGAAGCTTTGTGATCTAACCGGATGTTTAACTTTTTTGATAAAAACACTGATTAAATGTGTAGCCTTCCGCTACGTAGCTTCTCCATCTGCTCCGCACAATTAAGCAATTTCAGAGCCATTAAAGTTCATTTATCGGTCATATTTCCCGCTTTATAATAAACAAAACCTATCCTCCCCTCAGTGTGGTGAGTGTCATAGTTACCTGGCTTGTCCAGTGCGTTTGTGACAGGTCTTGCTGTGGTCACATGACAGGGTCAGCTGTACCTGCTGGTGACCGATCAGGGCTTCCTGACGGAAGAGAAGGTGGTGTGGGAGAGCCTGCACAACGTGGACGGAGACAGCAACTTCTGCGACTCCGAGTTCCGCCTGCGGCCTCCCTCCGACCCGGAAACCGTGTACCGTGGTCAACAGGACCAGATCGACCAGGTCAGAATCCACGCTCGCATGCTTTCTCCAACAGCTGAGATTTATAAAACGACTGGTTTTGCAACTTTTTAAAATATTTACTTGGTTATTGTCATATTCAAAATGTGTAATGGTGAATATAATCATACTAATCAATGAGGATATATGATAGAATATATATTCCTGTACCAATGCTGACAAATATAAAATATATACTTTAGAGCAGTGGTGTCAAACTCATTTTCACCCCGGGCCACATCAGCATTATGGTTGCCCTCAAAGGGCCGGTTGTAACTGTAAGACTATAAATATAGGGGTTCAATCGCCTTTTTAAATTTTTTTTTTATACAAACTTCATTTAACGTTTTATTTAACGTATGTACCGCGGGTGTGCGTCCGCGTCTGCGTTTGTCTGTTATATCGTAAAAGTAAATCCCCGTTAACCAGCCACGTAGATACTTAAGTTCTCGCGGGCCGCATAAAATGACGTGGCGGGCGGGATTTCGCATCAGATAATTAAGTTCTCGCGGGCCACAAAAAATGACGTGGCGGGCCGGGAGTTTGACACCTATGCTTTAGAGCAGGGGTCTTCAACCTTTTTCAGCCTAAGGACCCCCTTGGCCGATAGAAACAGAGCGGGGACCCCCAGATATAATTTTTTTTTTAAAGTGGTTGCATCATGGGAATCATTCTTTTTTTATAAAGTTTTTGTCAACAAAAGTAGCTTATTATTGCCTATTAATGCTTTGAATTTACTCAATATTATATATTTTTGTCGAAAATACATTTAAAAATTGTTAGATTTAATTTTTTTTAAATCCCACAAAAATTGGGGGACCCCCTGCAGTACCTCCGCGGACCCCCTGTTGAAGATCCCTGCTTTAGAGTAATAATCTATAAAGCTATCCTGAATGGTAATATGTTTGGCAAAATGCTCTGTTTTCCTAACTGGTATTCCAGGACATTTCAGATGTTCCACTTCCTTATTTTTTAGATCCTTGCTTGGAAGTCACGTCGGTTCAATTTTATTTGTATCGGGCATTTCACAGATACACTGTCACAATGGTGCTTTACACAAAAACAGGAAGTAGGGAAATCAGGCAAGACAGAGCCTGAACCTCAAATAACTAGGTTTAAAAAAATAACTAAATAAATAAATTAAAACTTCTACAGCGGGAAGAAAAAGCCCTCAAATGTGTCACTGAAGTTATGCGTTCAATAGACAAGTGAAAGGGAGGTGTTTTAATGCACGTCCTCCACTGGATCAAAGCGCAGAGAGCAGCTCAGCTTGGACATCTCCAGTCAACATTCAAATTATGTTATAATACATGATACAAAAATACACACCTTCCCTCATGAAGTTAACTGAACTGGTGTTAAAGATGGTGAGGTTGTTTTTGGTTTTATTCCTGTCTCATAAGAAAAAAAAGAAAGCGTGCTGTTTTTCACGCTGTCACTCAATATTTTCGGCTTTAGTTAAAAACAGTTGCACGGAGCGCTGTTTTTTTTTTACGATCATATGTTGACAGGCCTTATCCAGCAGTGAGGATCTCGGCTCCACTGCAGTGTCATATCAGCCAGCTGCCATATAGCATGAGAAGCGCTTCAATAATAGATGCAAAAAGCACCCCCCCGCGCGCGCGGCGGCTGATTACGCCTCTCCGCCCCGGCTCTCTCCTCTGGGCTTACATGCTTGTGCGCATTATTGGCAAATCTGAGTGACGCACCTGACACCCTCCGCTCTGCCCAGATTAGCTCTTCAATAATAGATGATACTAACACCCCCTGTGAGCCTCATCATCATGGGCAGCATCCAGGCCTTTCGCTACCGCTACACCGCTAAGCAGGCTCTTCTGCGTGATGTGAAGGTCCAGGGTCTGACGGGGGGGCCTTATATCTGTCAGAGTGGTGCCTCCATCACCCCCAGCCTTTTCCACAGAGACGCACTCAAGAAGCACTCTTTATGTGTGCAGACTTACCAAACTAAAAAAGTCGGTATATATATTTTTTGTCATATACAGTGCCCTCCAGAATTATTGACACCCTCAATTAATATATATGTACACAATTTCTCCCTTTGTTTTTTAGCACCTAAAACCAGCATTTCGGTTTTCTCTGAGTTTAAGAGCAGGGAATTGGAGAGCATCCGAGCTTTAATATCTGCAATGCAAGCCTCTAATCGAGAAAGTGGTAGTGCTTCGCCGGGTTTCATGGAAACGTATATCTGAGTATCGTCCGCGTAGCAGTGAAAATCTACCCCATGTGCCCGAATAATATCACCAAGGGGTAGCATCTATAATGAAAAGAGTACTGGACCTAGCACTGATCCTTGTGGAATACCACATTTCATTACAGAGTAACTGGATACTTTTTCATTTAATTTAACAAATTGTTTCCTATTGTATAAGTATGATGTGAATCTTGCAAGTGCTTGACCATTGAGTCCAACACAGCCCTGGAGTCTGTTCAGTAGAATCTCATGATCTATTGTATCAAAAGCTGCACTTAGGTCAAGAAGTACAAGAACAGACGCAGACTTTTGGTCGGCTGATAACAGTAAATCGTTAATAACTTTAACAAGTGCCGTTTCAGTGCTATGGTAGGGTCTAAATCCTGACTGCAATAATTCATGGATGTGGTTTGAGCTAAGGTATGCGCCAAGTTTCTTCCCAACAGCTTTCTCTAATATTTTTGATACACATTGTCCAGTGCTTTTTTGTGCCTTTACCAAGTGTAAATTCTGAAGAGCACTGTGTGTGTGTGTGTGTGTGTGTGTGTGTGTGTGTGTGTGTGTGTGTGTGTATATATATACATATTTGGACACAGACTATGAATGCATGTTTTTAAAAAATCTCTCTCCCCTTCTCCCTGTCCCTCTTTCTGTATCTCTCTCTCTGTCTCTCTCTTGCTCCCTCTCTATGTCTCCATCTGTCTGCTCCAAATGTACAAAGTACAGTTTAAAAATACATTGTGTGAAAATCATGCTAGCTAGAAACTGGAATGATAAGATTGCGTAGCTTAATTGTTTGTGCACCATGACATCATCAATTATACAATAGCAAATAAAAACAGTCGGGGTTGTGTAAAGATGGGGGGGGGGTCCGTTCATCTTGCACTGTTGTGTAACAAATGCATCAGGAAATATACACTGATGAAGGTCTGAGTGACCGAAACGTTTGGTTTTTGTTTGTGCACTTAGTGCACCTTTGTATTGATACTATGTGAGCTGCAGTAAACCTGCACTTTTACGGGTTACACCGATGCCTTTTTTGCAGTGTGCGGTGAGCATTTCCTCTTCCTGTCAGGAAACACATTAAAATGCATTTCATTCTGGGCAGCAAATCACCATCGTTTAATTTTCCACGTCATGCCCACTACTCTCGTACTCTTCTGAATATTATTGTTCAACTAGACGATGGAAAAGAATATGCGTACGTGGCGTTATCGGTGCATTATTTGGGTTTTGGACACGGCGCTAAGAAGAATGGCTCCCTCCACAGGACTACCTCATGGCACTGTCACTACAGCAAGAGCAGCAGAGTCCGGAGCAGACCTGGGAGTTCACCCCGGAGGGAATGAGCGATCTGGAGCTGGCCAAGAAACTCCAGGAGGAGGAGGACCGGCGGGCCTCGCAGTTCTACCAGGAGCAGGAGCAGGTGGCGGCCGCAGAGGAACAGGTGTGTGACGGGGGCCGGGGGCCAGTCGAGTGCTGTTGACTCATTGCGCTGCAGTGACGTGTGGCCCCTTCGCCTTTCGCTCTGGCACATAGAGGTGATTACTAAGAATCAAACGCGGGAAAAGAGGCACAAACGTTCTAGAAAAGAGGCTTTCGATCTTTGCGCGGTGATGCGGGGATTCTCGTTTTGTCCTCATTCAACGGGGCTGTGCTGAATGTGTACACCGTGATCAAAACGTACAGACAGCCAAACAGTAGCTTCTTTCTTGTATGTATTGATCGTTGATCGGCCGTATTCTCATGTTTAAGCTCTACATTTAATAGTGACCAGATGGGAGTCTGATTTATCATACATCCAGGCGATTAAAGTGTCATTGAAATAGGGCAGATGACTGATGAAAATACAGTTTGGACACAAAAAGGTCATGGGTGAGTGTTCCGTTTGTCTTGCAGGGACAGCCACAGCCAGCAGGGGGCAGCACAGCTGAAGGAGCTGGAGAAGCAACAGAAACAGCAGCAGCGGCAGAAGAAGGAGGAGGAGGAGGAGGAGGAGGAGGAGCCAGTGCCACGCCCAGCCCAGGGAAACAGCTAAGCACTGGGGAGCGCAGGCCAAAGAAGGAGTCCAAAGACAAAGACAAGTGTGTTCTTTTGTAACCGAGGAAAGGGGGGCTAGGTGTCATCTGCATTCACCAAAACATTTAGCCCCCCTAAAACGACGAGACGAAAACAAACCCAGACAAAGGAGGAGAAGAGAGAAAAGAGGAAAACTCACAAGACCTTGTTCCATGCCACCTGTGCCTGCCCCCCCCTCGTGTTTGTTCAGACAACGTTACGGAAGAGCAGGGTAGATTCTCCAGTCCTACAGCAAGAGTTATAGCTGTGGATACAGTTGCCCGGAATCTTCTCACGCTGCACTACATTCATGATGGAGCATCTAGTGTGCTGGAGCTGTGTATTTTATAGCAGAGCGAAAAACACAAACACAAGTGTCAAATCTCACCAACTCATCACTACATTTTTCTTTTTTTTCTTATGAATGCATTAATCATCTTTAGTTTTTTTCATCTGTTAATAAGCTATTTTATAAAAAATATATACATATATACAGCACTTGTAAAAATTGACCAATTTAACTTCTGCGTGGTCTTTTTAAAATTTTGAACGAAGCCTCTCCCTGCTGCTCTTGGGCTGCTGATTTCTATTTATTTGCGAAGAGGGAAGTCATTTTGAGGCAAAAGGAGACTACATTTTGGCAAAGGCAAGAGGGCGCCAGAGAGGCGGGTTAAACACTGGCAGATGGAGCGGGGTTATGAGGTGTGTAATGCACACGCGCCCTTTAAAAGGCCAGTCATCCCTACTTCTCCAGTGCTAGCAGAGCCGCTGGACTGCTGCGATGTTCTCCCATCGCGTATTCTCCGCGTGCGTTTTACACGTTTCCTGCTGCCAGCAGGAGTTTCCTGTTTATTGCCCACGGGACCTTAAGTGAAGGGGCATCACGAGAAACCTTGTCCCCGGGAAGTGACACGCCCTTCTCCAGTTGTCAGTGACTGTTGTCTCCCCAATCTGCTGCTATATCCCATGTGTCTGCATGGGCATTAATACCAACCACACGATCTGAGACCAGTCCCATCCAGGTTTGCCTTCAGCCTCAGTAACATCGTCAAAGTTCTTCGTGCCACAGGTTTGAGTATAGTTCTAATGTTGCGCTGTGTTGGGGACTCCAGAATGGTTGTTCACACAAATAATGACATCCAAGGGCGTTTTGAAATGGGGTATTAGTCGTACAAACATTGTATGTCTAACTACCTTGGGTTGATGCTATTGTCATAACGGGCAGAATCTACCTCTGCGTTTTCTCGCTGGATTGCCCAGAGGTTTCAAAGTAACGTTCGGTTTCCCGCCCATCGTCACTGCCAAGTCACCTGACTGTCCTGCTTCAGTTGTTTGTTGTGGTGTGTCTCCACAAAATACATCGAATACATACACAAGAGTATATTTATAGATCCCCACGGTTAAATTAGCTTTTCAGTTTTGTGCCGCCATCTTGTTGCCATTGTGTCTGTCTTATTTCACCGGCCGCTCACTGTTTCTTCCCGAAGCGTTTCCACGGGCAACAGCAGGCCCGGTTTTATTAGATTGTTCTTTTTAATTGACTGCTGCATAGCCCTCCCATAAACTCAGCCTGTGAAATCCCACACCAAACACCATTCTGCTCGACCATTTCTGCCAGAACCACAACTCTTGGGTGCCTTTTTGAGCATTTCTCACGGCTCATATGCACCCTACAATCTCTATGGACTTGGGCCAGTGTCCAGTTACAGCATGCGCACGCCACGGTCCAATCAGAGATGTAGCAAACTCACAAGGGCTATTATCATTTTGTGTGTGTGTGCGCGTGTGTGCGCGTGTGTGCGCGCGCCATGCATGGACACCTGGAAGTTAATGACTGCCTTTCTAAATGAAGGCAGTTTCACCTCAGCAATCACACAATCCCAATGCAGTTTGATCTCCAAGTCATCGCCACACATACATGGCTTGGCTACACTTATTTGTGGAAAGAAAAGCTTTGCATTAGAGAACTTGTTTCTGCTGTATATTTTAACAAGAGAGATAGCCAGAGGCAAATGGTCAAGACAAAGGTACCTCTATTTGAAATAAACAGTTTCTGTTCTGCTTTAAGAACATGGGTGACTAGAGTCGTGAGCTGGCCAAGCTATTAGACAGATTTGGATGGACATTGATGTAGGAAGACACAATTTCATCATCGGTTTGGGCTTGGTTTGGTTCTGAAAGTTCATCAAGTCTGGCTTGGATTCATTAACCTTCGCCCTTTCTTAAATCAAATGTATTTATTTTTAAATATGGGCAGAAAAAAGACTGTTTCTAAATGGCTGTGTGCAATTCCTTTACTGTGGCACTACCACCTCTAGAGCTGTGAGTCTTCTTGGTCGATACATTCCAACAGAATGCCTTGACGGAAACATTTATTTTTAGTATGTTATATGTAGACTTAGATCATGCATGGGAAACTATCCTGGCATTGCCTGTTTCTTACGTAACCTGGGCCTTGGGCAAACCGACTGGGAGAACAGACTCATACAAAGCCTTACATTACAGGATCTTTTGTAAAAGTTAAAAATGGATATATTGGCAGAGTGAGACAATCTGTAGATTTTAGCATAGGCTGTGTTACTCTCAGCCCTGTACAGAAGGGATGTTTCGTGTCTAACAAGTGGCTCCACATGGATCAGCCGCATATCCCTGACTGTGTATTTTTTAGACATGCCCAGAGAATGCGTTGTAAAAAACTTTGTGTGTGTAAGTAAGTGATATTGGATATCTTTTTCTGTACATGGTTGGTACGCGTTGATGTTTTTGCTTCAAATGTCTGTGGATTCTTGTATATGTGCGTGTTCACGCTGAAGGTTGTTTATCAAATTTAAATGCCAGGAAATTGCCTGATTCATTTACTCATTGTTCATTTGTGTTTATTTTTTTAATTTTATTTATTTTTTTAATTTTGTGAGCAATCAGTCTTCCATAAGAGTCCATGCTTTTCCCCCTTGACTGAGAGCCTTACATTCAGATCGAGTGTGAAGACTGATTTGCAATATTAATGACTGCAGTGATCAAGTTCCCATGGGAACTGGGAAATGTAAGATCTCATTTTTGATCATGTATGAAAAATATCAGGACTGAGGAAATTCAAGGTGTTCTTTCCCAGTCTACAAACTATATATAATATACACTGATTCTGAATTTTTACTGCACGTGCAAGTAACACCATTGGTTTTGATGAAGATGACAACACATGCAAAGTTTTTTTAAAGTCTGATTTCCCAGCTCATAGAGCACAAAGGTATTTTTTAGCTCTTTCTTGCATTTTTATGCATTCTTGTATCTGGATTTTAAATGCTGCAATATGGTGCAAGAAATCAATGTTAGGCAGTCAGTTTTGTAAGTATTGCAGCATTTGATTCGGCAACAGATTCCTAACAATGGTCTTTATATTTCACCATTTTCAATTTATAAACCTGCAAGCTCATTTCCTAGTTGCATGACTGCCATTGACAATGTTCTGGCCATAAGCACAAAATATAAATGTTATAAATATGTGTATGTATTGAGCTGCTTTTAAAAGAATATATCATATTTTCAGTAATATGTGTTGATGTTTGAGGTGGCCCCTGTTAAAGGCTTTTGTAAACAAGCACAATGTTTTGCCTGCATTGTCTGCAAGGCTCTTGGATAAATTAATCTCGTTTTTCTATCGTTCTTGAAACTGCCCTTGAAGTGTACGAGAGAGACACATTGTCGTTTTGTTAAATATGTTCTCAAAGATTTAAATACCTGGAACTTTTGTATATGTATGTTCGTGTATACAGTGTAAAACAAAAAAAACTATCTTAAGGCAATGACAAAAAAAAAAAAAGCCACAACCCACTATACCTCTTCTAGCTACCTCTGTTACACGGCAAAGGAAAAAACACATTTAAATAATGAAGAATTGCTTCAGTTTATACGCTGCTTTCATGTAGGTTTCATTCAAAATGAAATGTTCGCAAGGAAAGCAAAGTCTTGATTGGTGGCCCTTCAATTTGACTTTGAATTTATCAGGCAATTCTTGATATGTGGGAGGGAAATTCTTCTCCGAAGCACTCGTGTCAGCACAAAGTGTCTCTTAAAGCAGTCGTATTTGAGGGATGTAAACACGGTTCATGCAGAATCCGAAACATCAGTTCAATATATTTGAGAGCTTGAGTGTGAAGTTCTGTAAACGGTGGATTCGAGGTGTTGGGTACAAAACGATGACACAAAGATCGACTGCATTCGCCACTATTTTCCGTATAATGTACATTAGCTCGTTTTGGTTTCATATTTTTACTGTCAACTGCTTCTGTTGCAAGAGCATGGGGGAAGGATCTCTCGCTGCTAAATTGAACCTTGAACACTTGGCCCTGCTCAATAATTTTGCACAGTCACATGGACATGCTTCCGAAAACCATACAAACTACCTTGTATTTTTAAGAAAAACAAACTTTTTGGAGGAACAATCTAGTGGAATTGGTAACATTTGTTCTCAAAGTGGAACAAAGTCACTTGAAATTTGCTTTGGTCAAATAGGGTTGCTTTTAATGGAATGCAAACGGCTTGAATTGTAGGCGGAGGGAAACTTCATGTTAAATAGGTAGGAACTCAGGTTTGAGCTGTAAAGTCGAAGCAAGGTCATGAGCAGTTTGAGCTGTAAAGTCGAAGCAAGGTCATGAGCAGTATGAGCTGTAAAGTAGAAGCAAGGTCATGAGCAGTTTGAGCTGTAAAGTCGAAGCAAGGTCATGAGCAGTTTGAGCTGTAAAGTCGAAGCAAGGTCATGAGCAGTTTGAGCTGTAAAGTCGAAGCAAGGTCATGAGCAGTTTGAGCTGTAAAGTCGAAGCAAGGTCATGAACAGTTTGAGCTGTAAAGTCGAAGCAAGGTCATGAGCAGTTTGAGCTGTAAAGTCGAAGCAAGGTCATGAGCAGTTTGAGCTGTAAAGTCGAAGCAAGGTCATGAGCAGTTTGAGCTGTAAAGTCGAAGCAAGGTCATGAACAGTTTGAGCTGTAAAGTCGAAGCAAGGTCATGAGCAGTTTGAGCTGTAAAGTCGAAGTAAGGTCATGAGCAGTTTGTAAGGTCTTTGGAGCCCTTTTAGTTTATGTATGTGACAGCTGTTGGTCAAAGAGATGTAAAACTTCATGGTTAAAAATGTGCTTGGATAAAAAAAATTATAATATTTGCATGAACGCATTTGTTGTATCCAACCCAAGTAATAATGAGTTAACATTTTATTTGTGATACATAATCATGGCTGATTTTAACCTTAGTTGTTGTTATTTATTATTATTATTATTATTATTATTATAGTAGTATTAACATAATGATAATATTTCACATTTGGCCATGAGCAATCCCATGCTAATTAATTTATCTGACCTTTGTATGCCTTTATGCAATGCTGGTTCACTATTAGCAAAGTAAAATAATGAAAGTGGCATGTCTGGGACAAAAAGAAGTGTCATCTCTGTTGTGATTAAAATGTGTTTATTATATGTGACCAAATAATTTATGTAGTCTTTGTTACAACTTGTCAGAACGATTTAGATGCTGGTCATTCTTAGATTTTCTTTTCCTCAGAATCACCTGCAATTTTCATTTGTTATAAAAAATGCTTTTGACGATGGACATTCAGCCTGATAACATTCAAACATCTATATAACAGCGGAATTGCATGTTAGTTTTTTTTCTGATTGTGTTACTCCATCTCATATCTATGGCTGGAGGTCAAGTTATTTGTGCTATTAAACAAACGCATAATAACTGTGTGCTTTTACTTTCATTTTCCACCATTCTTCGTATTAGAAAATAGTCCTCGATTACATGAATCATTTGAAAATGGAGCTAACAACTTCAGAACCATCAAAAGGCACACTCCCCACTGAATGCCATTGCATCTATGCACTGTGCATTCCATCGATCCAATCACTTGTGCCCTTTCCAGCATGGTTATTTCATGGACTCTCATCCAATTAAATTGTCCCTCTCATCACTTTTATTTAATCAGATATTGGATAATTTGTATGAAGTGTAGCTGTAGAAATAGAACCCATATCTATAAAATAGTTTTGCACAAGGTTATGGGTTTTGAATATGCTGTCATTAAGAACTTTAAGGTTTAACCTATTCTGTGTTGCCATCTGACACATTGACCATTCCTACTTCAAGACTGCTTATTTTTCTACAGTAATCCAAATGTTCTCACTATAATACAGAGGGTCAGGTCCTCAAATACATATATGTATATATTTTTTATATTTTATATTTTTGAGACTGAACAGTTTATCCATATTCCCTTATACACTGCTCAAAAAATTAAGGGAACACTTAATCATCACAGTATAACACCAAGTCAATTAAACCAAACCGGTCATGCTGGATGATGTTGCAGGCAGCATAACATTCACCACAGCATCTCCAGACTATTTCACATCTGGCACATGTGCTCAGTGTGAACCTGCTCTCATCTGTGAAGAGAATGGGGCACCAATGGCGAACCTGCCAATTCTGGCGTTCTCTGGCAAATGCCAATCGATCTGCATGGTGCTGGGCTGTGAGCACAGGTCCCACTACAGGACGTCGGGCCCTCATGCCACCCTCATGGAGTTTGTTTCTGACAGTTTGGTCAGAAACATGCACACGAGTAGCCCGCTGGAGGTCATTTTGTAGGGCTCTGGCAGTGCTCCTTCTGTTCCTCCTCGCACAAAGGAGCAGATACCGGTCCTGCCGCTGGGTTGTTGCCCTTCTACGGCCCTGTCCAGCTCTTCTCATGTAATGGCCCGTCTCCCGGTATCTCCTCCACACTCTTGAGATTGTGCTGGGAGACACAGCAAACCTTATTGCGACGGCACGTATGGATGTGCCATCCTGGAGGAGCTGGACTACCTGTGCAACCTGAATGGGCTGCAGGTACCGCCTCATGCTACCAGTAGTGACATTAATGGAATATAAAATATAAATACTAAACAACTGGAAATTGACAAGAACTGGACACCTGAAATGACCGTGGCTCATTAAATACAGGAGAGCGCAGGTAGCTATTAGAGACGGTATCTTTTTTTTTTTGGTATAGTTGTGCAGTTTTCATTTAGCACCACTAGTGGGCACAATATGGCAGGTTTAGCAGCCGACAAGAAAGTAATTGAAAGTCGTCAAGGCCCCTACCAGTGTCGCAAAACCCTTCTTTCAGCAGATATGAGAAAGATACTATCCAGACGAGACATATGGCTTCGTACTGTCCGTGAAAAGTAGCTATTAAAGTAGCTTATGACGTTGCATGGCCGGAACTCTTAATATCGGTAAACTCCAAATAAAACCGGAACTTAATGTCTGCACCAGGAAAACTGTAGTGTTGCCTCAGAAGTGGTGAACAGACAGCGTTCCGCGATCCCTGAGCGAGGCTGTGAATTTTCAGAGAGAGAGAGAACGAGAGAGAGAGAGGGAGGGGGAGAGAGACAGACAGAGAGAGAGAGAGGGAGGGAGAGAGAGAGAGACTGTTGTTTTAATTGACTATTGCGCTTTGGCAATATATATTTCGAAATATGTCATGCCAATAAAGCATTTTGAATTGAATTGAGAGAGAGAGAGAGAGAGAGAGTAACCACCCAGCAGTTAACAACTAAGCCCCTTACAACAAAGTCCCCAATATATAATGAAAAAAAAAATATTATTATTACAATTGTTGTTATTATTATTGTTATTTTAAATATGTATGTATGTATGTATGTGTAATGCTTTGGCAATATTTACGCTATGTATTTCATGCCAATAAAGCACATTGAATTGAGAGAGAGAGAGAGAGAGAGAGAGAGAGAGAGAGAGAGAGAGAGAGAGAGAGAGAGAGAGAGAGAGAGAGAGAGAGAGAGAGAGAGAGAGAGAGAGAGAGAGAGAGAGAGAGAGAGAGATGGATAAACAACAGCAGACGCCGCGCTGAGGCAGGAATGGGGACTTCACCACGGGCCCGAATGACAAACGGAAAGGAATTTATGCTTTAGCCTTCTGAAAAACAGATGAAGTCTCACTTCTGAGAATACTTCTTTGGCTTACTCGTTCGAGACAGAAAAATCAAAAAATACGTTATTATCTTTTTTACATTTTTAAATTTTATAAACAAGGTTAGCGAGCAAGCAGCCGCCTCCCCGCCTCCTCTCGCCTCTCCTCCAGCGCTGTTGGGTTTGAGCTGCACTCGCATCGGGCCTTCGGCTGGTTTTGTGTCAGTTTCACAGCCCGGCTGTTGACGTTCGTTTGCTGTCTCACTTTGTGTTCACTTCATTCGTCCATTTTACCAGCTAACAAAGGATTTTATTTGAAAACGGAGCCACGTACGAATACCGTCGTGACAGGTCTTGCTTTACAGGTAAGTTTGTCTACTTTTTCTCTTTTAAAATGTTAGCCAGCTAGCCTGCAGACTGCCTCGCTAGCTCTCTGGCTTTTGTCGACGTGAATTGTTAACGTTAGCTCAGTAAGGTTAGGCTAGCTCGCAGACTGTGAGATAGTGACGAGCTAACGCTGTGGCTTAGTCTGCTCGCTGAATCACACAGGGGGAATTAGCACTAGCGTTGGCTCGGGTAACGAGGATGTGAACGGCATAAAGAAAGCTAGCTAACGTTAAACCAGACTGGACGACTGCATTGGCGAGCTCACTAGCTAACGTTACCAACAACACTCTTGGCTAGCTGTTTAGCAATAGTCACTGATTAACGGGCAACTAAATATTACTTGGCTACTGCTTTCACTTTTTTCAAGTCATGAAGCCAACTAGCTACTACGAATGAGGTATGGTTACCCTAAACTATGCTACTTTCGCTAATGTCACACTTTTTCTTTAGTTAACGTTTGCTCATTTTTGATTTGCTAACGTTAGCCAACTATAGCTAAATAAGATGCCCAAACTAGGTAATTACCTACGAACATTAAATGCTAATTAGCACACTAACGTTACTCCGGATCTAAGCTAAGCTACCTAGTCTAGCCTATCTAGATATGACAGTGAGTGTTAGTAGTTTTATGTTAGTAACGTTAGACTTATAGGCTAAACGCCTAACATGTCAAGATGGTAATCTCCCATCTATGTAACTAACTGTTTGGCAATGATGAGCTTTTCAGTGACAAAATGAGGAAAGGAAATGTAAACCAAAACGAACTTGTCCTCTTAACTAACTGGCCTGCTCTGACTAATATGTCTGTTTGTTTCAGATTCAGAACTCAAGGGTGGTCAGTGCGAGAATAAGATGCTCTCATAGCATACACACAGCTAGCAAACTAAATTAGTTTGCTCTTTTGCGTCTAATGGCACTGACTATACGACTAATAATTATTAAACACAAGAACTTTGGTTGGTTCTGTTTGGAAAGAGGGCTGTGATGTGTAACATTATCTAGATGCCTCGCTAGTGGGGTTCCTTGTTGGAAAGCTGAGGTTGTGATTTTGTGGTCCTTTGCTGACCGGCTAACGTTAGTCGATGTTGCTACTCAGCTAGGTCAACAGTTACTACTGATACAGCTGGATAAAACATAGGTTATACTGGTGCTGCAATGGTTTCACTTTGCTTGATGGTTCAGGTTTGCTGATACAAAAGTGGTTTGCTTTGACATCTGAATATAGTTTTCTCAACGCAGTGCAAATTGCATTAAGAATGCAATGTATGTATGGCGACTGCCTCTCTACATTTCCATGCTTATTTGATCTTGAGTAGACATCGCACTCGTTCGGGTGCTCGATGAACGGGTAACGGAGTGTGCCGCTTATCCTCCCTCTCCAAGAGAGCTTGTCATTGCCTATTTTTTAGCGTTTGTCCTCAAAGGGCTTGAACAGCAGCTTCAAACTGAATGTGTTCACCGTATTGCATACATATTGAGAAATAATGATTTTACCAGCCACGCATAAGTCAGATAGGATTAATTAATAAGAACACATTCGTTTTCCTTTTGTCAAATGACTAAATGTAACTTGATTAACTAGAAAGCTAGGAGCCTGAAATAGAACCTGTTCTGAATTCATACACATCACCGGTAACTATGACAACATTCAAGACCTAGAGGAGTGCCATATTGCGAAATGGTGTCGCACTACAAAAGAATGATGTTGGCATCAATAGAAAGGGCTTTCTTGTTTCAGGCTATTTTTAAATTTTTATTTTTTTCTCTCGTATTTCTGTCTTTCTCATTCATTCGATTGCTTTTCCCCACGGAGGCCACTGTGACTTGCTGTGCGCCTGCTGGCTGCTCTGTGGCACTGGGGCCCATCGGTGGGATTAGGAGCCACACAGCATCTTGGACTGGGGCTGTAGTTCCCTGGTGGGACCTCCGCCTCAGCACCTTGGGGGTGGGGGTGTGTGTGAGGGTGGGGGGGCTCTCAATCCTCCCCATTGCCTGAATGAAGGCTACCCCACTGCGCACAGCACTGCTCCACCTGCACCGGCTAATTTCTCTATCTGCGTCTGTGTCTGCAGCAGCCCTGCCTAGAAGAGCTGCCAGCTAGGCTACATGCTAGGCTACATGCTAAGGCCACCGTGCACTATGAACAAGAAAGCGGTCCATTGTAGGGAGATAGGTGAAAAGTTAACCTATATATTTGACACTGCAGATAATAATGTGCATACACCCAGAGCATAATGCATGTAATGCCCTGTTTTATTAAATGGTGCTCTTAAAAGTTAGACACATTGCTCCTGAGAATGCAGTTGGAGAGAATTCCACTCCTGTGTAAAATGCTTACAGTCCACAATCTACACATAGATCACAATTCATGCTCTCAGGCTCTTGCCATTGTCTTTGCTATTTTAAAAGCAGTCATATATTCATGTGCAGGTACTTTCCCACACCAGTCCAGCAAGTAGCTGTGTTAATTCAGTGTCCCTATGTTTGAAACCATGCTCCATTCTTTTATCTTTAAAGACGGTGGCATACACAATTCGGTGTTTCCCTTTGGTTCTCCCACAATTCATTGCAGTTTTTGTCTGTGATGCCTGAGACGTGTGATGGGAATTGTATTATAATGGAAAATTGGAAGACCAGTTTTTCAGAGTGTGAAAGAATAATAAAAATGTTTGATTTAAAGCTTATTGAAGCAAATCAATCCGTATCGATTATATGCAATTATGCATACTTCTGCAATATAACACGTGTAACATAAGCCCTTCATAGAGCGGGGTGCCAGTCTTATGATGCTGTGCCATAAAACATTATAAATGAAGGTTCAGTTGCAGGAGTGGCCTGTCTTTAGAGCCGTCTGCTTAGTCTCACTCGTCCCGCAATAAAGTAATAAACTGTTTACAGACGGGGAGGTTTTTGAGTCTTTGAATATACCCAGTCTTGAGCGAATGGCTACCATGACACATCTTTATCTTCTGAGAGCAGTTCATACACATTAGACTGTGTGGAACAATGTTACATTTCTTTTTGGGGGGGGGGGGGGGTTAGTGCAGAGAATCTGCGGTGGGGTTGCAGATTAGGGGTGACTCCCCATGCTGATCTCGGGGGGGGCGGGGAGCCGGGGAGAGTTGGGTATCTGTATCCTCCCCCGTATCTCCGGCAGGCCTCAGGCAGTGGGTCATCAGGGGCGGAGCTACGCTGCAGGGCTTGTGCTTGCAGTCTGTGGCATTCCAGCGCAAGCTTAGCATTCAGTTCGGCTTGTTTTTTCCTGCCTCCCTCTGGTGTGCTGCCGTTTACATGGACTGCATACATTTGCAAGAGTAACGAAGGTGCCGGGGGTTAAGTGTGTACTGTCCAGGGGGTTAAGTGTGTACTGTCCAACGGCTCGTACGAACGAAAACGAATGCAGTCTCTGGGATTATTAAAAACGGTATATATTGGTATTACTCTTGTTCTCTGTGTACGAAGTCCCCTGGTGTCATGTAATATGAGAAGGCCCATCTCCTACCACATGTCTCAGTAACAGTTCACACAGTATTGCAGGGTTTTGATAATATGAAACAATGAGGATCATTGCCCCTGGGGGGTATTTCACAAAGCAGGATTACAGAGTTAGCTGGATAACTACACCGAGTATAATACAGAACAGCGCTTTTTACTTCAGTCCATGTTCCACGTTTGGGAGGGATCCGGGATTTACTCGGTGCAGTTATCCAGCTAACTGAGTAATTCTGCTATGTGAAATACTCCCCTGATGTACAGTGCAAACTGAGGTTTCTTCTTCTGTGTTTTTAGAGTAGATGCGAACGGGCGGGTGAACATGTCGGGCAGTTTCAGTTTCAATTGTCATTCACTCTTTTAATGTGTTTAGCATGTTTGCGTGAGAGAACATGTTGGGATCCTCATGTGAAGCACATCAGTCTGTGGTGCCAGATCCTGTTTGAGAGAAGCCCTGTTGAAGAAGCAAATATAGGGTTATTACAGTAGTGTCAAGCCTGTCTATGTCTAAGGCACAGGAGTCGGACCAAAGCGAACATCCACTGGTCCGTGACTGGAGCTGGAGCGGTTCCTCACAGATGAACCCGTACATAAACCGCTGCGCTACTTTGGTCCTCAGAAAGAGCTCCTCTGCGAATCTTCTGCACTGCAAATTTGCTTGAGCTCCACCTACAGTGTGGCCAGAGCGACGTCCATGAGAGGGAATCTCCGGAACGGCCCATCTCTCAGCCTGAGGTTCTGACTGAGGTTCAGCAGGGTCCACGTCCTGAAAGCACACACACACACACACACACATGCACGCACGTACACACACACCGCTCACACAGCTGTGTGTACATGTAACGCCAAAGAAGTAGACTAATGAGTGGAGCCGAACAGATGGCCACTTTCATAATTCATAAGCTAGGAGATGCAGGGGCTTGAGGTGACTCTGCTGAAGCGTGAGAGATTCTTTCTTCCTCCATTTAGGTAAGACTGTCAGAAAGGGGGAGGGGCTTGGCACAGTGTTGTTTTGGGAGGGAGGGAGAGCGGCGAAGGAAGGCTGAATTCCTGTAGCAGGGAGTGAGGCAGAATAATGATGAGAAGAGAGAGTGTGGTGATGTGGGGAGTGCGTTTCTTTGTTGTGAGTGAGAGAGTGAGAGAGTGAGAGAGAGAGATGTTGGGCTGTTCCTCATCTCATACTCTGCCATTGTCTACTGGGTGCACCTGAGGCCAATAGCATTTTTGCTCTTTTATGCTCAGTCACCTGGGAGTAGGCTAAAGTGTTGTTTGAAATGTCCTTGTGCTGTACACTGTGTACTTCAGGTTCTAATTCAGGAAAAGCTCAGCATTCCTGAGACTTGTTGAAGTTTGAGTGAGTTACAGTGTGCATCTAAAAAAAATTTTTTAAAAAGTGTTGCTCTACACACACCCATTCTATTTTATAACCCTATTTTATAACCCACTATACCCATATTATTGTCCTATCTGTTTTCCAGTTAAGGGCTGTCTGTTCTTGCAATTATATTATACAAGTTTTATTAATATGTGTGACTTAAGCAGGACATTTTCAAAGGTGTAATTCTTTCTAATGACACAGTGGAAAGTGAAAGGTTAGGAGTGTGAGTAATGTTCGTACTAATAGGAGAACCTCCTGTCTGCTGGACCGCTCACCCTGAGAGAACCTTTCTTGCCATTTCCCCGTCGCCGTTGTTTTACGGGAGGTGGGCAGGCTGACGGGGAATGCGTGTCCTGCCAGTGAGTACAGTTGGCTGCCATTGTTTCTCTTTCCACTGAAAGACTGAAAAGCTGAGGGACAGAAAAGTGAAATTGGTTGTAGAGTAAAGGGCTACTTTCTCTGCCCTTGGCTCCTTTACTGGTCTATTGGGCCATATAGCAGCCCCCCGTCTCCTGACGCTCGTATAGCAGCCCCCCCGTCTCCTGACGCTCGGGGTGCCAGCCCCCCGTCTCCTGACGCTCGGGGTGCCAGCCCACCCGTCTCCTGACGCTCGGGGTGCTGTGCTTTTGCTGTGCTGCAGCCTTCAGGCCTTCATGGAGGTTGGGGTCGTTTGTTGGCTTTTTTCAGGGTGTCTGGGATTACGACCTTGCTTTGTGAATGGTTCTGAGCGGCTTGTAAGTGTCCCTGGTTTCGTTACACAACGAGCGAGACCGGATTACGGCTGGCTCTGACTCATTCTCTGCCAGGAATGGGAGATAAAACAAACGGCTGTGGAATGAGCCCCAGGATTGAGTTTGTTTTAGCGTCCTCCTCCTCTTTCTCCTTGAAGCCTGTTTTGTTGTCTGCTTTTTGCTGGAGAAGTGATGATATCAGATCTGCTGCTGTAATGTTCACAACATGCATTATTATAATAAAGACTTAGTCATGGATGTTTCAAATCCCTTTTTCTTTTCCCCTCTCCCCTCACGGCTGAAAAGAGTGAGGCGTGTTCATTGTACCCACCGAGCTTCGAGTTTCAATCCGCTTCTCACTCTCTCTACCTCTCTCTGAAACAGACGGTGGGGTGTGGGGCCCCGTCCGATGGACCCCTAGGAGCTAGCGCAGCCGTCCCGTGTGCAGCTTCGTGGAGGGACCGCCAGGATGAAGAGCGAGGTCTCGTCTAACGGCCCGCGTGGACACGAGCATCTAAAGGGGGCGCTGGCCAACCCAGAGCCCATGGAGGCTGCCAAGACCTTCGCTGCAGGTGTGGAGGTGATGGGCAAGGTGGGCAGCGAGTTTGTGCCGCTTTGCGCCGAGCCCCGACACAGGCCCCTGAGGGACTCCGGCCCCGTGGCCCGCAGGGACGCCGACAGGGGCCACCCCGGGCGCAAGAAGCGCAAGAGCCAGCAGGCGGGGCCCTCGGCGCGTGTGGTGAAGGAGGGCCGCGTCACCGGGGGGCCCCTCACCCCATCGCGCCACAGGGCTGGTCCGTTGGAGGAGCGGAGCGAGGAGGAGCAGCGCCTGGACTCCTCCCTCAGTGACTGCGTCTCCTCCCCCTCCTCCAGCCTGCACTTCGGTGACTCGGACTCGCTCAGCTCGGAGGAGGGGGGTGGAAACAGAGGGGGTGGGGATGCGGGGGCGGCTGAGCAGCAGCGGAAGGCGGCGCCCGCGGGGGACGTGGGCGGCGCCGGGGCAGGCGCGCGCCCCATTCTGGGCCGGACTCCGGTGAGCCGGGTGCACAGGTGGACGCGGCCGGAGGCGGAGCCCGTGCTGCTGAAACGCCCCTGCCTGACGAGCCGCCGCCCCCTCCACAGGAAGCGATTCGTGAAGGCTGTCGCGGGCGCTACCGGCGTGCAGCGGACTCAAAAGCAGAAGGAGCGGCTGCAGCTCCAGCGCAGGAAGCGGGAGGTGATCGCCCGCAGGAAGTACGCTCTCCTCCACAGCACCAGCAGCTCCAGCGAGGAGCTGAGCACAGACTCCTCCTCGCCGTCGTCCACAGAGGGTGACGACGAGCTGTATGTGGGCATCAGCAGTAGCAGCCAGCCTGACAGCGCCGCCGTGAGCACAGGTAAGAGCTGCCACAGCTCAAGCACAGTTTAAACCCGCTCAGCTGCCACAGTCAGTCTTAACTGTGTGTGCGCACTGCTTCCACTCATACTCCATATACACTCGCTGCAATGCAAACAAACGCTGAACCCACGACAAGGAATTTAACTGCAAGTTGCACCATTATATTGAACGCTGATTCATTGCTAAACAAAGGCGTTAGGTTGCACATTGAAAAGCCATTGATTTCGCAGCTCTTGTGTGTGAGGTGTTTTCTGGGGGTCAGGGAACTGTACTGAACACAGGATGGATGTGATATTCACTGCTTTTGTGAGTGAAGTGTTTTCTTTTGGCCAGGGGTCTCAAACTCAAATCCTGGAGGGCTGCTGTCTCTGCTGGTTTTTGTGATTTCCTTTCAATCAAGAGCCAATTTAGGCCTGGGAAACGAGGTGTACAGACTCTTTAGCCAATCAATGACTTAAATTAAGCATGTAAGTGCAGGAAGACATCAAAAACCAGACACAGCGGCCCTCCAGGATTTGAGTTTGAGTTTGAGATCCCTGCTTTAGACCCATGCCACAGTTCATCTGCAACCATCAGCTCAGCTTTGGTTCGTGTTTCGCATTCTAAGGCAGTCAGATTGGCATGAGAGTAAAATGACTCCCCTTAAACGAGAACAATCCCACAAGGAGAAGGATCTCCACTCTGAACCACAGCAGGAAAGCAAGCTTTACATTGAAATGCAGTTTGTTGAGATGGGTGTTTTTGATCAAAGCATTTGAATCCTACGAGAAGAAAAGAGAAAGCAAATAATTTCACTTGTAAGAGAAACAGGAAGTAAAGGATTAAACCAGTAAGAGAAGTTGGAAGTGAACGATTTTAATTGTAAGAGAAACAGGAAGTGAAGGATTTTGCCTGTACGAGAAACAGGAAATGGATGATTATAAGAGCAGAATGGACATTAGATGATCTTTCATGCCTTGCATGCTCCTCATGGTTTAATATCCTGTCTGTATTTTGTGTAAACGTAAGTGTTTCCAGGGGAACAGGCGTTTTTTCTCCTCTGTCTTCACTTGTTGAGATGTTTTCAGGGAAAAAGAAGTGAACAGTTTTCCTATATTACTTGAATTATAGTTTATGAATGCCACTTTAGTTCCTCTTCATTGTTTTTACTCTATTTTTGAGTGTGCATTAAGCAGTTACAACGAGCTGCTGCTTAAAGAAGAGCTGTGTCTGGAGTATTTGTGAAGATTGAAGTATCCATAGAAGGAGAAATGGAGCGATTTGGCTCTTGGTTTTGTTTTTTTTCTCCACTTGAGGCTTTTGTTGTGTTTGATTTCGTAAGAACGTCTGTGCAATTTAACTTCCTATTGAGCCAGTGCTTACGTTCTCTCACACACACAAATGCGTAAAAACAGGCGTGCTCGGTTGGGTGTCAGGCGAGTGTTCTTACATAATACTTTAATTTGTTCTGCTAACCAATTCTGCAGCTTGCTGTCGATTGCATGTACCAGGAACCCTTCATATAAAGCTTCTTTTAATGAAAGGGTAAGTGAATAGAGACGTGATTGACTTCACGTGTCCGTCTTCTAACCCCCAGTTATTATGAGCCCGGTTGAGACTCTGATTAAAGATCAATCCTCCAAATGTCTTCGCATGCGCTTTGCTAATAAAGCCATGTCAGTGACTTCTTCTGGTGAATATTTATGACCTTGTGTAATTCAGGGTCCAAACAAAAGCAGGAATTCAAGCCAACTTATATTATGAGCCAATCATTGGCAAATAACATAATGCGTTCAGGATGAGTGGGATTGCAGGAAAGCAGTTAGAGAAACTTCAGGTGCTGTAGAGCTGGTGAAGGTGTGTCTGAGCTGTGCTGATATTCAGGGTTCCCTCTCCCGGGGGAAATGGCCCCTCAGTGAGTTGACCAGCCCACTACAGAGCAGGGCCGTTTGTCTTACCGTTCTCTTATTGTTCAGACTGACCAACATTACTGCTCAAACATTTTACACTTTCATACTGCAGCACACTCAAATATATATATCGGCCAAATTCTATTTGTTTGTTTTTCACCAGGCACGCCTGATAGTTATACATCTTAAGATATTACTGTGTAAATTATATCAAATGTATAATTGTTTAAATATTATGTTATTTTGTGCTTTGGAGGATGGAAACGAGAAGCTTGCTGAGGGGAAAGGCTCCCTTGTCCTCTCATGCCAGTCAAAGATAAACTAATTGCAAACTGGTTAATGTAATAATGAAGCTCATTCCATCAGTTTGTCAGGGTGGTGGGCCCCGGAGGTTTAAGCGGCTGTATTTTTTGATTCAGTAACGTTAACTATGCCAAAGCTGTGGAAAACAGAATAAAATCAAGCAAACCAGAATAAATAATTGATAATATTCCAGCCCTGCTTTTCTAAAATGGTGGGGTCCAAAATCAGTTGTGGATGTTGCCTTCATGCTGGTAAAATGGTTGAGATGTTTTAGAAAATGGGGGAGATGATACTTCTCGTGCACTGTTGTGGGTGTGAGGTAAGCAGACATTCAGTCCAGCGCACCCAGGAAAGCAGATCTGTATCGCTGGGGAAACGGGCACGCGTCTTCACACTACCAGCCACGTGCAGCACCGCGTTCCCGTGCAAACGGTTCGATCGCATGGGCGGTGGGGTTAGGTTTGGGGGCCAGACGAGTTCATCTTCTTTGTGAATACGCATCGAGAGCCCTGCGTCTCCCTGGTAGAAATGGATAGAAATAGACAGAAATAGAAATACAGAAGCCTTGACATTGGAGTGGTGAAGGAGGCTGTGGGAACATTCAGCCCCGTAGTGGCCCGAGGACTCACTGGGCCTATAAACACAAAACTGATAAAGTTACTGAAAGTTCTGGGAGACGCTTTGCCCTGTAATGACACACTAGTGGAGGAGGGGCAGTTCAGCTTCTGAGTCATTCTGTATGAACTCAACTGTCACCAGTTTTGACTTCCGTGCACATTCATTCAATGTTTGCCTTTGGAGGAAGATTTTCAGACAGTGCAAACAGTTTCTGTACCCAAATGACCATCGCTTCTGGAAATACTGGTGGTTAAATAAAGACTATTTTGAGAACCTTTTAATTCAATTACATTTAGATTTTCTGATATTTATTCTGTGGATGTGTAAACAATTAGGTTTTTAGAACAGCTATTATTTCTAAAGCAGTGACCTCATGGACATGTCACTCTTTGTCCCTCTTGTTTCAGGTACAGAGTCACAAGAACCACACAGTTCCAAATGTTCCACTGGAACAAAACGCTTCCCTTCCGATATTACATGGGTATTGTTCTGCTCATGGCTGCAGTCTAAGCCCCGTAAGCGTTCTCACTCAGGTAGCCTGTATGTTAATAGAGGGTGTTTTTCACACGAACGCGCAGTGCTTTAATCGCTCAGCGGCCTTCATTTCCCCTTTAGCCTGAGTACGGTAGTCTCGTTATTCCCTGGGGGACCATTCTAGAAATTGACGGCAATGTAAATATCCGAAAACGCAATGAGTGCGCTAATGAATGCCTTTCGTTGAGCTTTGTATGATCCAGTAATGCACTTAGTGAATAAACGGGGGGGGGAAAAGGCCGGGCTGCTTGCGTGCAGGGGTAGTGCTCTTCCTGCTTGGTGTTCTCCGTCGAATGATAAAACACTGAGAATCCCTGAAATAACAGGGGATTATCATGCGGTTCTTAGGGCTCTGTGTTACCACGGTGTTCAGTGGTATAGGTTCAAAGCTTGTGACACGAAAGGGATGAAGAGGGCTTTTGTTTACTGGTCTGTTTGCGCTGCTACACTGCAGTGCCCAGTGGTTCACCTGAACAGAGTCAGCCGAGGGGAACACCGCTTTGTGCAGAGGGAGAGTCTTCAGTCTCTCTCTCTATCACTCTATCTCTATCTCCATCTCTCTCTATCACTCTCTCTCTCTATCTCCATCTCTCTCTATCACTCTCTCTCTCTATCACTCCATCTCCATCTCTCTCTATTACTCTCTCTATATTGCTTTCGCTCTATCTCTGACTCTCTCTCTATCACTCTCTCGCTCTATCTCTGACTCTCTCTCTCTCTATCTCCATCTCTCTCTATCTCCATCTCTCTCTATCACTCTCTCTCTCTATCTCCATCTCTCTATCACTCTATCTCTATCTCTCTCTATCACTCTCTCTATCACTCTATCTCCATCTCTCTCTATCACTCTCTATCTCCATCTCTCTCACTCTCTCTCTCTATCTCCATCTCTCTCTATTACTCTCTCTATATTGCTTTCGCTCTATCTCTGACTCTCTCTCTATCACTCTCTCGCTCTATCTCTGACTCTCTCTCTCTCGCTCTATCTCTGACTCTCTCTCTATCTCTGACTCTCTCTCTCTCTCGCTCTATCTCTGACTCTCTCTCTCTCTCTCTCTCTCTCTCTCTCTCTCTCTCGCTCTATCTCTGACTCTCTCTCTCTCTCTCTCTCTCTCTGACTCTCTCTCTCTCTCTCTCTCTCTCTCTCTCTATTCATGAGGCAGGCCACCAGCTGTGAGGAAAAGCACTGTTTTCAGAGGCCAGCCCAGTGAGTTAAATCCCCGCTGTGGTTATTGGGGTTCTCACAACAGTAGGAGAGAAATAAAGACGAGGAAGAAATGAAATAGTGTAATAAATAGTCTGTTAAAGCAAGTACAGGGAGCTCTGTCTCCTGAACGCTGCTGGTGTTTTTCTGTTCAGCTACCGTCGTACACCCTTACCTGTCACACAGGTGTGTGTGTGTGTGTGTGTGACACACGAGTAGCCACACGCCTTTGCGTCACCGTGTGTGTATACGCTCTCACCTTTGCGCCAGGTGCCCTGGATGAAGACGTGGTGGTGATCGAGGCCACGCCCGCGACCACCGTTCAAGCCAATGAGGAGATCAACGTCACCTCCACCGACAGCGAGGTGGAGATCGTCACCGTGGGCGACGCCTACAGGTCAGTGCCACACTGCCTTCTTGAGTATTCTTCCGTCTGACCGGCGCCGTCCTGGTCTTTTCTTTTAGGGCCGTAGTCCAAGAGACTCCCCTTCTGTTTGGAGAAATGACTGCCTTAATTGAACCGCTTTAAGCAATGTTAGACATTTAAAGAGAGCTGTAAGAAATTCTGGACAGAAGCCTGTCTGGAACAGTAATAACATGCACAAGAAGAGCTGTTGAGATTTGTGTGCCTCAGAACCGGACTCTCCCGGTTCCCCTTCTCTAAGCTGCTGGCAGACGGTTGCTTTCCTGTTGAGAGTTGCTTGGATGAAGGCAGATGTTTACTGTAACGGAGGCGTCTTGCCTGCATCCTCAGACAGGCCCTTTGTGGCGTGACCTGAGGCTGGGAGTGCGAGCCATCGCGGTGGGGTTGAGGTCCGTCTGTAAATCAGGTTTCAAGGACAGTAAGGACCGACTTCTCCCCCGGAGCTTCTCAGAAGCGCAGGCGAGAGTCCCCTGTGTTAGAGCGGCCTTCTGGGAAAGTCGTGGCCCGCGGGACGCCGGGGTCGCTTGGATTGTGTTCTTCAGAGAACCGTGAGAACCTGGCGCGTTGCAACATTAGCGCTAATGCGCATGCATTCCACAGCTGTTTACAGTTGTCACTTTAGCTGTGTATTTTGAGGCCTAGCTCTGTGTGTTCCAGGACCAAGACTGCCTTTTTCTTCATCATTTTTCTATAAACTATAGCTATTCATACCTCCTCGTTTTACAAAATGGGCCTAAATCAACATTCAACACCCATTTTGTCAAAACATGGGTATGTTTAACACAGAACATTTAGCACGTGTAGATGCTAACTGAATGTATAACATTACACTCACTGAGTGTTTGCTAAGTGATTGTGATATTGTGATGTAAATGAGTCCACATTTTTTTTAAAAACAACAACACTAACCTCAGTGGATTTGCTTCTCTGTCTGCTTTGTTTCTGCATATTCAGGACATGGTGCTTCAAACACGGCAGCTGTTCACAGCTTTTGTGTGAAGCTGCTGGTGGTATTATTTCTCCTTCCTGTTTGGCGTGGTCTCACCCAGGGCGGCGTGGGTCTTTTTGAACGGGTCTCTGCGGAGCGCGGCGAGTCTGATGTGAAGGTGACTAATGTCTCGCTGGTCAGCGTGAGGCGGGGGGCTGTGCGCCACCGATCCCGTCCCTCGCCGCCGCTGCCGTAACGACTTCCTGCTCGGCGAGCGGCCTGCGTAATGAAATGTGCCGCTGCACTACGCGGACCGTGCTCTCTTCCTTCTTCTATCATCTCGCGTTTTCCTTTTTCTTTTTCTTTTCATCAAACCCCCTTTCAGCCCTTCCGTTCCCTACTTTGGCTTTAATTGTTATTGAGGTGTCTTGGCGTGTGGTTCTCAAAATCATTTCCACCGGCTTGATTCCATTACGGCGCTCCAGAAATGGAGCGACTGGCAGGCGAGCTCGTTTCTGCCAGCAAAGTCACTTTGCCGGCCCCAGTGGAGTTGCTCACCATTGGGTTACACACTTTATCACGCGAGAAGCTGCTTGTCGGTACCCGACCGGTCAGCAGGTATGTCCAGGACCCATTCTGCGTACGGGCGTCCTGGTGCACATGCTTTTGTTACCGTTCTCTGGAGTTTAATTAGTGACATCTGGTGTTTTCTTTTGTCTTTAGTTTTTCGTTCTTGTTGAGAACTGGTGTTGTAGCCCAAACCTCCCGAGTCATTCATTAGCTAACGGTAGCAACGGGGTCTTTCGCTTTAGAAATGACTGTTTAACTGTCCCAATGTGGAGCGACTGGGGACAGCCAGGTGAGGGCATGTTCCTATCCCAAAGCCCCGTCACATCCTTACCCTACAGAGTGTAGAGACATGCACAGAGCTGTATAATGAGTGTCCCTATCCCAAAGCCCCGTCACATCCTTACCCTACAGAGTGTAGAGACATGCACAGAGCTGTATAATGAGTGTCCCTATCCCAAAGCCCAGTCACATCCTTACCCTACAGAGTGTAGAGACATGCACAGAGCTGTATAATGAGTGTCCCTATCCCAAAGCCCTGTCACATCCTTACCCTACAGAGTGTAGAGACATGCACAGAGCTGGATAATGAGTGTCCCTATCCCAAAGCCCAGTCACATCCTTACCCTACAGAGTGTAGAGACATGCACAGAGCTGTATAATGAGTGTCCCTATCCCAAAGCCCAGTCACATCCTTACCCTACAGAGTTCAGAGACATGCACAGAGCTGTATAATGAGTGTTCTTATCCCAAAGCCCTGTCACATCCTTACCCTACAGAGTGTAGAGACATGCACAGAGCTGGATAATGAGTGTTCTTATCCCAAAGCCCTGTCACATCCTTACCCTACAGAGTTCAGAGACATGCACAGAGCTGGATAATGAGTGTTCTTATCCCAAAGCCCAGTCACATCCTTACCCTACAGAGTTCAGAGACATGCACAGAGCTGTATAATGAGTGTCCCTATCCCAAAGCCCAGTCACATCCTTACCCTACAGAGTGTAGAGACATGCACAGAGCTGTATAATGAGTGTCCCTATCCCAAAGCCCAGTCACATCCTTACCCTACAGAGTTCAGAGACATGCACAGAGCTGGATAATGAGTGTTCCTATCCCAAAGCCCTGTCACATCCTTACCCTACAGAGTTCAGAGACATGCACAGAGCTGGATAATGAGTGTTCCTATCCCAAAACCCTGTCACATCCTTACCCTACAGAGTTCAGAGACATGCACAGAGCTGGATAATGAGTGTTCCTATCCCAAAACCCTGTCACATCCTTACCCTACAGAGTTCAGAGACATGCACAGAGCTGTATAATGAGTGTCTCTATCCCAAAGCCCTGTCACATCCTTACCCTACAGAGTTCAGAGACATGCACAGAGCTGTATAATGAGTGTTCTTATCCCAAAGCACCATCACATCCTTACCCTACAGAGTGTAGAGACATGCACAGAGCTGTATAATGAGTGTTCCTATCCCAAAACCCTGTCACATCCTTACCCTACAGAGTTCAGAGACATGCACAGAGCTGTATAATGAGTGTCCCTATCCCAAAGCCCCATCACATCCTTACCCTACAGAGTGTAGAGACATGCACAGAGCTGTATAATGAGTGTCCCTATCTCAAAGCCCCGTCACAAGCACAATGGATCCGCTGTGACTGTGTGTGTTCGGCACCTCGCGCTCTGGCCAGTTTAACTTTCACTCCCCAAATTCCCTCCCTCAGAGGTGGACAGGGAAGCTTCCAGAAACGTCTGTGCGGTTTACAGTCACTGCTCTTTTCAGAGGGGGCCGTGGGGAGGGGCATTGGGGGCACGTGTGACTCCATCTTTCTATCCTGCACGTTTCAGTGCTTTGATAAGCCTGATTAACAGTGTTTTTAAAAATAAAAAAACAAAAAAATACAAAAAAAACCTGTTCCACAGTCTGAACGATTTACGCCCACAATTACTTCTGAGGTTAAAGTGACTGATTGTGGCTCTCTGCCATTTAGCTCCATATCACATCATGTCTGTGAGTAACTCGACGAGAGAGGCGGCTCTGGTTTTTTGCGACACACACTGGGTGTAATGGACTGTATTACCTGGCCCTGCTCGAGAGGCACCTCTGGAGATGTTGTGGGTAAATGGCTCGGAAACTAATGATCTGTTCAGATGCTAAATATTGTTAGTTGATTTGCCCTCCGCTCACCCTGCTCGTAGGAGAATGTGGCTCGGGCTCTCCTGACCTTTTCCAAGACTGAGGGGGAAGGGTCAGAGGTCATCAGGAGGAGCTGAAAGATCCTTTGTTTGCGGTTTTCGGCTGAGAGAGACAAATAAAAAAAGAGAGACTGTGCAATAGTAAGCAAGCGAGAGAAAGAGAGACCTAGCGATGTGTAACACTGATTATGAGAGACCTAGCGATGTGTAACACTGATTATGAGAGACCTAGCAATGTGTAACACTGATTATGAGAGACCTAGCGATGTGTAACACTGATTATGAGAGACCTAGCGATGTGTAACACTGATTATGAGAGACCTAGCGATGTGTAACACTGATTATGAGAGACCTAGCGATGTGTAACACTGATTATGAGAGACCTAGCGATGTGTAACACTGATTATGAGAGACCTAGCGATGTGTAACACTGATTATGAGAGACCTAGCGATGTGTAACACTGATTATGAGAGACCTAGCGATGTGTAACACTGATTATGAGAGACCTAGCGATGTGTAACACTGATTATGAGAGACCTAGCGATGTGTAACACTGATTATGAGAGACCTTGCGATGTGTAACACTGATTATGAGAGACCTAGCGATGTGTAACACTGATTATGAGAGACCTAGCGATGTGTAACACTGATTATGAGAGACCTAGCGATGTGTAACACTGATTATGAGAGACCTAGCGATGTGTAACACTGATTATGAGAGACCTAGCGATGTGTAACACTGATTATGAGAGACCTAGCGATGCGTAACACTGATTATGAGAGACCTAGCGATGTGTAACACTGATTATGCATACTTTTATTTGGGTTATATTTCTAAGGATAAAAAATAAATAAAAAAAGCCCACAGTAAATCTCAGAGTTTAATATAACGAGCCACTGGAGTTCCTGTGGTTTGTGGGTTTGCGTATGGACCTGGCTGCAGAACCGGCGTCTCGGCCAAACTGTTCACACACCCGTCATAAAGGGAGGTAGAGAAATGCTCTTCACCCCCGCTTGGCTGCTGTGTTTGGGAACATTTCCCAAGGATCCGTTTAAGCACGTTTCCCCCGATTTCACTCCTGCTATGAATGTTTTCAGAGGAAGCGCTAAGCTAATAATCACACGCAGCGCATGCAGTTTGAATCAGTCTACCTCTTGTTCCCTCAGCTGTTTGAACACCCGTTCCCGTCGCTGCCGTAGGTGTTAATGTACAGTAGCTCTGAGCAGGCCAGTGGACTGTGCTCTCTCTCTCTCAGCTGTGGTTCCAGTCCCCCTCACGTTACGCCTTGCTCTTTACACTTCATGGGAAGTGCCCGGCCAGACCTGTGTGTGTTGCTCCCCCTCCCGCGGCATGACGTCCCGGGCTTGGATTCACTTCAGTTCAGGCCTGTCCTCAGTGCTAGGCAGCCGCTGGCGGTGATCCGAGTCCTCAGAAGTCAGTCGGGGCCAATCGGCAGGCAGTTTCCGCGCCGGTTTTAGTGCGTCGTAAAGCGAGGGTTGGATCATCAAAGGCCCCTTTTTGAGTGGAGGTACAGAGTCGAGTTTATTAAGTGGCCACACACAGACCGAGAGCAGGGACCAAACACACACACTCTCACACCCACACACAGCAGTCCAAACTCTCACACGCACGCACACACACACACACACACACGCACGCACACACACGCACACAGAGCAGAGTTCAAACACACACACACACACACACACAGAGCAGAGTTCAAACACACACACACACACACACAGAGCAGAGTCCAAACACACACACACACACACACAGAGCAGAGTCCAAACACACACACACACACACAGAGAGCAAAGTCCAAACATGTGCACACACACACACACACAGAGCAGAGTCCAAACACACACACAGAGCAGAGTCCAAACACACACAGAGCACTGTAGTTTAGTAAATGATTGCGAGAGCGAGTGTAATGTGTGTGTGTTCACGTGTGTGTGGTGCTACTGGCAGCATAGGAAAACCAGCTGAATTCTGAATAATACATAAACTACTTAGGCAGTGTTGTGCGATAATGGCACGGATATGCTTTAGGTAATGAATGAATATGTACAGATGGAGCTGACTTCTCTCTCTGTTGCATGCATAGACACTGTTGTGTGTGTGGGGGGTTTCTGCGCAGCACAATGCTACGAGCAGCTTTTGTGTAACCCCTGTGTGTAGAGTCCATAAACAAAAGGCCTGCCAAATCCCAGCACTGTGTTCTTCCCTGTCCCTGGTGTCCAGCTGCCTCTCCTGACATCAGGAATTCTCTGTACTGTCCGTACACAGGTCGGCTGTATGAAGGGTAGGCCGGTGTGTCTGCCGTGGCCCACTAATTCAGTTCAGTTTGCTCATTCTTTCTGATTCTGAAAAGGGCTTTTTCTAAAACGCTGGCATTTCAGCATAATCAGAAATTTGCCTCCAGGTAATTAGGAGCCCCCCCGCCTCCTGGCCCCCCGGCCCCCCTTGCGAGACTGTCCGGTCTCTCGGCACGGCATCTCCGCTGTGGGGAAATCCGGCTGTAGACCAATTAGGCAGGTGTCTCCACGGCGAGGATCAGCCCAGAGGAGGGGGCGGGGCAGGTGTGACTGGCAGACTGGTATCCACCCCTCGCTCCCCCCCCACCTCCCCCCTCTCTCTCCATTAGCTACCCATTCACCCTCAGCCGTTCCCTCTGCACGGAGCTTTTTCCATTGACCGGAGCTTTAAAAAAGGCTTGCCACCAGCTCACGGCAGACCCCCCCCCTCAGTTTACTCAGTTTATGATTGGTGTGCTCTGCCCTCTCATTGTGACCTCACAAGCTGGCTGCAGGCTGATTGGTCCCCAGCGTATCAGGGTGTGCATGTTGAGCGACACCTTGGGGACTTCTTTCCTACTCAAGCCCCGTGTGACCAGGAAACATGGAACCATTACATCATGAAGGTATGGACGTGTGAGCTGATGACATTTTGCTGCGAATGAGCTCATAATGTGCTCGATCTGCACATGAAAATAAAATGGTGGATATCCCTCTTGGACTGCTTTTTTCTTTCTTTTTTTTTTTTTTTTTTACTGTGTTCTACAATTCCTTCCGTTCCAAGCTGATTGTATTGAAGGAACTATGTCGGCTACCACATGTAAAGATTTTGACAGCCCCAGTATGGCAGTAATTGTTAGTGGCAGGCACACACGCACGCACACACACACACACACACACACACACACAGGTGTCTCATAGGAGTTCCCCTGTCTCTGCCTGCCCCCCTCACACAGCCACACGCGCTGTTAATGATTTTGTTATGATGTGTTAATGATGCAATCTGTGGCTAAGGGGTTACTGCTCAGCGCTGGGTGGGGGGGGTGTATTCCCCGAGCTCATTCCTGAGTTACAGCGCAGACGCCGCGCCCCCCTGCACTCTGATAACCGGAGCGGGATCGGCGGGGCTCTTACAGCAGGCTGGGCTGACTGGAGGAAGGGCTTCAGCATGGTCAGGAATGTAAGCGTCGCTGTCAGGTTTGTGCTGCTCCGCCGTTAGCGTGTGCTGCTCCGCCGTTAGCGTGTGCCACCCCTGCAGCCTTGAAGCCAGAGGCAGGCAGGCAGGGCACACAAGGCTGCTTCATTAGGAAGCTACAAGTGTTGGTGCATGTTTATGGTGTTGTGGTAGGAGCTGTTGGTCCTCCTCAGTGCTAGCTCAGTGGAACTCTGTGTGCGAGCAAGTGCACATGCGTGTGTGTGTTTACCCGCTGAGTGTGTATCAGCTGTGTGTGTGTGTGTGTGTGTGTGTGTTTGTGTGTGTGTGTGCGCGTGCGCGTGTGTGTGTGTGTGTGCGCGTGCGTACCACAGCCCGTCTCCCTGCAGCTGGGCTGTTTACATTCCAGCCGACTGTTCCAGCAGCTCCCACAGCCCGGCACATTTGCGCTTGCGAAAGACAGATTCAGAGTGAGAGACCAGCCTTTATTGACTGTACGTCTGAGAATCATATCAGCTTCCAGTCTAGCTTTTTCCCCACAACGCCTTCAGGAGACAGTGTGGGTCATCTGCTAGAGGGTTTCTGGGTTTTATTCTGGCTCTCGCTTCTAAAACAAACACGACAAGATGCAATTTGTTTACTTTAATGTACCAGTAATAGGCTGTCTTGTTCCATTCTTTTCCCGCTCTGAAGACGGTGTTGCAGTGACGGCTTTTTCTCCAGTGTTAAATCAGCTCGAGTTAGTTGTGTCATTAGCTTTCCGATCCCTAAATGACCTTTTAATTACCCGCTCTCCGTATTTTCCTTGAGCAGAAAGCCTCTCGCCGCCCTCCTTCTGGAAGCTTTTGCCTCTTGTCTGTCTTTGTGTAAGAGAGAAATATTATGGCAGTTTGATTAAAGCCGTCTTGTGATGGAGGCGCTGCTGGTTATTCTGCCACCATCGGGCAGTGACGCGGTCGCCTTGTTGCCTTGGGTTCGTCTGATAGGTCTAGCTCTGCCGTAACCCGAGACCTCCTGGGTCTTGTGAGGAGGCCCCAGGCTGGTCTCTGTCCAGGCCTGTCCGTCTGTAGCACATCTTAGCCCTGACTCTGCTCCCACGGACCCCTCCCGTCTAGCACGTGGCCTTTTCTTTAAGGGAAAAACAACGGCCTGAGATGGGAGATGGCATGTGCGTGTGGAGCACATGCTTCTCTCTGAATGCCACGCCTTGGTCGTCTCCCAGCTCTCTTTCAACAAACCAACAGCTCTCTGTCAGAATTTTTTATTTTTCTTTTGGCTCAGCTTGCTCTGTCATTGAAACAGAAATATGAAGCTTGGACGGGCTGCAGTACACTCTGTCCCCTCCTCTATGGACCACTCTGGGCCCTGTGACTATGCTGTGGTGGGTTGGGTTGGGTTGGGTTGGGAGGGAGAAATCCACCCGTGTCTTTTAATAAAGAGCCAATCCTGTCAGGAAAAACGCTTCATGCTGGATCCAGTTAAAAGGGTACAACACCGTACTGAAAAAGCATTATTTGCAGTGACCACATATACCTTCAAAGAGGGACTGTGCAAACGGGTACGTGCCAGTGTCAAGGACATTGATGAGAAGAAGCTGCATACTCCCTTTTTGCTCAAGGTCTGTAGGAGTTGAGGATAGGCCACAGTCTGGGATATACTGGCACCTGGCTCACATAATCGCTCAGCCTGCCCTTATTGGATGGAAAATAACAAGAAAAGTAGAACAGGACAGAATACAATCATTTTATACAACTTGTAATCATAATAATATGGATAAAAACATGCTCACCCTTCAGGTGGGACTGTACAACTGCAACAGTTGTATTGAACTGTTGGACAGAACCTGGGACGATCGCACCAGCAGGCTGCAGCTAACTAACCCTTAGCCACTGTCACTGTGTGTGTCCCCAGGCCTCGCTCAGGGGGGGGCCATGGCAGGATGCACTGGGGTCCCAGCTGCTCTCAGAACCGGTCCCAGGACCAGCGGGGCCGACACCGGATCTCCACCGTCATCCAGCCGCTCCGGCACAGCGCCGGCGAGGTGGTGGACCTGACCGTGGACGAGGATGGTGAGTCACGCTCGCGCCGCGGATACTCGGCCTCCCTGTTCTCACTCTCACTCTGTCTCACACGCACACACACACACACACGCAGCGGACACACACGCGCACTTGCACGTGCACACACGCACTTGCACGTGCACACACACACGCGCGCACACTTGCACGTGCACACACACACGCAGACAGACACAGGCAGCACGCACACACATACACATGCACAGAGAGACACACACGCACACGCAGACAGACACAGGCAGCACACACACGCACACACGCAAACACAGAAACAGGCAGCACACGCACACATGCACAGACACACACACACATGCTGAGAGACTGCAGGCCTGAGACTGGCTGCGCTCACAGTACTGAGTGGCCCCTGAACTTATCAAAAGATAAGAGAATGAAACTGAAAACCTTGGCGAATTGAATATATTACTGCATAATTACTTTAATTTTTTAATGCAATTTCCCTTTTGCCTCAGCAAATTTGAGGCACGCAATACTGGCTAAAATATTTATACATGATTTCATGAATGCATGATTTCCTGTCATAAAGGCTCACTTCCTGTTTTCTAATGAGCAGCAGTTGAAGAGTGCTCATATTTTGTTGCTATTTCCTCTCTTACAGGAAGATGACGCTTAACTGAACCTCAATGTTACTTTGTTATGTTAACCACATAAAGTGGATCATACTTTAATGGTGGTTTAGAACCAGTGCATGCAGAAGCACAAATCCCAGACATTCTGAAGGGTTTTAGCAGGGTTTTAGCAGGGTTTTAGCAGGGTTTTGACTCTTATCTGTCTGTGAGTGACCAGCCTCCTGCACTGGTTAAGGCCCATGAGATCGGCTCTCGCTACAATCTTGATTGTAAAAAAAAGATGAAGTTCACCGTAGCAAATCATCTACTCAATAAAACGGAATTTGATTTATCTTCATTCCCAATAGAGAAACTGCGCTGTCAGGCATCGTTGCAATAAGACCGCCCTCCACCCTTGTAATTTAAACAAATTTTACGGCTGTCAGATTCTCCACTTCAACGTGGTGTGTATTGAAAAATATTGGATCCCACAGTAGTTGCACTCATTTGCCATAATGAGAGAGGTTCCCCTGTCCTAAAAGATTGGCTGCACTTCAGCACAGACTAATGTTTGCTCCCCCACTTTAATTAGCATTGTTCTGACATGCCGATTCACATAAGAATTGGTTCATGTGTGCAGTTTACTCCACTCAATTTAATTAGCTTTGTCTAGGGCATGACAACAATATTTATAAGTACGGGATGCATGTGAGCACAAGTGATTGTGATTCATTAGTTTTCTTTAATAGAACTGAAGAACGTGCACACATTAGCACACACATTGCCACTAGCACACAGTTTGGATCTGATGTGTTTTATTGCCTACCTCTGACACAAAATTAAAGCGTTGATTATCCAACGCCACACTTACTGGTACGTTATGGTCATGGAAACTCGCATAAGTGAGCTTATGTGACTACTGCAGTGCCTACAGCTGGCATCACATGCACACGCACACATGCGCACACACACACACACACACACACTTGTCCAAAAGTGGAGAGGGAAAAAAGATTTGTAAGGAAATGTAAATGAATGAATGTTCCTGAAAGCCATTGTCTAGCAGCAGGACATCTTGCCTTTTCATGCTGGATAGCTTATTGCTCACCATTTGCAGTCTCATTGAGTTTATTTTCAGTGCGACTGCAAGTCCGTGAGCGATCGATTGCACACAAGTGTGGCAGTCCAGACATAATGAGAGTGACATTTGCATTTCTTTGAGGAGGAGCAATTAATTTGCGCATATTAAGGCGTGCAGGCGGAGCGCTCAGAATGCTAATAAGGGGGGTGCCCGGGGGCCTGGCGGCTTCGAGGCGGGTCGGTGCGCATGAGGGGGAATACGGTGCTCAGCTAAAACCACCCTGTTTTCTTTTTTTTTTTCCAGATCTCTCAGTAGTGCCAACCACCTCTGATAGGGCCCGCCCCCAGCCTGTCAGCTCCTCCTCCTCCTCTTCTTTCTCTTCCAATAATGCCTCTACCTCAGAGCCCCCCTGCCACAGGCCCGGCCCCTCTGGCAGCGGCCCCGCCCCTGCGCCCGACAGCACCGTGGGAGTGCAGGCACACGGCAGCACAGCTGGCTCGGCCACGGGGGGTAAGGGAGCGGCCGCAGTACCGTGCGTGACCCAGAGAGGGCGCCTCTTCATGATCACAGGAACGCTTGTGTCTGAAGCAGGGTTGTCCAGTCAAATCCGAAAAGAGCCGATGTGGGTGCATGTTTCTGTTTTAGCCCAGCATTGAGATGTCCACATCGGCCCATTTCGGATTAGATTTTTACACCCTTGGTATAAAGCCTTCCCCAGCACCATGCTGTCCAAACGCAAAACTGTGCACTCCGCATCAATGGGAAATGTTTCACAGAAGACAGTATGTGTAGTGACGTGTTGATGTATGGTGCTAGGTGAGGCTGGACTACATTGAGTAAGATGTGGACTTCAAGTCCCATAAGTCCCATTTGTGATGCATATTGACTGCAGCACAAGTTTCTCTCCCAGTGTGTTGGTGATGGCAGGTGCGGTTATTAAACAAATTCTACAATGTTTCTGTTTTGCCTCTTGTGACTTGTTACCCCTTTCCTTATAATAAAAACCATTTAACTTTTCTTGTCTTAATAAATTAATGTTTAGGTTGGTGAATTGAATAAAAACATGTTTTCATTTTTCTCCGTCTGTCAGATGACGCACGGAGAGGCACTTTGGGGACGTCAGGAGAAGGCGGGGGCATGGCCATGCCCCGTCTCCCTTCCTGCTGCCCCCAGCACTCCCCCTGTAGCGGCCTATCCCAGGGACACCTTCCCCTCGGCCACGCCCACTCCAGCTGCATGCAGGCCCCGCTCCCCCAGCAGGCCCTCCCCCAGCACAGCCACGCCCACCACTTCCACCACCACCATCACCACGCGCCCCCTCCACCGCCCTCCCTCTCCTTCCCCGAAACCAGCTGCCCCCTGGAAAGGCCCACGGCTGTGCCCCCACCCTGTGGAGGAGTCAGCAGTACAAGCAACCAGTACCTTGACCAGGTAAACCCTCCCAAACACTCAGTACCTTGACCAGGTAAACCCTCCCAAACACTCAGTACCTTGACCAGGTAAACCCTCCCAAACACTCAGTACCTTGACCAGGTAAACCCTCCCAAACACTCAGTACCATGACCAGGTAAACCCTCCCAAACACTCAGTACCTTGACCAGGTAAACCCTCCCAAACACTCAGTACCTTGACCAGGTAAACCCTCCCAAACACTCAGTACCATGACCAGGTAAACCCTCCCAAACACTCAGTACCACTACCAGGTAGACCCTCCCACACACTCAGTACCACGACCAGGTAGACCCTCCCACACGCTCAGTACCACTACCAGGTAGACCCTCCCACACGCTCAGTACAACAACCTGGTAGACCCTCCCACACACACTCAATACCACAACCTGGTAGACCCTCCCACACACTCAGTACCACGGCCAGGTAGACCCTCCCACACACACTCAGTACCACGACCAGGTAGACCCTCCCACACACACTCAGTACCACGACCTGGTAGACCCTCCCACACACTCAGTACCACGACCAGGTAGACCCCCCCCACACACTCAGTACCACGGCCAGGTAGACCCTCCCACACACACTCAGTACCACGACCTGGTAGACCCTCCCACACACACTCAGTACCACGACCTGGTATTCCCTCCCACACACACTCAGTACCACGACCTGGTAGACCCTCCCACACACTCAGTACCATGACCAGGTAGACCCCCCCCACACACTCAGTACCACGGCCAGGTAGACCCTCCCACACACACTCAGTACCACGACCAGGTAGATTTTCTCACACACACTTTTCCCCCAGAAAAAAGCTGCCAGTACAGCATTATTGGACATTTTTGACCTGTGGTGGGAAAGGCGCTCCGAGTCTTGAGCTGTCTCTCCTGGTGCTGCCATTTGGGAACGTGAACCCGAGATGCGCTTTAGTTCTCTGCACCACCTCACCAGATAAACACGCAATCACAAGCAGGTGAAAATATAAACCCATTTAGTGAGGCCTATGAAATCCTTGCAGTTGCGTTGGAAAAAGTTCTCGCAACAATTATAATGCAACTTTGTTTTTTTTTGTAGTTAGAGTTATGAAACTTGGAACAGATGTGTCTATTTTTGAGCCTCTATGATGCAAATTGCTTATTTTTGCACAGATGGTAAGACCTGGGAAATGCATGCAGTGAGAGAGATGGCATCCACATTTATTAACTGAACATGCATCACATGTTGATTACGTGCTGATTAAAAACAAAAAAGCGCCAATCACTTCAACTGACAAATTATTTTGGTTTTAAAAACATGTTGCAGGTGTTACTTGTGTTACTTAGTTTACCAGATTTGTGTTACTTATGAATCGTTCGCTTTCTTATAATGGATAAATCTGTTTAATATCACAGTTTTATCAGACAGGAGGTTATATAAAATGATAGTTGTTTAATGGGAGGGGGGGCTTATTAAACCTTCACTTCTGAAAGCAAAATTTTGGGGCCTTTTTTATTAAATTTTTTCAATAATTCACCAGAATTGAAAGGGTGCTATTGTAGCCATTTTAAATAGTAGGTGTTAGGTTTTTAGCTTTGAAAAGGAAGTAGTTTACTCTGCGTGTGTTTTCTCAATTGAGGTCAGACTTTACTTTGACAGGTCAGTCAAACAGATAAAATGCACACCCAGGTGCAGCAGCTGTTGTGGATCAGGTCAGTGTAATTCAGCGTGGGGTATGTTCTGAGTGGACATCACCAGCACAGTAAGGCAAGGTTAAAAGCACACGAAACATCCACAATTGCAAGGATTAAAGAAAAAAGTCTTTCAGTTGTGCTTTTTGCTTTTTGATAGTGACTTCCTCGGTTTGTTGTTACTGATGTTTTTAATGGAGATAAGGGAGTGTTCTGTCCCAATGGAAACTGCAGTGTTTCTCCGCCTCACGTCTTCGCTTTCCTGCCTTGCACGCCCGCTAACAAAGGCAGCAGCGGAATCGGCTAATTAACTGCAATGCACACACATACTTCACAAATAACTCGTCAGGACTGTACATTTTTTCTGTGTGATAAAGTGTGTGTGTGTTTGTGTGTGTGTGCGCTGCACTGCGCTGAGGGCGCCGTGTTGTATCATGAATGCCCACAAGGCTTTTTTAGTGCTTAATTACAGAGGGCGGGCTGCACAGCCAACTGCAGCCGCAGCAACCGTGAATTTCAAGTAGTGGAGAATCCCTTTGACCCTACAGAGATAACGGTGTATGTGCTGTCTCTGATATAACTGGTGTATGTGCTGTCTCTGAGATAACGGTAGTGTATGCGCTGCCTCTGAGATAACGGTGGTGTATGCGCTGCCTCTGAGATAACTGGTGTATGTGCTGCCTCTGAGATAACTGGTGTATGCGCTGCCTCTAAGATAACGGGAGTGTATGCGCTGCCTCTGAGATAACTGGTGTATGTGCTGCCTCTGAGATAACTGGTGTATGCGCTGCCTCTAAGATAACGGTAGTGTATGCGCTGTCTCTGAGATAACGGTAGTGTATGCGCTGCCTCTGAGATAACGGGAGTGTATGTGCTGCCTCTGAGATAACTGGTGTATGCGCTGCCTCTGAGATAACGGTGGTGTATGTGCTGCCTCTGAGATAACTGGTGTATGCGCTGCCTCTGAGATAACGGTGGTGTATGTGCTGCCTCTGAGATAACTGGTGTATGCGCTGCCTCTGAGATAACGGTGGTGTATGTGCTGCCTCTGAGATAACGGTGGTGTATGTGCTGCCTCTGAGATAACTGGTGTATGCGCTGCCTCTGAGATAACGGTAGTGTATGCGCTGTCTCTGAGATAACTGGTGTATGCGCTGCCTCTGAGATAACGGGAGTGTATGTGCTGCCTCTAAGATAACGGGAGTGTATGCGCTGCCTCTGAGATAACGGTAGTGTATGCGCTGTCTCTGAGATAACTGGTGTATGCGCTGCCTCTGAGATAACGGTAGTGTATGCGCTGCCTCTAAGATAACGGGAGTGTATGCGCTGCCTCTGAGATAACGGGAGTGTATGTGCTGCCTCTGAGATAACTGGTGTATGCGCTGCCTCTGAGATAACGGTGGTGTATGTGCTGCCTCTGAGATAACTGGTGTATGCGCTGCCTCTGAGATAACGGTGGTGTATGTGCTGCCTCTGAGATAACTGGTGTATGCGCTGCCTCTGAGATAACGGTGGTGTATGTGCTGCCTCTGAGATAACGGTGGTGTATGTGCTGCCTCTGAGATAACTGGTGTATGCGCTGCCTCTGAGATAACGGTAGTGTATGCGCTGTCTCTGAGATAACGGTAGTGTATGCGCTGCCTCTGAGATAACGGTAGTGTATGCGCTGTCTGAGATAACGGTAGTGTATGTGCTGCCTCTGAGATAACGGGTGTATGCGCTGCCTCTGAGATAACGGTAGTGTATGTGCTGCCTCTGGGATAACGGTAGTGTATGCGCTGTCTGAGATAACGGTAGTGTATGCGCTGCCTCTGAGATAACGGTAGTGTATGTGCTGCCTCTGAGATAACTGGTGTATGCGCTGCCTCTGAGATAACGGGAGTGTATGCGCTGCCTCTGAGATAACGGTAGTGTATGCGCTGTCTCTGAGATAACGGTAGTGTATGCGCTGCCTCTGGGATAACGGTAGTGTATGCGCTGTCTGAGATAACGGTAGTGTATATGCTGCCTCTGAGATAACGGGTGTATGCGCTGCCTCTGAGATAACGGTAGTGTATGTGCTGCCTCTGGGATAACGGTAGTGTATGCGCTGTCTGAGATAACGGTAGTGTATGCGCTGCCTCTGAGATAACGGTAGTGTATGTGCTGCCTCTGAGATAACTGGTGTATGCGCTGCCTCTGAGATAACGGGAGTGTATGCGCTGCCTCTGAGATAACGGTAGTGTATGCGCTGCCTCTAAGATAACGGTAGTGTATGCGCTGCCTCTGAGATAACTGGAGTGTATGTGCTGCCTCTGAGATAACTGGTGTATGCGCTGCCTCTGAGATAACGGTGGTGTATGTGCTGCCTCTGAGATAACTGGTGTATGCGCTGCCTCTGAGATAACGGTGGTGTATGCGCTGCCTCTGAGATAACTGGTGTATGCGCTGCCTCTGAGATAACGGTGGTGTATGTGCTGCCTCTGAGATAACTGGTGTATGCGCTGCCTCTGAGATAACTGGTGTATGCGCTGCCTCTGAGATAACTGGTGTATGCGCTGCCTCTGAGATAACGGTAGTGTATGTGCTGCCTCTGGGATAACGGTAGTGTATGCGCTGTCTGAGATAACGGTAGTGTATGTGCTGCCTCTGAGATAACTGGTGTATGCGCTGCCTCTGAGATAACGGTAGTGTATGCGCTGCCTCTGAGATAACGGTAGTGTATGCGCTGCCTCTGAGATAACGGTAGTGTATGCGCTGTCTCTGAGATAACGGTAGTGTATGCGCTGCCTCTGAGATAACGGTAGTGTATGCACTGTCTGAGATAACGGTAGTGTATGTGCTGCCTCTGAGATAACGGGTGTATGCGCTGCCTCTGAGATAACGGTAGTGTATGCGCTGCCTCTGAGATAACGGTAGTGTATGCGCTGCCTCTGAGATAACGGTAGTGTATGCGCTGCCTCTGAGATAACGGTAGTGTATGCGCTGTCTGAGATAACGGTAGTGTATGCGCTGCCTCTGGGATAACGGTAGTGTATGCGCTGTCTGAGATAACGGTAGTGTATGTGCTGCCTCTGAGATAACGGGTGTATGCGCTGCCTCTGAGATAACGGTAGTGTATGTGCTGCCTCTGGGATAACGGTAGTGTATGCGCTGTCTGAGATAACGGTAGTGTATGCGCTGCCTCTGAGATAACGGTAGTGTATGTGCTGCCTCTGAGATAACTGGTGTATGCGCTGCCTCTGAGATAACGGGAGTGTATGCGCTGCCTCTGAGATAACGGTAGTGTATGCGCTGCCTCTAAGATAACGGTAGTGTATGCGCTGCCTCTGAGATAACGGGAGTGTATGCGCTGCCTCTGAGATAACGGTAGTGTATGCGCTGCCTCTGAGATAACGGTAGTGTATGCGCTGTCTCTGAGATAACGGTAGTGTATGCGCTGCCTCTGGGATAACTGGTGTATGCGCTGCCTCTGAGATAACGGGAGTGTATGCGCTGCCTCTAAGATGACGGTAGTGTATGCGCTGCCTCTGAGATAACGGTAGTGTATGCGCTGCCTCTGAGAACTGGTGTATGCGCTGCCTCTGAGATAACTGGTGTATGCGCTGCCTCTGAGATAACGGTGGTGTATGCGCTGTCTGTAAGATAACGTGGTGTATGTGCTGCCTCTGAGATAACGGGAGTGTATGTGCTGTCTCTGAGATAACGGTAGTGTATGCGCTGTCTGAGATAACGGTAGTGTATGTGCTGTCTCTGAGATAACGGTAGTGTATGCGCTGTCTGAGATAACGGTGGTGTATGCGCTGCCTCTGAGATAACTGGTGTATGCGCTGCCTCTGAGATAACGGTAGTGTATGTGCTGCCTCTGGGATAACGGTAGTGTATGCGCTGTCTGAGATAACGGTAGTGTATGTGCTGCCTCTGAGATAACGGTAGTGTATGCGCTGCCTCTGAGATAACTGGTGTATGCGCTGCCTCTGAGATAACTGGTGTATGCGCTGCCTCTGAGATAACGGGAGTGTATGCGCTGCCTCTGAGATAACGGTAGTGTATGCGCTGTCTCTGAGATAACGGTAGTGTATGCGCTGCCTCTGGGATAACGGTAGTGTATGCGCTGCCTCTGGGATAACGGTAGTGTATGCGCTGTCTGAGATAACGGTAGTGTATGTGCTGCCTCTGGGATAACGGTAGTGTATGCGCTGTCTGAGATAACGGTAGTGTATGTGCTGCCTCTGAGATAACGGTAGTGTATGCGCTGCCTCTGAGATAACTGGTGTATGCGCTGCCTCTGAGATAACTGGTGTATGCGCTGCCTCTGAGATAACGGGAGTGTATGCGCTGCCTCTGAGATAACGGTAGTGTATGCGCTGTCTCTGAGATAACGGTAGTGTATGCGCTGCCTCTGGGATAACGGTAGTGTATGCGCTGCCTCTGGGATAACGGTAGTGTATGCGCTGTCTGAGATAACGGTAGTGTATGTGCTGCCTCTGGGATAACGGTAGTGTATGCGCTGTCTGAGATAACGGTAGTGTATGTGCTGCCTCTGAGATAACGGTAGTGTATGCGCTGCCTCTGAGATAACTGGTGTATGCGCTGCCTCTGAGATAACTGGTGTATGCGCTGCCTCTGAGATAACGGGAGTGTATGCGCTGTCTCTGAAATAACGGTAGTGTATGCGCTGCCTCTGGGATAACGGTAGTGTATGCGCTGTCTGAGATAACGGTAGTGTATGTGCTGCCTCTGGGATAACGGTAGTGTATGCGCTGTCTGAGATAACGGTAGTGTATGTGCTGCCTCTGAGATAACGGTAGTGTATGCGCTGCCTCTGAGATAACTGGTGTATGCGCTGCCTCTGAGATAACGGGAGTGTATGTGCTGCCTCTGAGATAACGGTACTGTATGCGCTGCCTCTGAGATAACGGTAGTGTATGCGCTGCCTCTGGGATAACGGTAGTGTATGCGCTGTCTGAGATAACGGTATTGTATGCGCTGCCTCTGGGATAACGGTAGTGTATGCGCTGTCTGAGATAACGGTAGTGTATGTGCTGCCTCTGGGATAACGGTAGTGTATGCGCTGTCTGAGATAACGGTAGTGTATGCGCTGCCTCTGAGATAACGGTAGTGTATGCGCTGTCTCTGAGATAACTGGTGTATGCGCTGCCTCTGAGATAACGGGAGTGTATGCGCTGTCTCTGAGATAACGGTAGTGTATGTGCTGCCTCTGGGATAACGGTAGTGTATGCGCTGTCTGAGATAACGGTAGTGTATGTGCTGCCTCTGGGATAACGGTAGTGTATGCGCTGTCTGAGATAACGGTAGTGTATGCGCTGCCTCTGAGATAACGGTGGTGTATGCGCTGTATCTGAGAACTGGTGTATGCGCTGTCTGAGGTAACGCTGGTGCATGCGCTGTCTCTGAGATAACGGTAGTGTATGCGCTGTCTCTGAGATAACGGTGGTGTATGTGCTGCCTCTGCCCTGCAGACTCTCCCTGTGGACCTCAGCAGCAACGCGGTGCGCAGCGGGGTGAGCGGCGGGTTCCAAGGGACGTCGGCCTTTGACCCCTGCTGCCCCGGATCGACGTCCCGCCCTCCCGCCTACGTCTCGCAGGCCGCCCCAGGCCCCAGCCAGCCCGTAGACGCCTACAGTTCGGCCATGGTGAACCCGCCCCAGCCCCAACCCCAAATGCCCTCCTGCAGGCATTACATGCACCCTACCTGTGAGTTACCGGCCACTGCTGCAGACATTCTCACCTGTCTGTCTGTCTGTCTGTCTGTCTGTCTGTCTATGGAGCTGTTCTACTGATGGGAAAACCCATTGTTGTTTTTATTTTTTCCATATATACATTTTTCATTTTTTCTGTTGTGCCCCCTGAACTCTATGGTATACTCTATGGTTGTGTTTTGTCCATTTTGACACCCTTTCTAATACGTAATGGATGTGTACGTCAGTGTTCTGAGATTGCATGTGGCCTGACGGTGCATCCTGCACCCAGACCCTTCTCTGATGACTTGGCTAATTAATGTTTTAATTAAACTCTTGTATTTGTGTACCATGCTGATGCATACAGTATATGTTACCATAGTTACCTATCACCTGCCATCTTATTCCCACATCTTTTTAATTAATGTGGCTATTCCTGGAGAAGTTAATGTGGGCCATTGGCTATGTTTCTTTTTAAAATTATAATTGTGGAGATAAACCCTCTTACTTGAGCCGCATTGGGAAGGGACTGAGTTAAGGCCCGTCCACACCAAGAATGATAGCTATAATGGTAACGATGTGAGCATCCACACTGATAAACGATCACGCTCTGTAAACAGTGGCACCGAGCACTTTGAACGTGATGCCCTGTAAATTATGATGGATTTTGATTGGCTGTCAGTGTTTCTATCTGAAAGTGAACGCGACGATATCGTTCATCACTGTCGTTGTGATGATGGTTGTGGTGTGGACTCCGCCATCCACTTGAGTTTTTTATGTTTTTTTAAAACTATATTTATAGTTATCGTTATCGTTCTTGGTGTGGACGAGCCTTAAAATCTCGCCCGGTACAGCGCTCGCCCGGTACAGCACTCGCCCGGTACAGCACTCGCCCGGTACAGCACTCGCCCGGTACAGCACTCGCCCGGTACAGCACTCGCCCGGTATCCTGTGTGAGCTGGTTACTATGTAATCTTCCCCTGGGGATGCCAGGCATCACATAAAAGGATTGTTGACCTGCCCTGTGGTTTTTGCAAATGGGGTTCTGAACCGAGCAATTAACTCACCCAGCATGCAGCGTTTTGAGTAACCAAACTTGAAGCTTAAAATTCTAATGGCTTTTCTACCAAAAAATGAGCTTGCTCTTAATAATCAAGAGAAGCACTTAGACTTAAATGAGCACTTTAGATTTGCTTCATGTATGAAAGACCATTCGGTGCTGATTGGGCTTTTTGACAGACTGTGTGGTGTTTTATGGAGCTCTCACTGTCATGTTTAAACACCTGGCTCTCCCCAGCCAGTCTATCTGGGAGAGCTCAGTCCTCCACTATGGCTTCCCTGCAGGGCTGTGAGTCTGTGGTGAGGAAGAGGAGGAAGTGTGGTGAAGGAAACTCTTCTTCCTGAGAGCCTTCCTGAGCACTCTGTGGCTGTGTCCGAATCAGAGCCATATCTACTGCGTTCTTTGTACTGTGTACTTGTATACTGCTTACTGTATACTGTTTAGTGACATCCAGTATGCCAAAAATATCCTCCATACTATTATCAGCGAAAATCCGGAAATAAGTATGTCATCCAGGGATATTAAGAACACTCAATTTTCAGAATTGTAACCGCTTAAAAAAAGAATGTATACTCTACCTGGCATACTCAATAGTAGGCAGGTGCGCTGATTCAGACATGGCCTGTGTGCGGTGCTTTGTTTACTGTGTGATGCAGGTGTGCTGTTTGCTGAGTTTCTCTTCTTGTTTCTCTGGTCTCTGTTCCATGCTCAGTCGGGCCCCTGGCACGCTCTCTCCACCACCAAACCTCGTCCTCCTGCCCCCACTCCCACGGCAACCCTCCGCCCCCGCCCCAGCCCCCCCCGCAGTCTGACTACGTCATTCCCCACCCCGTTCACGCCTTCCACGCCCCCCTGTCCTCTCACGCCGTGCCCCCGGCCCCGCCCCCCGCTCTGCCCGCCCACCACCTCCCTGGCCCCGCCCCGCCCCTCCCCCAGCACCTGCCCCCCGAGCACCAGGCCCTGCCCCACCACATGCCCCCGCTGGCCCCCGCCGTGCAGAGGCTGCACCACCACGAGGTGCTCCAGAGGATGGAGGTGCAGAGGCGGAGGATGTTGCAGCACCCCACGTAAGTGTGACAATACAGCACAGGAAGTGACACGTAGTATCATGCACATGATGAATGGACCTTTGGCATTGCTGTGGTGTCATCTATCTCTCCCTCTCTTTCTGTTTCTCATTCTCTCTCTCCCTCTCTCTCCTCTCTTTCCCTCTCTCCCTTTCCATCTGTTTCTGTCACACTCTCTCTCTCCCTTTCTTTCTGTTTCTCATTCTCTCTCTCCCTCTCTCTCGTTCTCTCTCTCCCTCTCTCCCTTTTCATCTGTCTGTCACTCTCTCTCCCACTCTCTCACTCTTTCTCCCTCACTCTCTCTCTCCCACTCGCCCTTTCCATCTGTCTGTCACTCTCTCTCGCTCTTTCTCCCTCACTCTCTCTCTGTCTCTCTCCCACTCTCCCTTTCCATCTCTCTCTCCCACTCTCCCTTTCCATCTCTCTCCCACTCTCCCTTTCCATCTGTCTCTGTCACACTCTCATTCTCTCTCCCTCTCTCTCACTCTCTCCCTGTCTCCCTCTCCCTTTCCATATGTCTGTCACACTCTCTCTCCCTCTCTCTCATTTTTTCTCACTCTCTCCCTTTTCATCTGTCTCTCTCCCTCTCTCCCTCCCTCCCTCTCTCCCTCTCTCCCTTTTTGTAGTCGAGCGCATGAGAGGCCCCCGCCCCACCCTCACAGGATGCATCCTAATTACGGTCACGGTCACCACATCCACGTGCCACAGACCATGTCCTCTCACCCCCGGCAGCCTGACCAGAGGACAACCTGGTCAGTGCACAGCAACCCGTTCACGGGCCTCCACTACACAGCCAATCATGAGCTCCTTTTTACTGCTGACCTGGACAATATTAACGCATCACCGTAAAATTCAATGTGTCCGTTTTGTAGACGATATTTGATGATCGCTCTTTAAGTTTGCAGTATTCTGAAATGGTGATCCGTACCATTACGGCAACCTCTGAGACTTATTTTGTGTGTGTGTTTGTGTTTGTGTTTGTGCGTGCGTGCTTGCTCGTCTGTGTGTGTTTCTCCTCTGCAGGGAGTTGGGGATCGATGCTGGGGTGGCTGTGGCTCCCTATCCTTCAGGCCATCTCCACCCCCACCTGCCCCACTACCACCCGCCCCCCAGACTGCACCATTTCCCCATCACCTTCATGGTGAGCCCTCCTGCTGCCTCCACGCCCTCCACATCCTGCGGCCTTTACGCCAGTCCACTCTCGGCTCGGATTCGTAATAACGGCTGACCCGTGTCACACGCTGAGTGCATAGTCGAGTGCCTCACCTGATGGTTCTCAATGTATTCATTACAAAAAGATTAATTTGCCTTTCTGAGCAAGCGTTTCGTGTGAGATGTAGAAGAGCCTGTTTTTAAATGAGTTTTATTTCTTTTTATATTTAAGCACACTGGCATTTCCGAAGTGACCTACCCCCACATCCGGTATATCTCATCCAGAATGACTGGTTTTGGACGAACTTATGAAGTAAGACTGGAGGAATATGTTTTTATTTTACTCTTGATGCAGCATTAAGTATTTCAATAAATGGTTAAAATGTTTATGATGTGTGTGCTTGTGCGTGTACGTGCACGTTCGCATGTCTGTGCTTGTGTGTGTGTGTGTGCGTGTGTGGTTGTCTGAGGTTTTGTGTGTGTGTGCGCGCGTGTGGTTGTCTGAGGTTTTGTGTGTGTGTGGTTGAGGTTTTGTGTGTGTGTGGTTGTCTGAGGTTTTGTGTGTGTGCGTGTGCATGTGTGTGCGTGTGTGTGTGTGGTTGTCTGAGGTTTTCTGTGTGTGTGGTTGTCTGAGGTTTTGTGTGTGTGCGTGTGCATGTGTGTGCGTGTGTGTGTGTGGTTGTCTGAGGTTTTCTGTGTGTGTGGTTGTCTGAGGTTTTGTGTGTGTGTGTGGTTGTCTGAGGTTTTGTGTGTGCGTGCGTGTGTGGTTGTCTGAGGTTTTGTGTGCGTGCGTGCGTGTCTAACCCGATGCTGTTCCTCTAAGGATCTGCTGCATTTGGAGGAGAGGTTGGGGACAGTGAACCGCGGTGCCTCTCAGGGAACCATAGAGAGATGCACTTACCCACACAAGTACAGGAAGGTGAGCCCTACTGGTCACAGAGGCATGCACTCTACACACACTGTACTGCTCTGTGTGCGTGCCTTTCTGCGTGTGTGCGTGCGTACGCATGTGTGCATGCCTGATTGTGTGCGTGTGTGCAGACCAACATCATACACCATGCAGAAACAGCTGCGGAGAGAAGTGATTGCATGCCACTGTTGCTGTGGGATTCATTGAGAGACGGCAGTAGGAACCCAATGTGTGTGACGCCTGATCCACACTGCAGAGCGTGATCTACTGAAGCCTCAGTGCACTTAAATGGATGCATGCAAATGACATGGCAGAATCCACAAAGAGGGACAATGACCAGCTCCACAGCTGTAGTGTAGTGGAGTGATTAGCCAAAATGATATAGGGTGGTCACCTCCCAGTGGAGACTGTATGAGAGAAGCATTCTGTAGACACACAGTTACCCCCAGAAAAACATCCTGATAATCTGCGTCATGTCAGGAAGGAATGCATTGAGTGAGGAGCGGAGAATGAGGGCAGCCGGAGCTGGTGGGGAAAAGCAGGTCATTCCTGCAGGAGACGCTGCAGTGGGAACATTGGGTGCTTTGTGAGCACAGTCGGAACATTCTGGATGCGTTCAGGTTCACTTACAGGCAGACCTTAACTTTCATGGTTGATGGAGAAAAATGTTTTCTGCTTTCTGGGGTGCGTTTATAAAGCCTATTTATATTCCGCCTGTCCTTTATAAACATTTGGGACGTGTACTTGCCTGACTCTCTGTACACTGTGTGGATTAACTCCAGAGTTATTCTATATTTTACATTGCAAAAATATTTTTTTAGTTCTGTTGAATTCCCTTCGTGAATCACCAGACTGGTGCAGATGACCAGAACTCACCAGTTTTGTTTTGTTACAAATCTCCTTTTACTGGAATATCACAGTTCAAGGGTACATTCAAAATATTTACATTGTCTTTTTGCTTTGGCATTAAACTCCTTCACCCTGGATTCTTCTGCCCTCTGGTGTTAGAAGGAACTGCAACCTTTTACTTTTTTGAATGGACAGAGAAAGCTGCACGGCAAGCAGGAGGAAGACGAGGGTCCGGAGGAAGACACAGAGGAGAAATGCACCATTTGTCTGTCCATCCTAGAAGAGGGAGAGGATGTCAGGTACTCCTCACCTACAGCCTCACTAATCCAATGACATGTGTAGTCTTGATTAATAACTGTATTGCTCTGCGAGTGTGTGCGCCATTTTCTTGCTTTTTGTAGAGCCGTAACATTGTTACGCATTTTAAATGTCACGTACATCTATTTTCTGTGGGCTGTGTAAACACTTCGCCTGTTGTCTGTTTCCATGTAAAGTGAACCTCTCTACTGGAGGATTTATAAAAAATGAGCCTAGAAATAAGTGCTTTAAATTGAGGTCTGTGGACTTTGGTATTTCTGCTGTGCGTGTGTGCGTGCATGCGTGCAGAGGGGGAGGGATTTTTCTGCCCTCTGGTGTTCAAATTGGTAAACTACATCTTTTTAAATTGCTTTGTACTTTTGTTCATCTGTTTTATCAGTGCGTTTGTATGTCAGTTTTCAGTTAACTCTCCAGCAAACATTATGTATAGTATGAACTTTCATTTCTGAGAAACATTTGTCAGAGGGTAAAGTTAATACTGATGGTACAAATGAGTGAACCCACTGTTATTACATCCCTCTGCTGTACACGCTGTGTCCTGGGTGTTCAGTACAGTGCCTTAGTGAACCCGCTGTTATTACATCCCTCTGCTGTACACGCTGTGTCCTGGGTGTTCAGTACAGTGCCTTAGTGACCCCACTGTTATTACATCCCTCTGCTGTACACGCTGTGTCCTGGGTGTTCAGTACAGTGCCTTAGTGAACCTGCTGTTATTACATCCCTCTGCTGTACACGGTGTGTCCTGGGTGTTCAGTACAGTGCCTTAGTGAACCCGCTGTTATTACATCCCTCTGCTGTACACGGTGTGTCCTGGGTGTTCAGTACAGTGCCTTAGTGACCCCGCTGTTATTACATCCCTCTGCTGTGCACGGTGTGTCCTGGGTGTTCAGTACAGTGCCTTAGTGACCCCGCTGTTATTACATCCCTCTGCTGTACACGGTGTGTCCTGGGTGTTCAGTACAGTGCCTTAGTGAACCTGCTGTTATTACATCCCTCTGCTGTACACGGTGTGTCCTGGGTGTTCAGTACAGTGCCTTAGTGAACCTGCTGTTATTACATCCCTCTGCTGTACACGCTGTGTCCTGGGTGTTCAGTACAGTGCCTTAGTGACCCCGCTGTTATTACATCCCTCTGCTGTACACGCTGTGTCCTGGGTGTTCAGTACAGTGCCTTAGTGACCCCACTGTTATTACATCCCTCTGCTGTACACGCTGTGTCCTGGGTGTTCAGTACAGTGCCTTAGTGACCCCGCTGTTATTACATCCCTCTGCTGTACACACTGTGTCCTGGGTGTTCAGTACAGTGCCTTAGTGAACCCGCTGTTATTACATCCCTCTGCTGTACACGGTGTATTCTGGGTGTTCAGGCTGCATGTTGTACGTTTTATCCCTGGAAGAGAAGGTCCACGTCCCGCAGCGTCTCACCATTGTCTCTCTTCCTCCCCAGACGCCTCCCCTGTATGCATCTCTTCCACCAGCTGTGTGTGGACCAGTGGCTTCTCACCAATAAGAAATGCCCCATTTGCAGAGTGGACATCGAGGCCCAGCTGTCTGCAGAGAGTTGATGCCGTTTTCTTCTCTTTTATTTTTGATTCGTGAGTTTGTCAGTAACGTTACTTCAGTCAACCAAAGATGGCATGATTCACCTGCGCAGATTTTAATTTAAAAAAACGAATAAAAAAAGGCAAAACAGAGCATTGAACCTTAGCGAGCTAGCCGTCTTAGTCCCAGTACTGCTAGAAATGACATCATCGGAAAAGAGTTTAGTTTTTTAAAATATAATTGTATTTATAAAGCTCTTTATTTTACTTTTTATTTGTTTTCTTTGGTGTCATTTTACTTAGTATTTTTAGTTTTGCATGGTTCCTTGTAAATGCGTTTCTTTGCACACACAGTGAACTGGGCTTCGTGTGGACTACCCTAACCCTAACCCTAACCCTGCAGGCAAGGATCGCCGCTCGAGTAAAGAAGCATCTTTTTTAAAATATACAATAATGCCCTGTTTTACTGGAGTGGAATGTCAACTTCCATTTTTATCAGTTTATGTGCAGATAATGTGATCATCTAGATAAAATGAAGATTTTAACAAATATATTAAGAAATCAAGACATTCCTTCATTGGGAAAAAAGAACTGATGGAAGAGCTGTTGTGTGAGTCTTATTTGTACATGGTCATGCAGTATCCATCAAACGGGAACAAACTTAACATATGCATCGCCTCAGAATATGCACACCCCCTACTTTACCAGCGTCATCCTGCTTCTTCAGTTGAATAGACATTTTACACGCTTCATGTATTTCAGAAGAGAAAGAAAAATGAATGTCGATTTTCTGTGTTGATTGTTTTTTTTGTTTTTTTGTTGTTGAATTATTGGAATTGAGAGTGAAATTTTGTATAGGGCAGGGGAGTGATATCAGGCCTTCGGTTGGGCCTTGCGTTTGGGGCACTGTGGGGGTGATCTCAGGCCTGCGACCCTCGCCGGCCTTGTGCCAATCTGCAATCTGTGAACATTTTGACTGGAAACTGCGACCTGCTTTGTTTTTTGATTTTATTTTTATTGTTTTCCTCTGCTTGTTTCTGTTCAGACGACTCAGAGGGAGGGTGGGGGGGAGATGACCCACCGGACTGTCTGGGGGAGATGACCCACCGGACTGTCTGGGGTCATCAGTTATTTCTACAACAATCACTGTCACTTCACGTCTCCTCTTCTTCTCTGCACCAATGCAGCGAGTGTACCTGCTGTCTTCAAGAACTTAACACTAATATTTTCTCAACTAGCTAACTTGCGTATACTTGCACATCCAAAGGCGAGCGATAGACGGGGGTCTTGTGAATATGGAAGCGTGTTCCGCCCATTTGTGTCTGCTCTGGATTTGCTGAATTTAAAAAAAATAACGGTCGTTTTGAATGGAGTGTTGGTATGCAGTACTTATGGCAGGAATCAGTGCATTCATACTTAATGGGCCCAGGATGCTTTTCCAAGGGCTTTCTATTAGTTTAAACGATATTAATAAAGTTAGATAACTCTTCCCTGTGTCCAGAGTTTCTCTCTGTCATGACTTTTCACTTTTTATCCTGTTTAAAAAAAATATATATATATATATATATATATATATATACACAGATGAACCTCGATCCAACGGACACCGATGCAACGGATTCCTGATCCAACGGACACAATCCGCTAGAATATATATATATATACAAAATGACCTCCAGTGGGCTACTCATGTGCATGTTTCTGACCAAACAGAAACAGACTCCATGAGGGTGGCATGAGGTCCCGACGTCCTGTAGTGGGACCTGTGCTCACAGCCCAGCACCGTGCAGCTCGATTGGCATTTGCCAGAGAACACCAGAATTAGCAGGTTCACCATTGGCGCCCCGTTCTCTTCACAGATGAGAGCAGGTTCATACTGAGCACGTGACAGACGTGAAAGATTCTGGAGACGCCGTGGCGAATGTTATGCTGCCTGCAACATCATCCAGCATGACCGGTTTGGTTTCATTGACTTGGTGTTATACTGTGATGATTAAGTGTTCCCTTAATTTTTTTGAGCAGTGTAGATATATATTTTAAAAGATATAGTCAAACCAAACAAGATCTATTCCTGATTAGAGGTGTCTTGCGTTACAAAAATAAATTAATTATAAACTAATTTGACCAGTCATGAGATTATCAGTGTAATCCAATAGAAGTCATCTTTGTTTTTGTTTATTTTTCCACATAAGGGCATGTAATTGAAATCACACTGGTGAAAAATTATAAATACCAAAATATCCCCAGATTAAAATATTTTTCAAGAGTGTTTGAAAAATGCACCTTAAACCAATGCAATTCTTAAACCACGCTGTGTGATATTCTCCAGAATATCTGTTAGATATGAAAATGGACCTATTGTGAGAAATGTGTGTGTGTTTAACACAAACCCACACAGTCAGGGAGACGGTATGTTTCACAAATGATGCCAGTATCAGAGTGAAAATAGAGATTACAGACGCCAGTAAATCGTTCCAATAATGCACAATAGGATGAAGCAGAACTGAGAATAACCTGTTTTTATTTAGCCTGTGTACATTTCTGTTCCAAGATGCTTCAATTGTCCAAGATGTACCCTTGCAGGTGTCAGGGAGAGCGGTTTGACCATGTGATTCAGACTGCTTACCGAGTACTTCAACTGGAGCTGCAATGTGAGTGGGAGGACTTTTTAAAGGGGTGACCCAGAAGCGGGAGCAGTCCGCTAGCATTTGTCGACAGTGCAAAGAGCTGGAATGAGGGCTCAAAGGTAGGTCACCGCAGTGCGGCTCGAGTCAAGCAGTGCAGCTTTATGCAATTTACCTCTTCTGTATACCTGCTGGAGGGCTCGTGTTGTCAGGGGCCCTGGCTACATTATGCAGGCTACCGGTTTCCAGCTGTCATTGGGAAATTTAGTTCCGGTTAGAATCGACAGAGATTCGCTGTTTTAAAACGGCGGTTGGACTGATCTCGTTCTGTGGTGTACATGCAGTCTCTCTAAAGGGCACGCTAACGTCTTTCTAAAACATTTATCGCACCATAAGAGTCAACATGGTGGACCTTAAGATCAAGAGTGTTGCTTCCTTGGTGCGCAACCTACCATGAGCAATCACAGATTGATCACCTACAATATCTACATCCAGAAAAACAATCGTTCTGCAACACGCACGCTGTATTGGCCACGCCGGGAAACTAGGACCAAGGCCGGGAAACTAAACGATATTGACCTAACGTTGAATAGGCTTATCGGCATACTGGTAGCTATAATAAAAAAAGGGTCACATGATCACATTTTAATCTTGGTTATGATACAATTCAATGTAATAAGAGACAATTCTGCAAGCAAATTTTACTGAATTTTTATTTCATAGGCACCACACCTGCTGGAGTGTCCAAGTACCGGTCCAATTTTAACAATCAGAAATCAGTAAATCATTTAATACGCGTATATTTTTAAAGCATTCACGTATACATGTTACATAATACAAGGAATAATTACAAGGAGTAATTGTTATTCTGAATATGGACCAGCCATATCGACTAAAGGCACTTTTGATAGTATATTGTACACTAACTGTACTTCAGTGTGTTTTATTTAGCCTTTCATTTCAGTATGTATAGCAATGGTGTATCTGGTGTGTGCAAGGATCCAGTGAATCTCCAGTCATTCCTTTCTGTTTTAGACTAGTCATGCTGAGGTCTCGATAGCACGCTGATTTCTAGCAGAGCTTTTTTATGGGCTTTTCTTAAAACAAAAAATGCACATAAACATAATTTTTAATTTTACCATATTTCTAAATGTATAACTTTTTATTTATTTATTTATTTTAAAGCTCAGCATGACCTAAATTCTGGCTCAAAATAAGCTTCAGTTGAGGTTTTGCTTCCTGGACATTTTATTCATTGGCCCTATTTGTTACAAATGAATATTCGGCATTTGGAAAACATCTAAGTTCTAAAGTACCAGTCTTCACTGTGCATTGCTCTAACTAGCTGAAAATAGTTGGAGTTAGAGTAATGCCCACAGTAGGTAATTTCCCTATAGTTTAAAAATTAATTCCAGAAACAATTCCAGGGATCCGGTCCTGGTGATGTGACAAAAGGCATTTCTCTCTCACTGTGTGTGCCAGTTGCAGTTCTCAATGTGCCTTTGTTTTATAGTGGGAATGGAAGACAAGTGTGAAATCTTTGAAACTAATACTGGGCCAGAATCATTAAGCTGACTCTGTGCAGCAGCTGGGCTACTGATCATTGCTTGCACTATGACGATAAATCAAAGGACCGGAGGGACCTTCACACATTGCTTTAGCTGAGCAGCGATGGGAGGGGGCTGCCATTCCTTATTTTTTCACGCGTCGAGGTAAATTACATTACAACAGCTGAGCGACAGAAAAAAAATCAAGGATTCCGATTACGGTACAAAATCAGAAGATTTGAAATGGCCACTGTTTGACCTGCTGAGTTTGTCCGAGATGACTATTAATTTCCCCCACGCAGTTTCACCTGGTGTGACAGAAACTACCCAAAAACTACCCTGCTCAAAGTGCTTTGGTCTTCTCTGTTGCTGACTTGAAACAATATTTTCCCTGCAAAGACTCCAGCTGGACACACTAAATCTCCCAGTCTTCTGCCACTCTCTCTGCAGCAATGAAATGAGCCGAACAAATGCAACGTGGTTAATCCAGAACAGAGGCAACAGAACAAACACCAGAGACTTTGTTGATTATAAATCATGAACACATTAGATAATTCATTCATCATAAATCGTGACATGGTAACACTTTTTTTGTTCGCAAGCGAGAGAAATATACCTATAATTTGTTATAATTTGAAAATAATATTTTCATGTAAACATCAGTTTTCTCTTTGCAGTGCACTTCAGTGACTAGCACTTCACCGCATTTGGCAAATTCACCCTTTGCCAATTTCCTGGGTCAACAGGTCCTGAAAGGTGAATCCATTTAAGGTTTTACTGATAAAGTGCATATTAAACACACCCCCACCATACCCCTTCATCATCACACTGAATTTATTAACATGCATTGATTGTGCCTGTGAAGACTTTAGTACAGTTGTCTTAAAACTAGGGATGTGACTCCGATATAATAGTGAATCCCCACTAGACTTATTGCATACTGTTAATGTTTTTTTGGGGGGGTTTTTTGCCATGAAAGGTATTCCTGAATAGGTATCATTGTCTGCCCAGCAGTCGAAACGAAGACATTAAGCGTTTGCCAGTGCGGAATTACTCATGTACACAGTAGGACTTTAGCTGACTGGAATATCATAATATTTGTGGTAATGCTTGCTTTTCATATAGGCAAATGGCTCACTGGGGGAAAAAAACCCACTGAATTAAATTTAAACATTTAGCCTAAAAACTGGAATTCTGTGATCAAGAAGGTAAGCACCTTTCTTTTCAATTTGGAGATGTATCATTTAAAAATTGGAAAAAAAGAAACATTGTGCAACAAGGATGATAAGAAATGGATATGATAAAAAAAAAAAGAGGAAGCTACAGTATAATTATAATAAATAGTTTTGTTCAGTGCGCAGAGGGGTTGTATAGCTGTTACTAGGTCTGGAGAAGAAACTCCAGTCATTCAGGTCCCCACGTTGGTCCCATACTACAAAGCCAGGCCTTTCCACGACACAGTGGGTGCAGAACAGCAGGGATACACCAGCACTCTGGTGCATTATGGGAGATAAAGACTCTTTCTCCCACTCGCTGTGGCTTTGTGATTGGCAGCTCTCAGTGTCTCGATGGTACCCAGGTATCTCCAGGTGGGCGGGCTGCGGGTCTAGATCTTGGTGACGTAATTGTTGGGGAACAGGCCTTGTTTCCCCCGCAGTCTCCCCGTCCACCATCCTGAGGCGTCTGACCAGGTAAGAGACACAAGGTGAGATGAGGTGAGACACCCAGGGCGGGGGGGGGAGCTTCACCATCTTCCCCCTCACAAGCACAATTTTACCGGGAGATTCTACACACAGTCACACATTTCAGCGCTGTGCTACATTAAAAGGTCACAACACTTCTCTCTCTCACCTTCCTTGACGATGTCGATGACGTCATCCGCGTTGAAGCTAAGCTCGTCTGTGTCCTGGGCGTCGTAGGCGTACAGGGCCTTGCACTGGGGCATCTGCGGTTTGGGCTTTGGAGCGGGCTTTGGCCGGCCTCCTCCTGGGGCGGGCCTGCTAACCGTCAGCCTGCGGACTCTGGGGGACAGTGAACCCGTTTTAACAAGAATTTAACCGAATAAAACCTGGTTCATATAATTCACTGACAGTGCCGGAAGTGTATTGACAGCCTGCATATTGTACAGCCCTCCAGGAGTCAAAGACAGAGTAGAGTAGCCTTGATCCAATCCACAAAAAGATTTTCAGCACGCACACCACAAGATGGCACTGCACCCCAAGAAAACCAAAATAACCATGTCAAGGAGTAGATCTAATATTGCTCAAGAACAAAGGCAAGGTAATCTGTTGGACCCATTTAAGTACCTTCAAATCATCTTTCTTGACTGGCATAAGATCTATTCTCCACATGAACTCAAAGAAACTATAAAGCCACACAAAAGAGTAGTAGGTTATTTACAGTTGTAATATCAAATATCAGACTTTTGTTGGGAAGAAAATAAAAGAAAGTACAAAAAATGTATAAATAAAATAAGTAATGTAGGTCACCGAGTTTTGCTTAAATTTATGGTGTCTGATACTGTTATTTATGGGATATTCAGACTGCACATAAGCCCAGTGGTCTTTCTGGAAGTGTGTTATGGACATTGTGAGGCACAATGGCCCTAAAATACTGAAACTCTTCTCTGTCTTGAGAGACTGAAAGTACTTAGCTGGGCGTTAAAGTTGTCAACTCAGTTTATTCATAAAAAAGAAAATCTAACCAGAGGTACTATCAGAGTATGTTAAGAAAGGCACAGTATCCACAGCAACATGCCAGCGACCACCACGACTCCATGCCAACCCAGCTGCACTTCAACCACAACCCAGCCGCACTTCAACCACAACCCAGCCGCACTTCAACCACAACCCAGCCGCACTTCAACCACAACCAAGCCGCACTTCAACCACAACCCAGCCGCACTTCAACCACAACCCAGCCGCACTTCAAACACAACCCAGCCGCACTTCAACCACAACCCAGCCGCACTTCAACCACAACCCAGCCGCACCTCAACCACAACCCAGCCGCACTTCAACCACAACCCAGCCGCACTCCAACCACAACCAAGCCGCACTCCAACCACAACCAAGCCGCACTCCAACCACAACCAAGCCGCACCTCAACCACAACCCAGCCGCACTCCAACCACAACCAAGCCGCACTCCAACCACAACCAAGCCGCACTTCAACCACAACCCAGCCGCACCTCAACCACAATCGAGCGGCACTTCAACCACAACCAAGCCGCACTTCAACCACAACCAAGCCGCACACAGAGACTCACGTTCCTCCGCCAGTAGAGGGCAGTCTGTTACTATAAATGAACACGGCAGCCATGTTATGCTTATGAAGATAACGCGTGGCTAGTGACCGTGATGTTGTGTTTGTATACTTTTCGCGTGTGATTATGACCATGTGTGTGATTATGACCGTGTGTGTAGAGTAATGCTACTGACAGCGTGTGTGTGATTATGACCATGTATGTGCTGTACCTGTATCAGTGCTACTGACCGTGCGTGTGTGATTATGACCGTGTTTGTGCTGTACCTGTATCAGTGCTACTGACCGCGTGTGTGATTATGACCGTGTTTGTGCTGTACCTGTATCAGTGCTACTGACCGCGTGTGTGATTATGACCGTGTTTGTGCTGTACCTGTATCAGTGCTACTGACCATGCGTGTGTGATTATGACCGTGTTTGTGCTGTACCTGTATCAGTGCTACTGACCGCGTGTGTGATTATGACCGTGTTTGTGCTGTACCTGTATCAGTGCTACTGACCGCGTGTGTGATTATGACCGTGTTTGTGCTGTACCTGTATCAGTGCTACTGACCATGCGTGTGTGATTATGACCGTGTTTGTGCTGTACCTGTATCAGTGCTACTGACCGTGCGTGTGTGATTATGACCGTGTTTGTGCTGTACCTGTATCAGTGCTACTGACCGCGTGTGTGATTATGACCGTGTATGTGCTGTACCTGTGTGTGTGATTATGACCATGTATGTGCTGTACCTGTGTGTGTGATTATGACCATGTATGTGCTGTACCTGTGTGTGTGATTATGACCGTGTATGTGCTGTACCTGTGTGTGTGATTATGACCGTGTATGTGCTGTACCTGTATCAGTGCTACTGACCGCGTGTGTGATTATGACCGTGTTTGTGCTGTACCTGTATCAGTGCTACTGACCGCGTGTGTGATTATGACCGTGTATGTACTGTACCTGTATCAGTGCTACTGACCGCGTGTGTGATTATGACCGTGTGTGCTGTACCTGTATCAGTGCTACTGACCATGTATGTGATTATGAATCATTTTAAATATTTAGTCGCATATCCTTTGCATGCCATGACTTCCTGATGTCTGTGACCCAACAACATCAAAAAACTGATACAGGTACAGCACACACACGGTCATAATCACACATACAGTGCCCTCCACTATTATTGGCACCCCTGCATTTATATATGGAATAAATTAATCATTTTTAATATTTGGTCACATATCCTTTGCATGCCATGACTTCCTGATGTCTGTGACCCAACAACATCAAAAAACTCTTGATATCTTATTTTCTGGTACTCTTACAAGCGATACTATAACGTCTCTGCATTTGAATGGATCTCTATGGGAATTAGGGGTGGGACTAGATTTAGCTGTAAATTATACTGGAACAGGATGGAACACATGGTTGGCTAAATGGCTGTAAGTCATGAAGGGTCTGCGGTATCAAACGAGTCTCAAACCATCACTCTGCTGCCAGATATGCAGTAGATATGGATGGATCACTGTAAGGGTTGTTTCTCGTGAAAAAAATTCCGATTGAACTCTATAGAAAAATAAGTCAGGAGAAGAAACCCTTCAAGTTATCCATCCATATCTACTGTATTTCTGGCAGCAGAGTGATGGTTTGAGGCTTGTTTTATACCTCAGACTCTTGATTAAAGGTTGAATTTTTCTCATTTTTCAGAGTGAGATTAAGCTATTTCACCAAACGGTGAATTTTTTATAACCCTTTTTTACTCATCTGTACCAGGGGTGCCAATAATAGTGGAGGGCACTGTATGTGTGATTATGACCGTGTTTGTGCTGTACCTGTATCAGTGCTACTGACCGTGCGAGTGATTATGACCGTGTTTGTGCTGTACCTGTATCAGTGCTACTGACCGTGCGAGTGATTATGACCGTGTTTGTGCTGTACCTGTATCAGTGCTACTGACCGTGCGAGTGATTATGACCGTGTTTGTGCTGTACCTGTATCAGTGCTACTGACCGTGCGAGTGATTATGACCGTGTTTGTGCTGTACCTGTATCAGTGCTACTGACCGTGCGTGTGATTATGACCGTGTTTGTGCTGTACCTGTATCTGTGCTACTGACCGTGCGAGTGATTATGACCGTGTTTGTGCTGTACCTGTATCTGTGCTACTGACCGTGCGTGTGTGATTATGACCGTGTTTGTGCTGTACCTGTATCAGTGCTACTGACCGTGCGAGTGATTATGACCGTGTTTGTGCTGTACCTGTATCAGTGCTACTGACCGTGCGAGTGATTATGACCGTGTTTGTGCTGTACCTGTATCTGTGCTACTGACCGTGCGAGTGATTATGACCGTGTTTGTGCTGTACCTGTATCAGTGCTACTGACCGTGCGAGTGATTATGACCGTGTTTGTGCTGTACCTGTATCAGTGCTACTGACCGTGCGTGTGTGATTATGACCGTGTTTGTGCTGTACCTGTATCAGTGCTACTGACCGTGCGTGTGATTATGACTGTGTTTGTGCTGTACCTGTATCTGTGCTACTGACCGTGCGAGTGATTATGACCGTGTTTGTGCTGTACCTGTATCTGTGCTACTGACCGTGCGTGTGTGATTATGACCGTGTTTGTGCTGTACCTGTATCAGTGCTACTGACCGTGCGTGTGTGATTATGACCGTGTTTGTGCTGTACCTGTATCAGTGCTACTGACCGTGCGTGTGTGATTATGACCGTGTTTGTGCTGTACCTGTATCAGTGCTACTGACCGTGCGTGTGTGATTATGACCGTGTTTGTGCTGTACCTGTATCAGTGCTACTGACCGTGCGTGTGTGATTATGACCGTGTTTGTGCTGTACCTGTATCTGTGCTACTGACCGTGCGTGTGTGATTATGACCGTGTTTGTGCTGTACCTGTATCAGTGCTACTGACCGTGCGTGTGTGATTATGACCGTGTTTGTGCTGTACCTGTACCAGTGCTACTGACCGTGCGTGTGTGATTATGACCGTGTGTGCTGTAACTGTATCGCAGTGCTAATGACCATGTATGTGATTATTACTGTATGTGTGATTATGACCGTGTTTGTGCTGTACCTGTATCAGTGCTACTGACCGTGCATGTGTGATTATGACCGTGTTTGTGCTGTACCTGTATCAGTGCTACTGACCGTGCGTGTGTGATTATGACCGTGTTTGTGCTGTACCTGTATCAGTGCTACTGACCGTGCGTGTGATTATGACCGTGTTTGTGCTGTATCTGTATCAGTGCTACTGACCGTGCATGTGTGATTATGACCGTGTTTGTGCTGTACCTGTATCAGTGCTACTGACCGTGCGTGTGTGATTATGACCGTGTTTGTGCTGTACCTGTATCAGTGCTACTGACCGTGCGTGTGTGATTATGACCGTGTTTGTGCTGTACCTGTATCAGTGCTACTGACCGTGCGTGTGATTATGACCGTGTTTGTGCTGCACCTATATCAGTGCTACTGACCGTGTTTGTGCTGCACCTATATCAGTGCTACTGACCGTGCGTGTGATTATGACCGTGTTTGTGCTGCACCTATATCAGTGCTACTGACCGTGTTTGTGCTGTACCTGTATCAGTGCTACTGACCGTGCGTGTGATTATGACCGTGTTTGTGCTGTACCTGTATCAGTGCTACTGACCGTGCGTGTGTGATTATGACCGTGTTTGTGCTGTACCTGTATCAGTGCTACTGACCGTGCGTGTGTGATTATGACCGTGTTTGTGCTGTACCTGTATCAGTGCTACTGACCGTGCGTGTGTGATTATGACCGTGTTTGTGCTGTATCTGTATCAGTGCTACTGACCGTGCGTGTGTGATTATGACCGTGTATGTGCTGTACCTGTATCAGTGCTACTGACCGTGCGTGTGTGATTATGACCGTGTATGTGCTGTACCTGTATCAGTGCTACTGACCGTGCGTGTGTGATTATGACCGTGTTTGTGCTGTATCTGTATCAGTGCTACTGACCGTGCGTGTGTGATTATGACCGTGTTTGTGCTGTACCTGTATCAGTGCTACTGACCGTGCGTGTGTGATTATGACCGTGTTTGTGCTGTATCTGTATCAGTGCTACTGACCGTGCGTGTGTGATTATGACCGTGTTTGTGCTGTACCTGTATCAGTGCTACTGACCGTGCGTGTGTGATTATGACCGTGTTTGTGCTGTACCTGTATCAGTGCTACTGACCGTGCGTGTGTGATTATGACCGTGTTTGTGCTGTACCTGTATCAGTGCTACTGACCGTGCGTGTGTGATTATGACCGTGTTTGTGCTGTACCTGTATCAGTGCTACTGACCGTGCGTGTGTGATTATGACCGTGTATGTGCTGTACCTGTATCAGTGCTACTGACCGTGCGTGTGTGATTATGACCGTGTATGTGCTGTACCTGTATCAGTGCTACTGACCATGCGTGTGTGATTATGACCGTGTTTGTGCTGTACCTGTATCAGTGCTACTGACCGTGCGTGTGTGATTATGACCGTGTTTGTGCTGTACCTGTATCAGTGCTACTGACCGTGCGTGTGTGATTATGACCGTGTTTGTGCTGTACCTGTATCAGTGCTACTGACCGTGCGTGTGTGATTATGACCGTGTATGTGCTGTACCTGTATCAGTGCTACTGACCGTGCGTGTGATTATGACCGTGTTTGTGCTGTACCTGTATCAGTGCTACTGACCGTGCGTGTGGTTATGACCGTGTTTGTGCTGTATCTGTATCAGTGCTACTGACCGTGCGTGTGTGATTATGACCGTGTATGTGCTGTACCTGTATCAGTGCTACTGACCGTGCGTGTGTGATTATGACCGTGTATGTGCTGTACCTGTATCAGTGCTACTGACCGTGCGTGTGTGATTATGACCGTGTTTGTGCTGTACCTGTATCAGTGCTACTGACCGTGCGTGTGGTTATGACCGTGTTTGTGCTGTACCTGTATCAGTGCGATATCACTGCTGATTCAGCACTCACCCGGCAGCACCCTGGTCAGGGACCCTGAGGCAGTCGAGGTTGGGCTGTGCTTTGGAGTTTCTTCCCTTAAGCTGGCTGATAACAGCTGGTAGCTGGAAGGGGCGGTTCATGCTGCCTGATGCAGGCCTGTGATTGGTCTGCTGGTGAGAGGAGGCGTTTCTGTAGTTGGCAGCCTGATCAGTATACTTCATTCCCCCATTTTGATGGCCAACTTTTTGGAGAAAAAAAAAAAGTAATTCCAGAAGTCAAGTTAAAATTAAACAAATCACACTTTTCAGCATCTCTTATAATGCCACAAATAATTGAAATAAAGAAACCAAGTAAAGGGGGGGAAAAAATGGCAGCTATAAAAACTTTCTTGTGCTTCTTTCTTTAAATGTGATATCAGATAATGTAATATCGATTATATCATGTAATAAATGTGATATCAATTAGATACTAATAAAAAAGGCATAAAAACAGTAGTAACAGTTTGGTTATGTTAGAATTAGCTAGGATTATCATATCATTAATATATAGATCATTGAATGTGAACTGAAAACACCATGAGATACAGAAAGCCAGGTGAAATAGCCTTAAAGTACAACTGAACTTTGGTAGGACTTTGGGTTCTGTAGTTACCTGGCAATGATATGAGTCCAAATGGTGGTGAAATATGTTCGTTAGTGGCTCTGTGCTCACCTGGGGTGATAATCCAGAATAGGGTATTTGTCGCTCTCCATTCACTTCTATAGGGCAGCTAAAACGGTCTCAAAATGACACTTCTAGCACATATACGAATGTGAAGGAAGTGGATTCTGTCAAAACAAACAATAACCAGTCCTTGAACATAATTTCTTTTGTGTAATTAAAATTATTTATAAAAGTACTATTTTCTTCAATGTTGTTAGCAAGCTACCAGAAAAGACTAGCAAAATATCGGCAGGTCGGTTTGTTTACCATAGATATATACTTCCAGGAATGCTTGCTTCCGTGGAAATTTGGACCAATGAGTGGTTTTTGATGCATCAGCGCATTAACGCTGTTTCTGGCGCAAGAATGACCTACTGGATCTACGTTCCAAATATAATACAAAAAGGCCCATTTAATTTTCAAAAAGAAATATGTACGAGGACTGGTTATTGTTTGTATTGACAGAATCCACTTCCTTCACGTTCGTATATGTGCTAGAAGTGTCATTTTGAGACCGTTTTAGCTGCTCTATAGAAGTGAATGGAGAGCGACAAATACCCTATTCTGGATTATTACCCCAGGGGAACACAGAGGAACTAACGAACATATTTCACCACCATTTGGACTCATATCATGGCCAGGTAACTACACAACCCAAAGTTCTACCAAAGTTCAGTTGTGCTTTAAGTGACCAGACAGACTTTGTGAATCTTACCTGGAGGTCCAGGGGCAGCCCGGGTAGGGAGGTTCTGTTGGGTTCTAGAGGTCATGGAATGGCTCAGTGCAAAGTTCTTTTTAGAGGGACCTGGGCAGGAGAAGAATGTAAAGTGTGTCCAGTTATGAAACAATTACACCAAGAAGTGTACTGCATTCTGAGAGAAAGCAAGGAAGGAAGAGAGAGAGGGGGGGAGGAGGAGAGGAGAGGAGGAGGAGAGGAGAGGAGGAGGAGAGGGAAGAGAGATGGAGAGGCAGGAACATTGCAGATGGAAAGAGAGCCCGATCGCTCGTTTATGAGCAGTACCGGCTGTTGGGACTCACGTGTGTTCTTGGGTAGGCCAGGCCCAATGCTGACCTGCAGCGTCTTGTTGGACGGCTGTAACACGGCCTGGTGACCCTGGCCCTGGAGAAACGTCACCTGCCGCATGCCAGCCGCGCTCCAGGGGCCCCAGCTCTCCTTCTTCAGCTTCACTTCAAGGCTGAGGAAGAGGATGAGGAAGAGGAGAAGGGGGAGGGAAAGTAACGATGCAGTAGCAGGTGCTTCAGTGTGGAATAAATCTCTGGTGAATCTGTGTGGAGCCCGACTCACGTGGTGCTGAACTTGAGGGGCAGTTTCCTCTGGGTCTTCTCCTCAAACCTGCGGGCCAGCAGGCTGACTAACTCTGTCTTGAAGATGCACTCCAGCAGGCTGTCGTACTCCTGCTCGTGGAGGACCAGGAAGTCATCCTGCATGGTGCTGTGGGACAGAGCCAAGGAAGCATAAGGAGGTTCGAGAGATAAAAGATGGAACAGAAGAGGAGGGGAGTCGCACTTTGTAATCCACAAATTCCCCTGATTATGTCTGGAGTGCTCTGTACCCCTGACTGTTTCTGCGGTGACCAAGTGACCAATGACAGAAAGGAACAGGAGGTATAAGGTCTGAGGTGAGGGGAGAGTGGGTGGGGCTGTGACGAGATAAGCTCCTCCCCTGATACCACTGCCTCACCTGAGTGACAGGCCCAGGATCTTCTCCACCTCGATCCTTCTCTTCAAAACCTCTGTCACCTGACCTCGCTCCGGGCCCTGCTTCACTTTCTCCCGTCCAATCAGGTACACCCACTTTGGCGTCAGAATGAGGTCCCTTTTAATACCCTGGACACACAACAGGAGAGAGACGGTGAGTGAGTGCGTGCGTGCGTGCGTGTGTGTGCGTGCGTGCGTGCGTGCGTGCGTGCGTGCGTGTAAGAAGCGACGTGTGTTCTTCCTCTAATCACAGTGGATTCCAGACGAGCCAGGAGCTGCCTTCAGAAAGAGCTGCAGAGATGTCAGTCGGGAAAAGAGGAGCAGAGAAATGAACAGAATGAAACCTGTTTTCATTGGTCTGTCAGGAAAGAGGGTGTTGATTCAACCTTTTGCTTTCTTACTGTGATGTAAGCTGTGCTGCAAGGATAGGAACTAAAGATCCTCAAAACCCTGATTCGCACGTTCAGGGAATAATCTGACTGCCGGAGGAAAGCACATTTTGGTGAGGGATGACGATGGCTCAGGATTCCTGAAAACTAAAAAAATAAGAACTGAATCAAGAGAGCGCTGAGGTCTGCACCTTGAACCGGCGGTCGTATTTGGTGACTTTGTCGGCGAAGTCGATCTTTTCCCTCTTGGCCAGAAACTTTCTGAGCTCGGGCCGGTCATCCATGCCCAGGTAATCCCCCACAAAGTTCCTGTTGATGCTGTGCCTCCGTCTCTCCTTCCGGTTCAGGACCAGGTCAGAGGCTGGAGGGACAAACAGACATGCGGTGAGAGAGGGGAGGACACAGACGGACACACGCGCACAGACAGAGAGACAGAGAGGGTAAGAGACTGACATACAGTCAGATGGACATGCAGTGAGTCAAAGAAAGAGACAAGGAGAGACGCTAAAAAATAAGGAGCTACACTGAGACACTCAGAGGGAAGGAGTGACATAAATTAAAAGAGAACTGGAGTGCGACATAGTGTGTATTTGTGTGTGTGTGTGTGTGTGTTTGTGTATGTGTGTGTTTGTGAGTGAGTGAGTGAGTGTGTGTGCGTGCGTGCGTGTGTATGTGTGTGTTTGTGCGTGAGTGTGTGTGTGTGCGTGTGAGTGAGTGAGTGTGTGTGTGTGCGTGCGTGCGTGTGCGTGTGTGTGTGTGTGTGTGAGTGTACTGAAACATTCGGTCTACAGTACCTTCCTCCCTCATCTGCACATACTTCTTCCGAGCTGCATACTTGCGCCACGCCCTCTGGATGGCCCTGGCATAGCCATCAAACTTTCGCTCCCTCGTCTCCTCCAGGAGGAAGAGCTGGGGACAGGGGGACACTCCGTTACACCGGCGCGTGCTTACAGGGGTCATTTACGCCTGAGTGCTTCCCTACATACATACACAGATAAAAGCTTTACGTTGATTAGTGGTCAAAGTTTCCCTCATTCTAGCAGTGCTTTGAATCCGTTTTTTCTTGTGAACTAATTGTAAGTCGCTCTGGATAAGAGCATCAGCCAAATGTCTAAAATGTAAATGTAACTAGAATCTATGAACACGGGGCACAGGGAGACATTAAGGGCTTATGTCACTGCATACTGATGGTATAGACCATTTCTGTACAACTATGTGAACTATGTGAATGAATGCTGAATACCCTTCGCTCCATTAAGATTGAACTATTTTTTCTGTCAGTGTGGAAAAATACAGACAGACAGATATCCTTTTTTTTCTTTTCTATCGCAGCTTTCTTTTGAAGAAGGACATTTTACTTGAAAAATGTAGGAAGCCATTGAATACGAAAAAAAAATGTGCAGAACCAGCAAGGTCTTCTCCTATGACATACTTCCCAGTTAAGAAGCTGACCAATCAAAGACTTAAAGCATGAAGCGGATAGCCACCATCTGCCCGAAAGCACTACGGCCTTCCCAATTCCTAAATCCCCATTCCCCATCCCCATATCCGTAATCCCGAGTCCCAGGTCCGCTTCCCCCTCCCCTCAAGACTAAACATCCTGTTGGGTGGCAGAGCTCTCCCAGACAGCTGGCACAGACCCGTGGGAGCCCGGGCACTGATCTGCCAGCTGGTGCGAGAGGCCCTGTCTCTGCTTGAGTAGGCAGAATGCTTTCACATATAAACCAATCCGACTGTGGATAATCTTGTCAGTGATAACCAGGTGTGTGACATCCAACAGTGAGTGACACTGATTGTTCATTGTCAAGCAATTCATGGCCAGTGGGTCTACACAGAGTTGAATTGGCACAACGTACCCAATGTTTCTTGCATCCAGAAATTATTTTATGAAAAAGATATAAACAATAGTGTCGGTCCCTTATTGACTAAATCTGTGGCCCCGCCCACGTTTCATATTAGAATGAAGGCCGTGTTGTTCATAAGCAGACTCCACCCAGTGTGACACTTATCTGGAGAAAGGAGAGGGAGGGGCTTGGCAGTTGGCCCTGTGATCACACGACCGCAATGGCTTGTTCAGGTTTTTGTGTGTGTGTGTGTGTGTGTGTGTGTGTGTGTGTGTGTGTGTGTGTGAAAAAGTCAACAAGTGAGCTCACGTGCACACTGCAAGCTGAGCCGTTGCAAAACTGTGAGAACTGCAATCACTGTGTAAAAAGGTTGAACACCATCGGACCCCCACACCACCATCTCTACCCACAGTATAGCGCTTTTCAAAATTCCCTTCGTCTGCTCAGACCTACGCTGTGTGAATGCACTTCTTAGAGAAACACTGATACTATAATCAGTATTATTGCATACTACCAATAGGTATTTAATAACATCAGTGAAGGCTGTGGGGGTTCTCCAGGATATGTGTAGGTCTGGGGGGGGGAGGGGGTGTTCTTACAGACTCTGGGGCTTTGATGAAGACTTTGGTACGTCCCAGCTGGAACTGATCCTGGTCCATGTTGACCGCTCGCAGGAGGTGAAGGACTCCCTGTTTCTCGTCCCCGCGCCATGCTGGCCACGTCTCCTTCGTCAAGATGGCGTACCTGAGAGGGAGGGAGGAAGGGAGGGAGAGAGAGGCTTTAACGGGACGTCGTGCGCTCTGTGAGTAGCCCTCAATAAACCGGGCTGTTAAGAGGAATGTGAAAGTGCAAGCGGACGCTGAAAGCATGCATACGTGTGTGTGTGTGTGTGTGTGTGTGTTTGTGAGAGTGTGTGTGTTTGTGAGAGTGTGTGTGTGTGTGTGTGTGTGTGTGTGTGAGAGTGTGTGTGTTTGTGAGAGTGTGTGTGTGAGTGTGTGTGTGTGTGAGAGTGTGTGTGTGTGTTTGTGAGAGTGTGTGTGTGTGTGTTTGTGAGAGTGTGTGTGTGTGTGTGTGTTTGTGAGAGTGTGTGTGTGTGTGTGTGTGTCCCGCACTGTCCTCTGTGTGTGACCCTCTCTGAGCGATATGGTGTGCACGGCTCAGAGCATCTCTATGTGCAGATGTGAGCCCCTGCTCCAGATGTGAGCCCCTGCACGCCGGTTCTACATGTTTACACGCCTGAGAGATGATGGGAGAGGGGTGGAGTCAGAGCCAGGGCTTTCCAGACTGTGCTGCATAAGAAACTGGGCGGGAAAGGTTGGTGTTGGCGGAGGTTGGCGGTGGCGTGATGGTGCCTCCCCCCCCGCTCCAACCCCTCTGCATTCCTGCAGCGGTCCCGCGCAGCGGGTCAAACGCGCAGCCCGTTCGCTCGGGCGCGCTCAACGCAAACACTAACAAAGTGAGCGCTTCCTGACCGCCCGCCAACGCCGACCTCGTCCTATCCTGAGGAAGGGGAGACGAGCAGCGACTCGACCCCGCGGACCCCACGGTCGCTCTTTCTTACTGACGCTCACTATTTATATTCCCTCTGTACCTCTCAGTCTCCCCCTCTCTCTGCCTCTCCCTCTCTCTCTGCTGCTTGCAGCCGCTATATCCATGTGCTCTATCACACCGTCTTAGACGCAGGAGGTGGGTCATTCCGAGGTCAGTGGCATTGGTATGGTATGTGTAACTATGGAAACGGCAGCGCTCAGGATACAGCTGGGGTTTGAGTTAATTTCGCTAGCCAGACCCCCGCTCAGAGAAACAGCCAGAGCTGGGGTCCTTCTCCAGGCAAATTCTTCTACCTGTGTTCTGCCTTCTACCCGAACTGCTCCCGTGTGTACAAAAAGTAATGACTTATGAACAACTTAGAATATCCATAATATTATATTCACTATTATTTATAATTTGTTTCAATTGTTATTTCTCATTTCTGATTGTTTAAACCACATTACATTTTTACAAAACCTCATTCTATATTAAGTGAGTGAGGAGATGGAGAGATAGCGTTTGGCTACAGTACCTGTTGAGGAACTTCCGGAACAGTCTTCTGTAGGCGTAGCCGGCACGGCGCACGCGGATGTTCTCCTTTAGGCCCAGATACTCTACCTGATGCTTCACTCTGTAGAGCGACCGAGTGCAGACATGAGGGCCAGGAACACAACACTTCTCTCTCCCCTCCCCCGCCACACACATGTACACACACACACACACGTGCACACACACACGCAGATCGCTTCCAACATTGGCCATCACACATACCTGCTACTGCATGTGAGTGTGCAACAACTAAACATCAAAGACATCAAGCATGTACTTTACTATATCATACCAGAAACAAAACCATTATCTCCTCCTAAAATTAAAAACATACAATGCAGAAATTCAGATTGCTCAGGCCACGATGAAGTTAGTTACAGGAAGGGGGGCAATTCTCAATTCAATTACCCCAAGAAAAGTTGGTTCTAAGAGGAAATAAAGTCACAGAACCCCAGGGCTTATTCTTTTAACCATATACATCTTCTCCAGAGGCATATTTCAAACAGTAATTGCATACATATTTACAATTATTGTTGTGAGGTGAACTCATGGTAATCTTCTGTGGAACAGCCCCATGTGCTCTTTCAGTCTGAAGAATCTGGCTTTTCAGCGTGTCTACTCTGCATCCTGCAATACTCAAGACTGAGTGTGCACGTGTTCGCTAAGAAAACATCAGTTCCAGCTCTAAACCTGAGCCCCTGCTTACTGCTACATACAACAGGAAGGCCATTAGTCCCAGAACAATGCAGTACACTCAATCAGTACATTCTGTACCCAATGGCTTTCTCAAAGGGAGACATTGTTTGTGTGTGTGTGCATGCGTGAATGCATGTACAGTCAAGCCGGAAAGTCTGAATACCCCTTTCACCTTCTCCACGTTTTATTACATTACAGACATATTCTACAATAGATTGAGTTCATTTTTTGTCGCAAAATTGTACACAAAATAGCCCATAATGACAAAGTGAAAACATGTTTTTAGAAATTTTTGCAAATGTATTAAAAACTGAAATCTTTCATTTACATAAGTATTCATACCCTTTGCTTTAACATATTTTTAAAGTATCATATTTAATATTTGGTCACATATCCTTTGCATGCTGTTACTTCCTGAAGTCTGTGACCAATCAACATCAAAAGACTCTCAATATCTTATTTCCAGGTACTGTTACAAGCGATACTATAAGCTCTCTGCATTTGAATGGATCTCTATGGGAATTGGGGGGTAAGACTAGATTCAGCTGTAAATTACGCTGGTACAGTATGGAACACATGACTGGCTAAATGGCTGTAAGTCATCAAGGGTCTGAGCTATAGAACGAGCCCCAAACTATCACTCTGCGGCCAGATATGGAGTAGATGTGGATGGATCCCTTTGTTTCTCTTGACTTTTTCCCCCATAGAGTTCTATAGGAAAATGAGTCAGGAAAAATAACCCTTGCAGTGATCCATCCACATCTACTCCATATCTGGCAACAAAGTGATGGTTTGGGGCTCGTTTGATAGCTCAGACCCTTGATGACTTACAGCCATTTAGCCAGCCATGTGTTCCATACTGTACCAGTGTAATTTACAGCTGAATCTAGTCTCACTCCCCAATTCCCATCGAGATCCATTCAAATACAGAGAGCTTATAGTATCGCTTGGAACAGTACCTGGAAATAAGATATCGAGAGTTTTTTGATGTTGATTGGTCACAGACTTCAGGAAGTAACAGCATGCAAAGGATATGTGACCAAATATTAAATATGATACTTTAAAAATATGTTAAAGCAAAGGGTATGAATACTTATGTAAATGAAAGATTTCAGTTTTCAATTTTTAATACATTTGCAAAAATGTATAAAAACATGTTTTCACTTTGTCATTATGGGCTATTTTGTGTAGAATTTTGAGACAAAAAAATTTACTCAATCTATTGTAGAATATGTCTGTAATGTAATAAAACGTGGAGAAGGTGAAAGGGGTGTTCAGACTTTCCAGCTTGACTGACTGTATGTGTGTGTGAGGGAGAGACAGAGAGAGGGAGTGTATCTGTATCCCTGAACTAGCCTCCATCACCACTTTTTGTGAGCCTTCATATATGATGGGGTGAGGACCAGTCCTAAAACATAACCCTTAAACATCAGGCACCGTAAGGGGCGTTGAGCCTCACCAACCGTCTTATGAGTGATGTCAATGGAAACCACGGTGATGTCAGTTGATGGGCTTAACTCACCGGCCCTCCTCCCAGTCCTTGGGCTTCTTGGTCTCATTGGGCTTGATGCAGCGGATATAGTGGGGGGTGCACTTCATCAAGGTCGCCACAAGGTCATTGGCTTGTTTCTGAGAGAGAGAGCGAGAGAAAAAAAGTGGCTCAGTCAGTAAACAAGCCTATTGTTCCTCTAAATTGTACAGAAATATTTGCTAAAATAAAAAAGAAGTATGATTGATCAATCCAGATGACCAGGACCCGGATCAGAACACAGCGACATAGAACAGAACAGGACTTGTGAGCCCACCAGCTCTTTTTCCTAATGCACGGGGGGGGATAGATTAGCACAGATCACACAGGTTGATCTCCAGCTCAATGAACCTTGATTTTGCTGCCTGCCGTAGTGGGTCTTCCTTTCTTTTCTGAACTGAGGTTCTCTGGGAACAAGGCCCGGATGAAAGATCTATAAAACAGAACCAACGAGACAGAGAAAATGTAAGCTTTATGCCAGAGTTTGAGTTTGAATAGAGAAAAAGTCTGAAGTATTATAAAACTGCTCAAATTGCTCTTAAAGTGTGATCAGATCAGATACTTTCAATATGAACATGTGTGACCACAGTTTCCCACATAATAATTTCCCTTGCAGTCACTATGGAACAATGGGCTCAGGCATGCACTGGCCAGCTGTGGGTGGTGTAGTTGGCTTATAATCTGCAGCCAACAATAAGACTATAAAAAAAGATTTTCAATGGTAATTGTGGAACCAAATTTAACAAGAGCGGGGGTGTGGGAGTGGTTCACCTCCAGTCCTATGATCATCTGACAGTGTCTTTGTGTTTGTGTGTGTGTGTGCGTATGTAAGCACCCACATGCGTCTTCTCTGAGTGAGTGAGTGAGTGAGTGAGTGAGTGAGTGAGTGAGTGAGCGAGTTGGTGTGTTGGTGTGTATATGTCTGATTGTGCTTTTCCGAATGAATGAGACTCACTGGACCTTTTGGAAAGCTCTGCAAATATATAGGGGAGTTAACTACAGTTCATGCCTACGGAGTGGATCTGCCTCATCGGAGTGAATCACTGAAGGGAGCCAGGGCTTTACAGAGCAAGCCAGTCCCCTACTGCCCTCATGGGGACAGAAAGAACACCAGAGGGGTCAAGCCTTAGGCCTTTCCCCCAGTGAATAAAGCCAGAGCACAGGAAAGGGGGAGGGATCTGTTGTGTGGATTTTACAGTTTGGGTCCATTTGTCAAGCAGCCACTTATTAACCTATTGCCATCTTCTTACAGGCAGGGTCATGTGCAGACAGAATATTCCTCTCCAGCCAGGATGTGAGGTGACTTACATGTCACTGCTCTGCATCAGCTCGATGAGGTCGGTGAACAGAACATCCCGGTTCCTCTCGCAGAATCCCTCAGAGTCGTATGATACCTGGGAACAGGTGCACAGGTTTGAGTGACAGGGTGACGGAGCGCCCCGACACACTGGATCTATCCAGGCGTGTGGCCCGTCCGGGAGCACTGAACGGGTGTGTCCCGGTGAAACCCGAGGACAGTCGTAGCTTTACTCTGTAATTCCACACCCAGTCCAACACAAACCCCATCGCTAACCCAAATCATCGCAACCATTTTACATCGCCTTAGATGTTACGAGGTGAATGGCACCCCAATAACCCCTTAAATAAGAAAGGGGGGCACCTTTCCAGCGTAGTGGTGGATGATGAATCCCTGATTCCAGCTGTTGAAGTGCTCGTGGGAGTTGATCTGCATTCTCAGTTTCTGCAGCATGGTCTGGTCTGCCCCCTCTCCTACTGCATGCATGGTGGCGCACACGTCATCCAGGATGCACATGATTCCAGGAGGATTCTGGGAGGGGGCATACGTAAAGAGCTCAGCTTCCTGTATCAGAACTGGTGATGGAAATGATGATGATCATCATCGTCTCCATCACTAGTATTTTAGTTCTTGTGGGCTTCTTGAACCGAAACTATTTTAGGCTTGAATCGATATCTGGCTATCCAAATAATAAACCGTTTTCTGGGTTTAATGGTGAACAAATACAAATAAATAGCATGTTATATATTATATTTAAAATAGGTTACTCTAATACCACCTGTATGAAGGCCAAGCGTCACTAGGGATCCATGCGTTATCGTTTGCGAACCACTGATCTGCTGATGTCTATGCATGAGATGAATTACGCGGCTGGATAAAGTAAGTGAGAGTGAACAGATGTAAGATGTTTAGAGGAGGGCACATGCAGTGGGAAGTGTGTAAAGTACTGCCTACCTTGCTCTCTATGAGGTCACACACAATCTTATTGTTGAAGTACTCAATAGGGGTCCATCGGATGCCTTCCTGCACATACTCCTCCTAGGGGGGAGAAGACACAGGAAGTCACAGACACAAGAGGAAGACCTGCAGCCAAGGCATTCTGGGTAGCAGGAGGAACGGTACGGGAGTTTCTATGGTGAATGGAATGCAATGGCGGAGGCTGAAGGTAAATGTGTGATCACGCGTGTGCGTTTTACCTGCTCAGCTTTCAGAAGGTAAATGTGTGATCACGCGTGTGCGTGTTACCTGCTCAGCTTTCAGAAGGTAAATGTGTGATCACGCGTGTGCGTGTTACCTGCTCAGCTTTCAGAAGGTAAATGTGTGATCACGCGTGTGCGTGTTTTACCTGCTCAGCTTTCAGAAGGTAAATGTGTGATCACGCGTGTGCGTGTTACCTGCTCAGCTTTCAGAAAGTAAATGTGTGATCACGCGTGTGCGTGTCACCTGCTGAGCTTTCAGAAGGTAAATGTGTGATCACGCGTGTGCGTGTTTTACCTGCTCAGCTTTCAGAAGGTAAATGTGTGATCACGCGTGTGCGTGTTACCTGCTCAGCTTTCAGAAGGTAAATGTGCGATCACGTGTGTGTGTGTTACCTGCTCAGCTTTCAGAAGGTAAATGTATGATCACGCGTGTGCGTGTTACCTGCTCAACTTTCAGAAGGTAAATGTGTGATCACGCGTGTGCGTGTTTTACCTGCTCAGCATTCAGAAGTAAATGTGTGATCACGCGTGTGCGTGTTACCTGCTCAACTTTCAGAAAGTAAATGTGTGATCACGCGTGTGCGTTTTACCTGCTCAGCTTTCAGAAGGTAAATGTGTGATCACGCGTGTGCGTGTTACCTGCTCAACTTTCAGAAGGTAAATGTGTGATCACGCGTGTGCGTGTTTTACCTGCTCAGCATTCAGAAGGTAAATGTGTGATCACGCGTGTGCGTGTTACCTGCTCAGCTTTCAGAAAGTAAATGTGCGATCACGCATGTGCGTGTTTTACCTGCTCAGCTTTCAGAAGGTAAATGTGTTACCTGCTCAGCTTTCAGAAGGTAAATGCGATCACGTGTGTGCGTGTTACCTGCTCAGCTTTCAGAAGGTAAATGTGTGATCACGCGTGTGCGTGTTACCTGCTGAGCTTTCAGAAGGTAAATGTGCGATCACGCGTGTGTGTGTTACCTGCTCAGCTTTCATAAGGTAAATGTGCGATCACGCGTGTGCGTGTTTTACCTGCTCAGCTTTCAGAAGGTAAATGTGTGATCACGCGTGTGCGTGTTACCTGCTGAGCTTTCAGAAGGTAAATGTGCGATCACGCGTGTGCGTGTTTTACCTGCTCAGCTTTCAGGAGGTAAATGTGCGATCACGCGTGTGCGTGTTTTACCTGCTCAGCTTTCAGAAGGTAAATGTGCGATCACGCGTGTGCGTGCTTTACCTGCTCAGCTTTCAGGGTGAGCTCTATGAAAATCTGCTGCAATTTTTCATTCACAAAGTTGATGCAGAACTGTTCAAAGCCATTTTTCTGCCAAGAAAAGTGACATCAGAAGTAGTTTGATTCAACATATGCAATTTAATTATTCCTGATACAAAATCTAGCTTTTATTCCTCTCATTTTATTTTATTGTTATGTTCTACTGGGGAATAGTGGTAATACAAATTTTCTGAAACTAAAATAAAAAAGATACTTCATTATACTGTACGCTAACATATGGTAGAGCAACAAATCTGCATTTATAAACAGTGCCAAAGTTAAACTCATAATCACAGCCTACTAAACAAACCGTAATCAGATTAGAGAAGTTCATTAAGGCTTATCTGTCTGAATCTAAAAATGGGATCGATGTGAAACGTTTAAATAAATCATTTTTTTGCGCATATGTTCTTGAACAATTTGAAATGGTTTTTAAACGGAACAGTCAGTTCCATCAAAGCAGATAGCAATTCTGTCACAGTATCTGATACACATATAAACACATATAAATGTACAACTTTGATATATTCTGATATGCATTCATAATTATATATTTAATTGCAATTTTTTTTTCTTTCAATCAAGTGAGATTTTCAAAAATGAAAACTGTATTGCATAAAAAATACACTTACTTGGAAAATTTCAAAACCATAAATATCCAGCACCCCAATATTCCATTCCTGATGGGACTTCACCACAGCTTTGTTGATAGACTGAAAAAAGGAATATATTATATGATATATCGTTTTTTATCTGCTGGTAGTATTAACAACAATCTCATGTCAACTTTCATGCTCTCAATTATTTATTTAGCCCAATCATTTATGTAATATTGTAGCGTCTTGTATTGTTCAGCTCACAATTGAAAGCTGGAGGCCGTTCTTGTGTCCCTATGTGAAACGTTTTAGTGTGGTCTAATCCGTAAGTGGACCGCTAATTTAAAAAAAAAAAAATATTTTTTTAATTTGTATTTATTTGTTGGGGACCATGCACAATGCTGTTGGATTTAGCTATAAAGCTCATTTTCATCCGTGGCCCCTCGGCAGGAAATACACAATAAAAGAGCTCCATGCACACACAATACAGTACAATACAATATAATATACACAATATAAAACACATACGATATACAAACAATACAGTATGATACAGTAAAACACATATAATGTTTTGGATAGCAGCGATGTTTAGTCAGCACTTTTATGGCAGTGGCGCTCTAAATGTGTCGAGTTGCTATGGTGGAAGTTGAGTCAGAGTAATTGGTGGAAACCAAAGCCTTCCTATACATTAGCGCCCCAGAAACGGGGTTCCACCCTGTTCTAAATGATGAAGTACACAGAGCCTATCGCTAATTCTCAAGCCTGTAATTTCATGAGATCAACTCCTGTATTCACAGTCCAGTCGATCTATTTAGTCTATAGGTTTCCTCCACTGGCGCATGGCTTGTGCATTAACCCTGCAAAACGAGGCTTGAGAGGGACACTAATGTCCCCATGCAAGATGGACACCATCAGTGTCCACCAAGACGTTTATGACGGCTGCTCCCTTGGCGCTCAGTGTCCTTGCTTCATTAAAGGAAATTAACTTCTTTATTACCTTCATCATCTGCAACAGCAATAGCAATACAAGCCCCGCAATGTCTCAGTGCGTCTGTAAGTGGGTTATAATGTGCCATTTTAAACAGGACTGCTACTGAGAACGGCTCCTCTGTCTCGATTGAGAACGAAAATTGCCACAGCCCCCAAAATAATAAGCTGGTGGGTGGGCAGAGCGGGGGAGGGAGAACAGGTCGCTTTACCTCCACCAAGAAGTCAAAAACGTGCGCGTGCAGGGCCTTGGAGAGAGCGTCCCGTGTGTAGCACGCCTGCTCCACGTTCAGGGTGACGTCGATGGACTCGGACTTCCCGCCCCACTTGCTGTCCATCTTCCGACTGGTCAGCTTCCCCTTCAGACCCGTCTGATCTATCCCGAGCAGGAAGGCCGGGAACGCCAGGACTGCAGGGTGAGGAGAACAGTCATGGAACAGTCACGACTCGAACTAGAAGAGAAACCCCGTCCACTAAGAATATAACGTGAACGGCGACGTTCTGCTTTTCAATTCAATTCAATTCAGTTCTTTTATTTGTATAGCAATGTTTACAGAGGCACTGTTAGAAAGGCCCTTTACAGAGGAAACCGAAAGGAATACTGGACATAAACCAGGCCTGTGTGTGTGTGTGAGAGTGTGTGTGTGTGTGTGTGTGTGTGTGTGTGTGTGTGTGTGTGTGTGTGTGTGTGTGAGAGAGTGTGTGTGTGTGAGAGTGTGTGTGTGTGTGTGTGTGTGTGTGTGTGTGTGTGTGTGTGTGTGAGAGTGTGTGTGTGTTTACAGAGGAAACCGAAAGGAATACTGGACATAAACCAGGCCTGAACCCCAAAAAGCGAGCACTACTAAATTTAATTCTGTTCAATTCAATAGAACTTTATTTATCCCACATGGGGTCATTTAAAGAGCAAAAACATTATGCTGATACGAAAAAAACCAAGAACAGAGCAAGCCAACATTCAGGAGTAGTGACAGACACATACATCAGTACAGACAACACCACACATGTCAACATTCAGGAGTAGCGACAGACACATACATCAGTACAGACAACACCACACATGTCAACATTCAGGAGTAGTGACAGACACATACATCAGTACAGACAACACCACACATGTCAACATTCAGGAGTAGTGACAGACACATACATCAGTACAGACAACACCACACATGTCAACATTCAGGAGTAGTGACAGACACATACATCAGTACAGACAACACCACACATGCCAACATTCAGGAGTAGCGACAGACACATACATCAGTACAGACAACACCACACATGTCAACATTCAGGAGTAGTGACAGACACATACATCAGTACAGACAACACCACACATGCCAACATTCAGGAGTAGCGACAGACACATACATCAGTACAGACAACACCACACATGTCATATAGCGGTTAATCGACAGAACAGAAGTGCGCTATTGGGTCAAAACAGAGACACATCTGCACAGAACAGTGTGCTTCTGTATCCTGGCAACACGAGACATTCAATGTCATCATTCTAGCTAGGAGGGGGGTGTGGAAATAGGCAGAGGGAAAAACAGGAAATGCAAAATTCCTCTGCATAATTTTAGGTTGTGACGTTATGTATTGTGCCCAGACCCTGAAATCGTGCTTAATTTTTCCCTTGTAATTCAACGTGGCGAGGAACACGTTTGCCACAGTCCTGGACTAGCACAATGAAAGCGTGGAAGAACGCTCCAGCCAGGAGGCTGAAATACGTTCTCTCTTCTGTCTAAAAGAAAAAGATGTAGCCGGAGACACCGGGACAGAGGGCCTGGAAAGGAAATGCAGAAAGCGGTAAAAAGGGCCGGTGACGTACACTCCTCGCTCTCCACCGCTGCGTAGTTCCCCGCCTCCTTGAAGCTGACGTTGCCCAGGTGCAGCACGCCTGCCACGATCTGCAGCACCAGGGCGCGGTCCTCCGGCTTGATCCCAATCACACTCATCGCATGCTGCGGGGAGACCACACTCAGCTGCAGCTTCCACACACCTACAGCTGTTCACTGCAGCTTCCACACACCTACAGCTGTTCACTGCAGCTTCCACACACCTACAGCTGCTCACTGCAGCTTCCACACACCTACAGCTGTTCACTGCAGCTTCCACACACCTACAGCTGTTCACTGCAGCTTCCACACACCTACAGCTGTTCACTGCAGCTTCCACACACCTACAGCTGTTCACTGCAGCTTCCACACACCTACAGCTGTTCACTGCAGCTTCCACACACCTACAGCTGTTCACTGCTGCTAATAGCTACTCACGCTTAACATCACTTTTAATCGCAAAAACTATTTTCATATAAGCTATATAAGGGTAAATGCTTTGCTAACCATGCCAAGCACGGTCAACGATCTTTAAATGGCTTATACATGTAATACATATAAATGCTTGATTTGTTCAACAAACACTTTAATGTGGTTAATTTTCTCAGAAGTATCATAGGTTACTTTTGCATCAATTAGAAGTCATTTGTAAAACCACAGTAGTAAAAACACAGGAGCCGGGAGAGAGGAGAGAAGGGAGAGAGGGAGGAAAAAGAGAGAAACGCTCGCCCATTTCTATAGAGAAGAGCTTTACTGCTTTACTTTACTATTATGAATTTCCCTCCATTTTTCTGCTCGAGAGGAAATCCTTTTCAGGTCATTGTCATTGTGCTCCTCAAGGCAGCTACAAAAAAAATACCAGCATGCAACAGGAAGGCTCACCATTGTCTCCTGAAAATCACTCTTGTCATTAATGTCATCGACTTTGTAGGACTCGGACTGATTGAGGTAACTGTAGTAATCTAAGTCAGTGATTCCGAGACTACTCTTCTGGTCCCGGCTGGCTCCTTCTATCAACTGCAAACACAAAAGGAAATGACAGAAGGATGGTTAGCACCGTGCTCCGCCTAATTTTAGACCGAAACTCCTACAATGGCTCTTAAATTACTTATTTGCAGAAATAGCCTGAAGCAAGATGTCCTAACGTTAAAAACATCCATGCAGTCGCCAGAAAAGGCAACTGGCTAAATCACTGTTATTTCAGAGGCTGTGTGCTATATTCTGTATTCAGTCTTTAAATGCCAATAAAATTGTATTACGGGAAATGAAACCTTCTTTACCATGGCCACAGACCTCAGGCGGTCCACTTTGAGGCAGAATAAAAACAACCGGCTTTAAGGAACGAAGCGTCATTTATAGTTCTTAATGTCCAAAAGGAAAAAACAGAAAGTGAAGGACTCATGAGGCATATTTCCCACACTTTCCCCAGTACACAGATGTGCATACAGAGGGGCACATTCGCCAAAAAAGACGCTCGCATGTGGACTCTTGGCTCAATTCCTCACCTGATAGAATATATGGAAGCTCCTTTCTCCAGGATTTCTCATGACGACCCGTGATTTTTCCAGCAGGAAGTTGGAGATCCTCCCGCCGTCTGGCTCTCCGCCAGAGCTGAACTGGATCTCAAAGTACTTCCCCTGCAGGACGAGAGCGGAGCTTTGGAATTGGCACAGGGGAGCGCTAAACCGAAAAGCATGCCTTTCAGGGAGAAAGGAGAAAGGCGGCACATTTCTGCTGCGGTCACACACCTGTACTCCGTTCACACACCTGTACTCCGTTCACACACCTGTACTCCGTTCACACACCTGTACTCCATTCACACACCTGTACTCCGGTCACACACCTGTACTCCGTTCACACACCTGTACTCCGTTCACACACCTGTACTCCAGTCACACACCTGTACTCCGTTCACACACCTGTACTCCGTTCACACACCTGTACTCCGGTCACACACCTGTACTCCGTTCACACACCTGTACTCCGGTCACACACCTGTACTCCGGTCACACACCTGTACTCCGTTCATACACAGCAAAAACCAAAAAATAAGTCAATCTTAACAAGCATTTTAATCTTATATTTAGACTTTAAAATCTTATTTCTGTTACGTTTTTTGCTAAATAAGACACAGAGATTGCCAATGAGGTGAGAGTTTTACTCATTTCAAGATTTGCCAGTGGTGTAAGATAATTTCACTTGTCAAGAATAACTTAAAACATATATATAATAATATAAATAAAAGTCTCATTACAAGACTAAAACACTGATCAAGGCAGGCCTTTTTTTGCAGTGTATCTCTGCTGTGAGCTGGCCTCATAAGAGTGTGTACGTCCGTTCTACTGTGTTCAACTCATTCCAAGAGATTCACACTGAGTATGACAATATCTGGCGTAAGCATGCTTTATTTTCTGAACCTTTCCATACTAACATGTTTGCATGCCTTGCACGGGGGACAATGGGACTATGTTCTGCATTCGAACAGTGAGGACGGCCTTGCTGTGTGCGGGGACGCTGCAGTAAAAGGCCACGGTGTTCCTGCTCACGCCGTGGCCGCCGTGGTTTGGAGCGGCCCGGCGGTGTAATAAACAGTGGCGCTCTTCCTCGCTCTGTGGTCAGCCTATCCTCGTTTTGGCCCCTACAGAGCCCGAGCGCAATCTTGTGTCCCCACCGCTCCAGTACAACAGAACGTGCTCGGGGCCAATGGCGCCGGCCAAAAAATAGAGCGGAGAGAGAAATTATTGCACACGTCTTAAAGAAAAGAACATGTCATTAGTCAGAGTCTCTCTCCCAGTATGAGCTGAACTTACTTTGGCCTGCTCTGGTTCTGGATTGGCACAGATTGACACATTGTCTAGCTAAGAGGACAGGACAATACCAATCCAATGGTCGCCCCCTTCTTTTCCACAGTAGTGGGAGTGCTTACGAATCTGCTGGAGTTGTTATTCCTCAAGGTCTTGGCGTTCCCGAAGGCCTCCAGCAGAGGGTTGGACTGAAGGATGATGTCTTTGATGTGCTGGGAGGGCAGAGGTGACAGGTGAGTTCAGGACATTGAACTGTGACCCACCGCACACCCACACCTGTAGCGAGTGGAACCTTCAGCAAACACACATGCTGCCCGGAGGACATCGTCTGCAGACGTACCTACCGATGAACTGTTCGAATCAGAACCCAGATAAAGAGGCAAATATGTCTGTTCACCTAGCTGTGGCATTTCTTAGACATTCTTAGACTTTGCCTGCTAAAAAAAAAAGACAGGAGGCACTTTGCCTGCAATTGTATGGATACATCTCCTCCCCAAAGCGGTGCAGTCAGGTTGTGTCGCTGTTTTTTTTTGCAGTTTGTGTTGTGAGACTTAAATGGGGTGCCCGTGGACCTCAATCCCAATCCGCTGTGTATGAGGATGTGTGCTGTTTATGCCTGTGACCAAGTGCTCATTTTCACGAAGAGAGAGTTAGTCCAGTACCTGGACTTTGGGTCCTCCACCGGACACTCTGGAGATGTAACCCATGATGTATTTCGCTGCCACAGTCTTCCCAGCTCCACTTTCACCACTAAAGGGACAGAAGAACAGCATTCCAAACTGAACATCAGCAGGGCTATATGGGTAATGGAGTTCACCGTTTTCTTTACTACAATATTTATGGAACCTTATAGGTTCTGGCTAAAAACGAGGACAGGATTTTGCTGTGTGTGTTGAAAAACAAGCGGGTCTTCTGGATCGAATCGGCAGTGCCACCAGTGATGTCACAGCCAGATAAACAAGGACAACCAACATTCTGCTCCACAGCAACACTGTTCTGAAATCACAACGATTTCAAAAACTTCCCGATTTACCACATTCGTTATTTTTAGCTGGTATCCTGCCTGCAGGCATCAGTCTTCTGGTGCGTATTCCCCTTCCTTTAGGTGAGCCTATACATGTGTCAGCTCTGCTACAGAAACACATCTTGGTATAAAAGTGGCAGACATGTCATGATAATGACATTAAGGCTCAGCTGTTTCTCTTAGAGCCATCTCTACCCCTCCTCACCCTGTCCCTTTAAATTGAGCTTAAGGCTCGGCTGTTTCTCTTAGACCCATCTCTACCCCTCCTCACCCTGTCCCTTTAAATTGAGCTTAAGGCTCGGCTGTTTCTCTTAGACCCATCTCTACCCCTCCTCACCCTGTCCCTTTAAATTGAGCTTAAGGCTCGGCTGTTTCTCTTAGACCCATCTCTACCCCTCCTCACCCTGTCCCTTTAAATTGAGCTTAAGGCTCGGCTGTTTCTCTTAGACCCATCTCTACCCCTCCTCACCCTGTCCCTTTAAATTGAGCAGGATCTAATGAATTCACATATGGTATGTGCAGTGGCTTCAGATCACAGCGAATGTTGCGTTTTTAGAGGGTAGCTATGTTGGCGATGGCTCTTTGGAAAGGAAACAGCTGCATGGTAAAAAAGCATGAGGATATTCTTATGTAAGAATATCTTATCTTCTCAATAAAGAAATGCATGAGGGTTTGAGACCCAAAGCATTAAAACAGCAAATAAGAACATCTTATTGAACACCATCACTGCTACACCCAAAAAACAGTGTTAATGTAAACTGGTACTGAACGTTTGTGCTTGGTTTCCAGTATTTACTCTGACTCCCTGTTATTGTCGGCTCAGCAGACTTCAAAAAGCTCTGGTGTTCTGGTGTACATGCAGTTCGCTTTTCTTCTATGTCAGGGCTTGAGGTAATGGGTCCTATTTTTAAACTCCATTGGGGGGGGGGGGGGGGTTCCCCATTTCCATTGTACTTACACTGCAGACAGAAGGCAAGCACATTGCTAACTTCCTCTCTGATTTATTGGCCAAACATGGAGAGAAAGAAAGAGAGAAGTCCATGATTGTGCTGTAATCCTCAGACATAGCCGTATCGCAATGTTTTTCCCGTTCAGTGATGCCTGCAAATGGCTAATGGGGAAATAATTCATCGTCTTTACGGATATCTGACACAAACAGAATACATTCTCCATGTTTCATTTAGGAGAATAGGATACTGCTATCCACTTTGTGGTGCAGCTTCACCGTCTGAGTATTTCGCTATATTAAGGCACTCAGGCTTCCTGTTGGGGGTGCAGTGACGATCAGGGCTTTGTATAAGTACATGAGCATCCCCTAGCTAATGTGATGTCAGTCTGAATAAAAAAACATTAGGGCCAGGGACCTATGGTAACCCATAAGGGATTGAGGACCATGGGTTGAATGAGGGCCATGGTTTGAATAAGGGCCATGGGTTGAATGAGGGCCATGGTTTGAATAAGGGCCATGGGTTGAATGAGGGCCATGGTTTGAATAAGGGCAATGGGTTGAATGAGGGCCATAGGTGGAATGAGGCCATGGGTTGAAATTTGAAACCCATCCGTCCACAAGATCAAGTGTCATGTGACTCATAGCTCGGAGGTGGAAAGTATGGAGGAGCTTCAGTTCTCTTTTGTGAATAAGCACACAAACATCCATTCTGGTAGATGGAATCACCTCCTTAGAGCCAGAACAAGACTTGTGATTAGGTTACGATTAGCCTTGGTTTTTTATCTCAGGGATTAGTCCCCTAGCTGTGGTCTTTTATCTCAGGGATTAGTCGCCTAGCCTTGGTCTTTTATCTCAGAGATTAGTCCCCTAGCCTTGGTCTTTTATCTCAGGGATTAGTCCCCTAGATGTGGTCTTTTACCTCAGGGATTAGTCCCCTAGCATTGGTCTTTTATCTCAGAGATTAGTCCCCTAGCCTTGGTCTTTTATCTCAGGGATTAGTCCCCTAGATGTGGTCTTTTATCTCAGAGATTAGTCCCCTAGCCTTGGTCTTTTATCTCAGGGATTAGTCCCCTAGATGTGGTCTTTTATCTCAGGGATTAGTCCCCTAGCATTTGTCTTTTATCTCAGGGATTAGTCCCCAAGTCTTGGTCTTTTATCTCAGAGATTAGTCCCCTAGCCTTGGTCTTTTATCTCAGGGATTAGTCCCCTAGCTGTGGTCTTTTATCTCAGGGATTAGTCCCCTAGCTGTGGTCTTTTATCTCAGGGATTAGTCCCCTAGCCGTGGTCTTTTATCGCAGGGATTAGTCCCCTAGCTGTGGTCTTTTGTCTCAGGGATTAGTCCCCTAGCCTCGGTCTTTTATCTCAGGGATTAGTCCCCTAGCCTTGGTCTTTTATCTCAGGGATTAGTCCCCTAGCCTTGGTCTTTTATCTCAGTGACTTCAGTATCTTCATAACTCTTGTTATGAAGGTTGAAGGTTGTGATTTTAAACTTGTAACAGACAGACCTGCTTTACACGAGCAAAATAATGCTGGCTCGATCGTGAAACCAACGTGTGGAAGTGTTGTTAATTATGATTAATTCTGCAAGCTGTCTGTTACCGCCATGTTATGTAATATATTTCATCTGTGAGTGTGTTTTTCTAAGAGAAACATGTAGCTTGCTCCAGCTCTTTATATATAATTCATACGAACACAAAAAAACAACAACTTGAGGTTCCAGGGGAAATTGCCATTCTTTGTACAAAACAAGTCTTACGAACATGGAAAATTAACTGCACAAAGTTCAAAGATGCAGAATCACCACCTACCCAACCAGCCAGCTGTCTATGACCTGAACAAGACCTGGGAAACATGAGCTATTGGCAAACTCATGCAGGAAAATCACATTTAAGACTGAACTACCGGCTTCCACTCTACACAAGCGAAGATGGAGGACCAACAGCAATGCCCTGCAGCAACATGAATAAGATTAACGTTGCAAACATGCTCTTAAACAGGCATTACCAGCAACCAGGATATACCGGCTAAACACAGGGACCAGAGCGCTGTGGTGACTCTTAATTGTCATCTGACAAAATAGCCTGTTATTGAACTGTCCGTCTATGCGTGTGGGACTGCCCAAGATAAGCATATTTCATACAATGTTTCGGACAGTAATGTGTTATTATCATTCAAACATTTCTGCTCTGTGTCTATTTCAGGTGGCCATCCCCCGAAAAGGAGAAAGGTTACAAAAACAGATTTGTCAGAAACGGACAACGCCAGTGCTGCTTAGCGATCGCAAGTCCTTCATTTTACCGTGCGTTATACGCTTTTTATAGTGGCGCGAAAACGGCTCTTGCGATGAGATGTTACCCACAATGCCTGTACAGCAATTTCACAGGTGGTTTTGTTTGCTAATCTGGTCTTTCGCTGCCGTGTTTCCGTGTCTTTAATGTGGGCGAGCGTACAGGCAGCTGCTGGCTGTGCAAAAAGGCTAACAGGGAAAAGTGCAGGGGCTGGAGTCAATAACCATGAGGTAATAGCTATGGTCACTAGCCTCAGGTGACCTCTTACATAGTGAGACAATAAGCACTTGCTTAACAGACAGTCTAATGCAGGGCTACTTACATAGCATAGCATGTTTTTGAGGTCACCCGTTTATTCAGCTGGATAGTTTACTGAAGGCATTCCGGTTAAGAAGCTTGCTGAATGGGGCGAAAGTAAACCAGCACCTGGGAATTTCCAGCCCACAAACATGTGACACGGCTTTATCCCTGAGTTTGCATTCAATCAAAGAACCTCTTATCCCAGAAAAAGAAGAATGGAAGAAACCAGAGTTCCTGACACTTCCGGAATAGCATGGGGTGACCAAAAGTGCCGTGGTACGGAGGCTTAAATACGGAGCGGACTTCAGGCGGAACCTGTTGGGTATGTTCCTCTCCCCATTCAGCCTGGCTGTTTAATAGCACACTCACATACAAGGTAATCATCCATCCTGTTAGCACAGAGCATAATTATGATCTAACTACTCCCCTGTAGATACATTCACCTCATACCAATACTCCTATCGTCATCCTCTGTCAAACTGAACGCCGGAACACACAATGTTTCGTTTGGCACACCCCTAAAAAAAAGAAACATGTTCCCCTCCAAATACCTGATGATCACACATTGGTTTTCACGGTCGATCATCATGTTTCTGTACATGTTGTCAGCGAGGGCGTAGATATGGGGTGGGTTCTCATACTGGGCCTGTGACCAATCAGAGAACAGAGGAAATACGTCAGGTGAGGATGGATACACTTGCTGAATTTATTCAATTAACTCAAAATCTCCAGTGGCTTTTAATGTTCTGGGGGATCCAGAGGGTTTTTTACTCACCGCACCCTGGTACAGCTCCACCTCCTTGTCCCCAAAGTATGGCATCTGCTTAAATGGGTTGACGGAGATGAGCACAGGGCCGATGTATGTCTGCATGTGCGCGCAGCAGGGGTCAAGGGTCACAACAATAATATTTGCCCAGTAATGCTTCATAGCTTGAACAAAGTCCACTGTTCATTTCACTTCAGTGAAATTCTGGGCTTAAATGCCTCATTCATAAAGCAGCCCAGTTTCAATGTGAGACTCTACATTTGACAAACTGCATCATGTATTTTAAAGATATCATAAGTGCAATACAAACCTTTTTTTTCTTTGGCTGCTTTTTAAATACGTTTAGTTTCCATAATATATTGAAAGATTTTTGAGCCTCAAATGCTGGATGTAAATAATAGACATCAAATATTTTTTAAATAATGACATCAGAGTGCAGTATCCTTCTGTGTCCGCATTGGAAAATTCAAATTATTTTACTGGGTGTACTTTTTGTGGCTTTGAGGATGTTGGTTTGTCAGTGTGTGTGTGTGTGAGTGTGTCAGCGTGTGTGTGTGTGTGTCTTTGGCTTCCTATCTCAAATCTGTAGCGGATGAATAAAGCACGTATTGAGGGGGGCTCACAGTGACCCCAGGCCAATGTGGTACTGGCTGGCACACTCTGGCACTGTTGCTATTTTCACCACAAGTGGAGAATTCATTGAGGGTTTAAAATAGCTTATAATTGCAAAACTTCTATATTACTAATAAGTAGCATGTAATTATTATTATTATTTTTTTTTTTTAAAGACTCAATTTTCTTCAAGAGATTAAGAATGCTACATATTTTGTAGCAACCATATAAAAGCACTGGCCACAGACCTATAAACAGTCCGTTCACATCAGAGCATCTCATCTACTCAATAGCTACTGTGGGTACTTCTCATATTTATTGTTACTGTATCATCCCTTTAAAGTTTCCTTTAAAATTAACACTATGCAGAGGAAAAATAAAACAAATCTGAAGACCAGGCGACGGCATATTGGCATAGTCCTAAATGTGGGTTTCTAGTTGAAATACCAGGTATAGCACTGCACTCCTGCACCCTTTAGAAAACTACTTGACTTGAATTACTTGAGCAAACATCAAGCTGCTTTCATTGTGACATAAATTCAAAAGGCACGTACATTCCACTAGAATAAACAATCTGTTAAAGCATTTGAATGGTGTAATATCCAATACTAGTGCTTTCTCTATCCTGGTCCTGGCAGTGAGTTGTGGATCATGGGTCATGTGGAAGTGAATTACAAAACAACACACTCCCGATCCGGGGAAAAGGGGAAAGGGAGAACTGCCTAGCGTCGCCGTTCTTCAAAGCCACAAATGTGGAGGGTACAAAGATGTAGTCATCCATGTATCTCTTCTTGAGATTCTCCACAATGGCGTCCTCGTTGATCTTTGCCAGCAGGACCATGTCGTCCACGCCGCTCTGTTTGACATTGTGGCTCAGCCAGTGGTACCGGTAGTGCCCCCTGCTCCCCTGTGAACACACACACACACACACACACACACACACACACACACACACACACACACACACACACACACACACACACAAACGCACGCACATACACACACACACACACACACAACCACACAGAGTGAGATAATGTCAGTCAGTTATATATTGTATATTCAGACTAAGACTAGCTGCCTTGACACACAGACTGAATTTAATTGACACTTTCATCAAAAACAAAAGATGTACTATGTAGCAATTTGCCCAAAGATGTGGCAGATTTTTACATCTGAAAGGCTCTTTTTTATTCGATCCTACAGCCCATTAACAACCCATTTTCCACATAGATTTGTTTTCATTTGACCAAATGAAGGTTTCATTTTGCTCGCACAGATATGAAGTGTTTTCCTCTGTAAAGAGTCACTGTACAAGGATAGAGAGATAGCGCTGTTCGCGCTGTTCGCGCTTTGCCCTGTCTGGGACATTTCTTTCCGTCTCAGTCCCTGCTTTCGTTCAGTTTGTGCCTCCAAAAAGCTGAGGTCATTCATCACGAGCTGTGAGTCAATGTCATCTGGCTAATTCTGGTGGGGATCGCAGTATGCTGTGAGAAATGAGTCTCTTTCTCCTGGACAGCGGACCAATCAAAGACCCTGTACCGCTCTGTAACATTAGTCAACAGGGAAAAGAACCCAAATCTCTTTAACTATTCCCTGCCTGTGCATTCGTCTAGAAGAGAAGAGGCAGCTCGTGAATAACCAAGCTCCTGTAAAAATGCTCGAAGTCAAGGGCTGGAATCTCACAGCAGACCTGAAGGCAAGGAACCCAATCAGAAACCTAGTCAGTGTAATGCGCAAACGTAAAAAGCACTTTAATAGCACAAGCGAGCAGAGGCGAACGGATTGATTTTAGTGTACGAGGCGCCACAATCCAACCAAAACTATGGCCGCAGTACAGCACAAGGTACTGATACTGTTCTATTGGGGAAAAAAGCTGAAATACTGGAAACATAAATGTATTAGATATTAGACAGCATGCAGTGGGATGGGCACAATTTTTCACACCAACACAGCAAATACCGCTCTCTTCTTTCTCCAGATTCAGTCAGTATGGGGAACCGAGAGGGATGGGACAGCTTTTTGTGTGTTTTCTCAGCAAGTTCGTACGCACGTCATTAACTACTGCCTGATTGAGTTGCCAGACGGTGTCAATTATCATGTTTTACAGCATGTCTTGAAAAAAGGGCCAAGTGGAGAGAAGACTGCCCCTTCCTCTCCGACTCGCAAATTGGGTGATAAGCCAAATGAGTGCTGTTAAGCCGAAAGACCTAATAAACACCATGACCAGGCTCGCTGAGTCCTCAACTGGGTTTGCATTCGCCGGGTCTGCACAGTGAAATGTCCGGTGTTAATTAAACCGTAACAGAGTTTATACGAGTCCAACAGGGGACCGCATGTACACCGTGAGAGTTAATTTAACGCTGAACGTTTGACCGTGTGTGAAAGGGCTTACTGCAGACTCCGTAGATTGCTTCTCCACACCCTCAGTCTCACCAATGTGTGAGAACTGTGACAGCCTAAAGGCTCCAGGTCCTATTTACACACACACCCAGGCAAAACACAGTGTGTGTGTGGGAGGGGGGGGGGTAGAAGACACGTAGTAACTGGGGTCCCGTGAACCCCCAAGGGGGTTAAGGCAGCAGGACAAGGATCCATTCAGACGCGACTATCTAAATCTATTCTGACCTCATCTCATCTATTTACATGGTCTCCACTGGTCTTGTTCATCAACATGGTAATGTCAGGGTCAATGTGTGGTCCATTAAGATATATCAGAGAGGAAGAGGAAAAAAACAAGAACAAGTTAAAAATCCCCCCATACAAATACGTAGTTCCATTAAAATATCGATCAATGTACTCTGTGTACGCTAATGGAGACTCAGATTTCTCCAGCACTGCAGTAACAATCCCACAGATATTTCCACAGCAGGCTAAACTCAATCTCAGGGCTCGTACGGCCTGTGGAATTCATACCGATGGGCTGCGCCTTGGGTGCCTCTATGACCTAGTCGAAATTAAAGTTAGACCTGCGTTTAGCCAACTTCTGGATACAGAAGTACAGAATGTTTCGGAATGCTATTTTGTTCTCTTTCCAGGGTCACCGAAGAAGGATTTTAGCACAGGGAGGGGGCTGTGGACAGAAAACATGGTGGTGGTGGGGCGGGATTCGATGAGTATGTGTTTAAGCGGAGGGGAGAAGGTACAGGTTCACTGTAATGTAGTTTCCCCCTCGTTTCACAAATCCCCCGAATGCCAAACATATAAACAAGTGTTTTGTGGTTTCTTACAGAACACAGCATAACTAAAGAACGCTTCTGGGAGGGGAAGTTTTGTCACGGGTTCACTGTGAGCACATCCTCACGCTGGTAAACATCACCTGTTCAATGGAGTGCAACTGCCGCCGCGCCGCGTTCTTGTGCTTTCCAAGTAAGTGCATCTCCCGCTAACCCCCCGCTGAGTGAAGACCAGCTGGAGACTGTGCTGAACCCAGAGTAAGTCTGCAATAATAAGAGCGAAGAGCCCACGGCCTCATTGGAGGACAGACCAGCTCAAATAATGACAATAACATGACCACCGAGAGCAGAAACCTCATACTGAGCCTGACCGTCCATATTAAATACAGAGAGAGGCTGGCACTACTGAGCCTGACCGTCCATATTAAATACAGAGAGAGGCTGGCGCTACTGAGCCTGACCGTCCATATTAAATACAGAGAGAGGCTGGCACTACTGAGCCTGACCGTCCATATTAAATACAGAGAGAGGCTGGCGCTACTGAGCCTGACCGTCCATATTAAATACAGAGAGAGGCTGGCGCTACTGAGCCTGACCATCCATATTAAATACAGAGAGAGGCTGGCGCTACTGAGCCTGACCGTCCATATTAAATACAGAGAGAGGCTGGCGCTACTGAGCCTGACCGTCCATATTAAATACAGAGAGAGGCTGGCGCTACTGAGCCTGACCGTCCATATTAAATACAGAGAGAGGCTGGCGCTACTGAGCCTGACCGTCCATATTAAATACAGAGAGAGGCTGGCGCTACTGAGCCTGACCGTCCATATTAAATACAGAGAGAGGCTGGAGCTACTGAGTCTGACCGACCATATTAAATACAGAGAGAGGCTGGAGCTACTGAGCCTGACCGTCCATATTAAATACAGAGAGAGGCTGGCGCTACTGAGCCTGACCGTCCATATTAAATACAGAGAGAGGCTGGCGCTACTGAGCCTGACCGTCCATATTAAATACAGAGAGAGGCTGGCGCTACTGAGCCTGACCGTCCATATTAAATACAGAGAGAGGCTGGCGCTACTGAGCCTGACCGTCCATATTAAATACAGAGAGAGGCTGGCGCTACTGAGCCTGACCGTCCATATTAAATACAGAGAGAGGCTGGCGCTACTGAGCCTGACCGTCCATATTAAATACAGAGAGAGGCTGGAGCTACTGAGCCTGACCGACCATATTAAATACAGAGAGAGGCTGGAGCTACTGAGCCTGACCGTCCATATTAAATACAGAGAGAGGCTGGCACTACTGAGCCTGACCGTCCATATTAAATACAGAGAGAGGCTGGCGCTACTGAGCCTGACCGTCCATATTAAATACAGAGAGAGGCTGGCGCTACTGAGCCTGACCGTCCATATTAAATACAGAGAGAGGCTGGCGCTACTGAGCCTGACCGTCCATATTAAATACAGAGAGAGGCTGGCGCTACTGAGCCTGACCGTCCATATTAAATACAGAGAGAGGCTGGCGCTACTGAGCCTGACCGACCATATTAAATACAGAGAGAGGCTGGCGCTACTGAGCCTGACCGACCATATTAAATACAGAGAGAGGCTGGAGCTACTGAGCCTGACCGACCATATTAAATACAGAGAGAGGCTGGAGCTACTGAGCCTGACCGTCCATATTAAATACAGAGAGAGGCTGGCGCTACTGAGCCTGACCGTCCATATTAAATACAGAGAGAGGCTGGCGCTACTGAGCCTGACCGTCCATATTAAATACAGAGAGAGGCTGGCGCTACTGAGCCTGACCGTCCATATTAAATACAGAGAGAGGCTGGCGCTACTGAGCCTGACCGTCCATATTAAATACAGAGAGAGGCTGGCGCTACTGAGCCTGACCGACCATATTAAATACAGAGAGAGGCTGGCACTACTGAGCCTGACCGTCCATATTAAATACAGAGAGAGGCTGGAGCTACTGAGCCTGACCGACCATTTTAAATACAGAGAGAGGCTGGAGCTACTGAGCCTGACCGTCCATATTAAATACAGAGAGAGGCTGGCGCTACTGAGCCTGACCGTCCATATTAAATACAGAGAGAGGCTGGCGCTACTGAGCCTGACCGTCCATATTAAATATAGTGAGAGGCTGGCGCTACTGAGCCTGACCGTCCATATTAAATACAGAGAGAGGCTGGCGCTACTGAGCCTGACCGTCCATATTAAATACAGAGAGAGGCTGGCGCTACTGAGCCTGACCGTCCATATTAAATACAGAGAGAGGCTGGAGCTACTGAGCCTGACCGACCATATTAAATACAGAGAGAGGCTGGAGCTACTGAGCCTGACCGTCCATATTAAATACAGAGAGAGGCTGGCGCTACTGAGCCTGACCGTCCATATTAAATACAGAGAGAGGCTGGCGCTACTGAGCCTGACCGTCCATATTAAATACAGAGAGAGGCTGGCGCTACTGAGCCTGACCGTCCATATTAAATACAGAGAGAGGCTGGCGCTACTGAGCCTGACCGTCCATATTAAATACAGAAAGAGGCTGGCGCTACTGAGCCTGACCGTCCATATTAAATACAGAGAGAGGCTGGCGCTACTGAGCCTGACCGTCCATATTAAATACAGAGAGAGGCTGGCGCTACTGAGCCTGACCGTCCATATTAAATACAGAGAGAGGCTGGCGCTACTGAGCCTGACCGTCCATATTAAATACAGAGAGAGGCTGGCGCTACTGAGCCTGACCGACCATATTAAATACAGAGAGAGGCTGGCGCTACTGAGCCTGACCGACCATATTAAATACAGAGAGAGGCTGGAGCTACTGAGCCTGACCGACCATATTAAATACAGAGAGAGGCTGGAGCTACTGAGCCTGACCGTCCATATTAAATACAGAGAGAGGCTGGCGCTACTGAGCCTGACCGTCCATATTAAATACAGAGAGAGGCTGGCGCTACTGAGCCTGACCGTCCATATTAAATACAGAGAGAGGCTGGCGCTACTGAGCCTGACCGTCCATATTAAATACAGAGAGAGGCTGGCGCTACTGAGCCTGACCGTCCATATTAAATACAGAGAGAGGCTGGCGCTACTGAGCCTGACCGACCATATTAAATACAGAGAGAGGCTGGCTCTACTGAGCCTGACCGTCCATATTAAATACAGAGAGAGGCTGGAGCTACTGAGCCTGACCGACCATTTTAAATACAGAGAGAGGCTGGAGCTACTGAGCCTGACCGTCCATATTAAATACAGAGAGAGGCTGGCGCTACTGAGCCTGACCGTCCATATTAAATACAGAGAGAGGCTGGCGCTACTGAGCCTGACCGTCCATATTAAATACAGAGAGAGGCTGGCGCTACTGAGCCTGACCGTCCATATTAAATACAGAGAGAGGCTGGCGCTACTGAGCCTGACCGTCCATATTAAATACAGAGAGAGGCTGGCGCTACTGAGCCTGACCGTCCATATTAAATACAGAGAGAGGCTGGAGCTACTGAGCCTGACCGACCATATTAAATACAGAGAGAGGCTGGTGCTACTGAGCCTGACCGTCCATATTAAATACAGAGAGAGGCTGGAGCTACTGAGCCTGACCGTCCATATTAAATACAGAGAGAGGCTGGAGCTACTGAGCCTGACCGTCCATATTAAATACAGAGAGAGGCTGGCGCTACTGAGCCTGACCGTCCATATTAAATACAGAGAGAGGCTGGCGCTACTGAGCCTGACCGTCCATATTAAATACAGAGAGAGGCTGGCGCTACTGAGCCTGACCGTCCATATTAAATACAGAGAGAGGCTGGCGCTACTGAGCCTGACCGTCCATATTAAATACAGAAAGAGGCTGGCGCTACTGAGCCTGACCGTCCATATTAAATACAGAGAGAGGCTGGCGCTACTGAGCCTGACCGTCCATATTAAATACAGAGAGAGGCTGGCGCTACTGAGCCTGACCATCCATATTAAATACAGAGAGAGGCTGGCGCTACTGAGCCTGACCGTCCATATTAAATACAGAGAGAGGCTGGCGCTACTGAGCCTGACCGACCATATTAAATACAGAGAGAGGCTGGCGCTACTGAGCCTGACCGACCATATTAAATACAGAGAGAGGCTGGAGCTACTGAGCCTGACCGACCATATTAAATACAGAGAGAGGCTGGAGCTACTGAGCCTGACCGTCCATATTAAATACAGAGAGAGGCTGGCGCTACTGAGCCTGACCGTCCATATTAAATACAGAGAGAGGCTGGCGCTACTGAGCCTGACCGTCCATATTAAATACAGAGAGAGGCTGGCGCTACTGAGCCTGACCGTCCATATTAAATACAGAGAGAGGCTGGCGCTACTGAGCCTGACCGTCCATATTAAATACAGAGAGAGGCTGGCGCTACTGAGCCTGACCGACCATATTAAATACAGAGAGAGGCTGGCACTACTGAGCCTGACCGTCCATATTAAATACAGAGAGAGGCTGGAGCTACTGAGCCTGACCGACCATTTTAAATACAGAGAGAGGCTGGAGCTACTGAGCCTGACCGTCCATATTAAATACAGAGAGAGGCTGGCGCTACTGAGCCTGACCGTCCATATTAAATACAGAGAGAGGCTGGCGCTACTGAGCCTGACCGTCCATATTAAATATAGTGAGAGGCTGGCGCTACTGAGCCTGACCGTCCATATTAAATACAGAGAGAGGCTGGCGCTACTGAGCCTGACCGTCCATATTAAATACAGAGAGAGGCTGGCGCTACTGAGCCTGACCGTCCATATTAAATACAGAGAGAGGCTGGAGCTACTGAGCCTGACCGACCATATTAAATACAGAGAGAGGCTGGAGCTACTGAGCCTGACCGTCCATATTAAATACAGAGAGAGGCTGGCGCTACTGAGCCTGACCGTCCATATTAAATACAGAGAGAGGCTGGCGCTACTGAGCCTGACCGTCCATATTAAATACAGAGAGAGGCTGGCGCTACTGAGCCTGACCGTCCATATTAAATACAGAGAGAGGCTGGCGCTACTGAGCCTGACCGTCCATATTAAATACAGAGAGAGGCTGGCGCTACTGAGCCTGACCGTCCATATTAAATACAGAGAGAGGCTGGCGCTACTGAGCCTGACCGTCCATATTAAATACAGAGAGAGGCTGGCGCTACTGAGCCTGACCGTCCATATTAAATACAGAGAGAGGCTGGCGCTACTGAGCCTGACCGTCCATATTAAATACAGAGAGAGGCTGGCGCTACTGAGCCTGACCGTCCATATTAAATACAGAGAGAGGCTGGCGCTACTGAACCTGACCGTCCATATTAAATACAGAGAGAGGCTGGCGCTACTGAGCCTGACCGTCCATATTAAATACAGAGAGAGGCTGGCGCTACTGAGCCTGACCGTCCATATTAAATACAGAGAGAGGCTGGCGCTACTGAGCCTGACCGTCCATATTAAATACAGAGAGAGGCTGGCGCTACTGAGCCTGACCGTCCATATTAAATACAGAGAGAGGCTGGCGCTACTGAGCCTGACCGTCCATATTAAATACAGAGAGAGGCTGGCGCTACTGAGCCTGACCGACCATATTAAATACAGAGAGAGGCTGGCACTACTGAGCCTGACCGTCCATATTAAATACAGAGAGAGGCTGGAGCTACTGAGCCTGACCGACCATTTTAAATACAGAGAGAGGCTGGAGCTACTGAGCCTGACCGTCCATATTAAATACAGAGAGAGGCTGGCGCTACTGAGCCTGACCGTCCATATTAAATACAGAGAGAGGCTGGCGCTACTGAGCCTGACCGTCCATATTAAATATAGTGAGAGGCTGGCGCTACTGAGCCTGACCGTCCATATTAAATACAGAGAGAGGCTGGCGCTACTGAGCCTGACCGTCCATATTAAATACAGAGAGAGGCTGGCGCTACTGAGCCTGACCGTCCATATTAAATACAGAGAGAGGCTGGCGCTACTGAGCCTGACCGTCCATATTAAATACAGAGAGAGGCTGGCGCTACTGAGCCTGACCGTCCATATTAAATACAGAGAGAGGCTGGCGCTACTGAGCCTGACCGTCCATATTAAATACAGAGAGAGGCTGGCGCTACTGAGCCTGACCGTCCATATTAAATACAGAGAGAGGCTGGCGCTACTGAGCCTGACCGTCCATATTAAATACAGAGAGAGGCTGGCGCTACTGAGCCTGACCGTCCATATTAAATACAGAGAGAGGCTGGCGCTACTGAGCCTGACCGTCCATATTAAATACAGAGAGAGGCTGGCGCTACTGAGCCTGACCGTCCATATTAAATACAGAGAGAGGCTGGCGCTACTGAGCCTGACCGTCCATATTAAATACAGAGAGAGGCTGGCGCTACTGAGCCTGACCGTCCATATTAAATACAGAGAGAGGCTGGCGCTACTGAGCCTGACCGTCCATATTAAATACAGAGAGAGGCTGGCGCTACTGAGCCTGACCGTCCATATTAAATACAGAGAGAGGCTGGCGCTACTGAGCCTGACCGTCCATATTAAATACAGAGAGAGGCTGGCGCTACTGAGCCTGACCGTCCATATTAAATACAGAGAGAGGCTGGCGCTACTGAGCCTGACCGTCCATATTAAATACAGAGAGAGGCTGGCGCTACTGAGCCTGACCGTCCATATTAAATACAGAGAGAGGCTGGCGCTACTGAGCCTGACCGTCCATATTAAATACAGAGAGAGGCTGGCGCTACTGAGCCTGACCGTCCATATTAAATACAGAGAGAGGCTGGCGCTACTAAGCCTGACCATCCATATTAAATACAGAGAGAGGCTGGCGCTACTGAGCCTGACCGTCCATATTAAATACAGAGAGAGGCTGGCGCTACTGAGCCTGACCGTCCATATTAAATACAGAGGCTGGCGCTACTGAGCCTGACCGTCCATATTAAATACAGAGAGAGGCTGGCGCTACTGAGCCTGACCGTCCATATTAAATACAGAGAGAGGCTGGCGCTACTGAGCCTGACCGTCCATATTAAATACAGAGAGAGGCTGGCGCTACTGAGCCTGACCGTCCATATTAAATACAGAGAGAGGCTGGCGCTACTGAGCCTGACCGTCCATATTAAATACAGAGAGAGGCTGGCGCTACTGAGCCTGACCGTCCATATTAAATACAGAGAGAGGCTGGCGCTACTGAGCCTGACCGTCCATATTAAATACAGAGAGAGGCTGGCGCTACTGAGCCTGACCGTCCATATTAAATACAGAGAGAGGCTGGCGCTACTGAGCCTGACCGTCCATATTAAATACAGAGAGAGGCTGGCGCTACTGAGCCTGACCGTCCATATTAAATACAGAGAGAGGCTGGCGCTACTGAGCCTGACCGTCCATATTAAATACAGAGAGAGGCTGGCGCTACTGAGCCTGACCGTCCATATTAAATACAGAGAGAGGCTGGCGCTACTGAGCCTGACCGTCCATATTAAATACAGAGAGAGGCTGGCGCTACTGAGCCTGACCGTCCATATTAAATACAGAGAGAGGCTGGCGCTACTGAGCCTGACCGTCCATATTAAATACAGAGAGAGGCTGGCGCTACTGAGCCTGACCGTCCATATTAAATACAGAGAGAGGCTGGCGCTACTGAGGATAATCTGGTTATTGTTCTGTGCTTCAGAGCAACAACTAGTCAAAAATAATTATTATTTTTAGCTTTATTGTTGTTTTTTTTCTGTCAAGCCTGCCAGTTTGAAATGTTCAAACGAGTCAACTTCACATTTGCTCTGACGGTAATCCCCGTAGGTTCAAGTTGTGCCGAGTATTTAACCTTGGAACATGCCCTGTGGTTGAAAAATGCCCCCCCCCCCCCCGGTCATGAAATGGCATGTGCATGTAAACACTGAATATAACCTCTAAGGTTTGAGATCATCGAGCGCTCATGTGATCCATCTGGCCTGAAAACAAACAAACAAACAAACAAACAAACAAACAACAATGAAAACCAGATACATACATTTCTCTCCCAGGTTGGTAGCAAAACAGCATTTGCTGAATTCCTGCACCATGGATGCATAGACCAGCTTCTCCTTCATGCAAATACCATTCCCAAATATGGGAAGCCCGAAGCTGACTGAGGGTACAGGAAATGGCTAGGTTTGATTCGTTCTAACAGGCCGCACTTCCCCCTCTTTTCTCTTCTATTTTCATTACCTTTTCCCTCTTTGTGCGGAAGCCACACCTAATTTCACACACTTCATTTCCTATGTAGACATCCAGCTCTTTTATCCTTTTCATTGCATAAACATGTTGTGACTGAGAACAAACCCACTCATTGAAAGTGCAGCCTACAGCACAGAATCTACATCCACTATTCTGACATACAGAACTTTTATTATTCTTAATAATGGGGCCCATTTAAGCGTGTGTGTGTGCGCATGTGTGTGTGCGTGCGCATGCGTGTGTATATTTGCACATGTCAGTGCGCAGGCTTGACTGCAAGGTGCCTGCGTACATATGTGTGCAGGTGTATGCTTGCATGTGCACATGCTTATATGTATGCAAGGGTGTCTGTGTGTGTGTACAAATGTGGATCGTTCATGAAGGGAAAATTATTTCATAAATTATTAGTATATTCAGAAAGACTAAAGAGCCCGGGCCTCCCTCAGCAATGCGGTATCCTAGCCAACGCCTTGTGGTTTGGCTGAGAATCCAGTCAGGGCTCCAGTGTGTCATTACCAAACTGAGACTGGACTCATTAATGAAGTGTAGTTCAACGCCGTGTCTCTCAAAAGAAAGCCGTCTAATCCGTGCCATGCACGTCTCTGGTGTTCTCTGGCATTTCTTTGAGGACTGGAACAGGGAAGTGCCATTACAGCCCTCAACTGAGTACTGGAATATTGATGTTACGCCTCTTATTAATAGCATAAGGAATTCTGCCCTGAAAATGAGGGAGGATAATGCCAGCAGAGGCAGTCTGAGGACTTTGCAGAGGCTTTTTAAATGTACACATACAGAACCTTTCATTTAAACCCTGAAACATTTTTCACTTAAACCTTTCATAATCCGGAAGCTGGGAGAGGGAAAACGCAAACCTCCCAGTGGAGTTTTATAATGGCTGTGGACCCAGTCCTGACTCAGCATATTTCCAAACCACACCAGTGGTAAAGTTTCACTAGGCCCAATGCTGACAAATGATAAACTACCAACATAACAAAAACAGGCTAAATATAACCAGCAAAATCGTGAAAACCCAGGTAACTGCAGCATCATCACTCTGCACAGGGGCGTGGCCTAGAGATCAGAGATTCAGAAGCTGTTGTCATCAAATTCAAGTGCTGTAGACGGCACAGCATGGATGGAAGCCTCTAGCCTAAACTGACCTAAACTGACCATAAACTTCCAGCAGCTGACCGTCAATAAGTTTCTTTAATATGCACAAAAACAAAACACCCAAAAACTAGCCGGTAAGCTCCATCCTATTCCACCCTTATTGCGTCACGTTACACTGTTGATAAAGAATACTTTTTTTTGTTTGTTTTCAAAATCCACTAAAATACTGTAGCTCTAATTCCACTGATGACCAGTGACTGACCTGAATACCACATCACCCGACTCCTCACAATGAAACAGCCATTTTTTGTGTAAACAAATACCACTGGAAAATATGACTAATCAACTCTTTTACTGCTATGCAACATTTTCTTTTCTTTTTTTACTGCTAAGCACATTTCCTGTGAAACCTTTCTAAATTTTTCACATTTGTTTTACTTAATGTTAAAAATGTATAAAATATATATTTGTGTACCTTCTACCCTAACTATGATGTAGCCCAAAACCTGACTGTTTCTGAATGTCATCAACTTGGTTTCAGACCTTAAAAAAAGTGTAATTGTGTTAGCTGCCAATTTATGAAATTCCCAGTGACTATCTGAGCATTTTTCTGTAACCAGACGTCATTTTAAAGCAACTGAATGCTTCCTAAAAACAGGCCTGTGTGGTTTAAGCAGGGTTCACTAGAGTATAATACAATGTTGATATCCCCCCGATGAGGTCATAACCCCCCAAGCAGTCCGATCTACATGCAGCGTGAGCCAATGAGCACATTTTGGAACTTTATTTCAAGGGAAACTCACTGAGATCCTGTGTCCTTTACAATCAAATAAAAGTAATTAAAGAATTAAAGAAGTAAAGAAGTAAAATTACAGACAATTTTTTTAAAATTGTTTATGTAAAAAGGTCAAATTAAAAGTCCGTCCTATCAGCTCTGTCACTATTGTAGCCATTTAAAGTGATAGCAGAGTCAGCCAGTCTCAGTCACAATAAAGAAATCAGGACCAGTGTCCAAAGACCAAACCCTCAAGAGTCCATTTTAAGAATGATGCCCCTTACAGCCATATGCAACAAGCCTAATCCAGGCCTCTGTTTAAAATCACGAGGGGTTTCTAACATTGTTCATCACACATGAACGTTGCCTTTGCAGGCAGAAGTGGAACTTTAGGTACCAGGATATTTACATTCATTGGAACTGGGCAGAGTGGAAACTACTTTGTAAAACAACTATATACTGTAGAACTTGCCTTGATACCGTCCTTGTATCTAGGCTTATTCCCCCTGAATAAATGTCTTTTGTGGCTCGCTGCAGAAGATAAACATAAGAGGGGTGGGGGGCAGAGTATCTGTGTCTGTACTGGCAGGACTGAGACGGGCTGAGAAGAGGACAGTGCAGGAGGAGACGGTGGGCATCAGTCGACTATAGAGGAACTTTCTATCTCATCCAAAACGAGACACCTGTTGCATAGCTGGAGATGCTGTGGCAGAGGAGGACGGGAGGAGCACCCGTTTACCGCCACAGACTACAGTCCAGGGTTTCCGATACCCAAGCCTGGGACTTAGGCCTCACATCCAACTGAACCCAAGGGTCTGCCATCTGGGTTGGGGCAACACAAGGCCCAGAATCCAGTGCAAAGGTGTCTAGTCTTGCAGTGGCAGTGGGAGGAATGAACGCCAGGGAGTCCAGGAGCTGTTCATCTTCCCTTATCCACCTTCCAACTAGGCGACCCTTTGGCTCAACTGGACACAGCTCACACAACCTGAAGAAGAGGTGAGTGGTGACATAGCTGGCAGAGACTTGCGATGTCACGGCTGTCCAGGCCGCGGAGATGCCACTAGGCCATTCTTAACAATCGCCCTTCCCACAGGCAGCTGTATAGACACGGACGCTTCAGAACAGAAGATGGTGTCTTCATTTTGCTTGAAATTTCTCCCCCTGTGAGAGAGAAGGCTGTTTTTACAAATCTCCGATTAAATCAGTTAACCGCCTTCGAGTCCAAATAAAAGCCCAAATGAAAGCCCAAATAAAATCCCAAATAAAAGCCCAAATGAAAGCCCAAATAAAAGCCCAAATGAAAGGCGTAATGCATGAAAGGCGTAATGCATGAAAGGCGTAATGCATGAAAGGCGTAATGCATGAAAGGCGATACAGCGTAAGGCAGCGTTTGATTCCCAGGTGAGGCGTGTATAAGAGGGATCTTCTCGGATAGGAGATGAGCAGGGAGCAAAAGGTCACAAGGTACATCAGCCCTGCTCGTGTTTTCCCAGTGTCTCTGCTTAAGCTGAATCTCACTCCAGTCGAAAGTAATATTACAGCAGCTCAGTGCATCCCCTTCTCGTGGGTTTTTGGCCTAATGCCAGTTCCTGGGAAGTCAGAATGCCGCTTTCTTGATTTACTGTGGGATAGGTTACTGTAGGTCAGACATACTGTTAATTGATGTGCTTGAAGTCAATAGGATCTTGTCTGTCCCAGACCAATTTACGGGCTGTCATGGTTTAATGGGCACAGTGGATACTAGGAATAGAACGGTTCACATACAAAAAACTAAAAAACATTTGGTTCACCACACACCGTTCCGTTTGCACGTGTTCGGTTTGGTTCAGATTGCCTGCTTTGAAAATCCTGTTTTATGTGTAGCTATATTTCGACCTAAATAGGCACTGACAACTTTGCGCTTTTTAAAAACATTGTCATGTAAAGGTGATATTGGCCATTTCTATTTGATGTCATTGAAAATAAGGGATGTAAAGAACAGTTAATGCGGGACGCTTTCATTTAAATCGCATCCAGTGGTAATATTAGCACAGGTAAAGTGGCGAGTGCAGCTCATAGGTCAGTTTGTGAAATGGCAAAACAGATTTGAGGACCCGTGACACCAAAATCGTGAACTGAACCAAACCGTTTGAGCTGTTGCGACCCCAGTGGATACTGCTCGAAAAATTGTCAGACCGAGACCACAGAGCAGGAAGTGCTGCAGCAGACCCTCATAGACAAATGTGGAAAAGTCATCAACTGGAAGGGACACTGTTGGGAGAGTGTAATGTTCGCCTTGATCAAAATTAAGATGTTTTAGCAAAGAAACACACCCAGTATATTTACTGAAGAACAGGCTCAAGGCACTGTACGGCTCATTATCCTCCCAGGTGTCTATAGAGAGTCCTGCAGGAGCCATTTTCTCACGCTTGCTTTGTAAACTGGCCCATTTGGGAGCCAGAAATTAATTGCTACTGATGGGAACAGGAGCCATTTTGTGCCTTCTCAGGGGGTTACGGGGTGACTTGGGGCATGCAGGCAGCATTCAGTCATGTGATTTAATGGCAGAAAGCCAACAAAAACAACGGATTCTAGGTTTGTTAACGCAGGTAACCGTTAACAAACCTAGTTGAATATCATTAAAAAACAATGCGATATTTGCATTTATAGAATGATTTAGAATTTTTGGTATTCTTCTGCATTACATTTAAGGCATCCCAAAATGTTTATTTCACTTCATGTTTCCCTCCCAAAAATATAACATGGTCAGGTGTCAGTTACTAACCACATCCTGCTTGACTGGAATCAAGAGGCCAGCTGATGGACTCAACTGTGGCCAAGAGGTGCAGCTCATTCAGAAACGGACTGACCAGCTGAATATGTGCCAGGTAAGACGGAGATTCAAAGTGCAGTGCGTATCACAGGTGCACAAGTGTTTTTAAATGGGGGTCTGATCTGGAGTTAAGATCAAAAGTTTTTGGATAAACAGAAACAGATGTTGAAGGATAAACAGAAACAGAAACCTCTAGAAAAGAGAACATTTAAACAGCAGATTGTCTCTCATCGATTATCAACCGTATCAACTGGGCACAGTAATAAACAACCGTATAATAATAACCTGAAGTATTTTTACAGGACAAATCTATTGATAATAAGAATGTACACAACAGAGTTCCAGTTTTCTGATTTGGACACGAGCCTCGATGAGGTGTGAATGTCAAACAAATTAATTTTCTGAACATTTACCCAAGCAAAGACAAAAGCAAACTGAAAAAACAACGAGTCAGGGTGAAATAGATTCTACAGCTTCCACCAGGGGGAAATCAGCTAGCCAAATGTTTTCTCAATGTGAAAATGCACATACAACACGCTCGACATCGCTGCTCTCCGGAGCTCTGCAATGACCTTCAGGCTAAGTGCTGGGATGTGTTTTGTTTTATCAGGTGCAGTTATCCAGGGATACTCTGGAGCCCTGAGGGAAAGAAATTAAGAGATTCTCTAGGCATGTACTAGTCTGTACCTGGTCCCCACATCCACCCTCAGAAAGTAGCGGGGAGGGTACGTTCAAAACAAACGCGGCAACATTGAATGTGTGCTCGCGTAGTAATCTGAGCCCGTTTAATCTAACACAGATTTCGCATGGAAAATTCAAAAGGTCCGTAAGGCGAATGTATGTACAGTTTTAAAAATCCATACAAATAAAAAGAATTAGCAGTTTAAATGAATGCCCTGCAATGCGGTGCTCTGACACATAAAAGAACACAGATCTTCAGAAAGTGGACACCATGGCTTTGTATCATTAATGAGCGGCTGCTCCTCATTGGCCGGGATCATGAATAATTTATTGACTTGCAGAGCTGCCTGCTGCAGGGACACATTCCCGCTACACTGGGATGTCACAGCCTGTCTGCTTTCATCATAGCCATACTAACGCTGGCCCGTGTCAGCTTGTGTTCAGGACTGCTGGGGAAACATTCACAAATAACCGTTTATAAATAGAAAAATCTATCAATGCTGATGACATTAAATATGTTTTTTATAACAGCCTACTGCTGTCTGCGAGCTTATCAAAGTTTGATCAAAAACTTTTCACAAGACTGGCACCATTCTCCCCCTCCCCCTCCCCCTCCTGGGTTTAAGTGAAAACCAATAGGACCGCGGAACGCGCAGTGCAGTGAAACTGTAAAACCGTTTTCTGTCTCACATCTATAGAGCCTTTGTCTGTGGTGAAAGGTCCTGGCTCTATTCAGAGTTGTGCGGCCAGTCCTTAGAATCATGGAAAGACAGCTCACATGTTGGTGAGTAAATGAGGACAGGCTCAGAGCTCTGAGTGAGCAAGGGCAAAGTCATAGTGCCTGACACTGAGCTGGCTGACCGACAGCCCGCAACAACGCTGTGGAGATAAAAACACGGCTCTCTGCACGTCACCTCCCCGCTACACAGTCAGAATCAGGCCTTGTTTTTCCAAGCGACCTCTCAGATTATAGTTCTAAAAATATGTAGAATGGTATCACTGTGTGAGCCCTGAACACACCAAAATAGCACAAAGATTAAAACAGAAACACAGATCCTCCCATATGATATTCATAGGTGAGAATGTAAATAAACAAGAAAGATTTGCATTGAGGAGTATATTAAACTCAACCCTCTATTGTTGTAGTTCAATTAAACTTTGGACCCAATGCATGGGGGAAAGCCTTATACACTGTACTGTACTGGCAACATCAGAGTCCAGAACAAACACGAAAAAAGCACCACCCGCCCAAAAGGTTTGTACATACATATAGTTTGTACACTACCAATTAGTCCATTGCACAAACAAAAGCATTTTACCAAGACATTAATCGCCATGTAACGTGTGCCAGAGGAACTGAATAGAAAAACAGAGGAGGATTTCAAGTTAATTAAATTCAACAAATGAACCCTGAGCTGAAATGACCGTTTACTACAAAGAATATGTTGAGTGGGCATATGGAGACTTGCCAGGGACAGAACAGTACAGTATGTAGCACACATCCAATTAAACAAAAGCAAATGTAAGCCCTTCACGGGAAAAATGTAACTGTAATTGTTAAATCAACATTGAAAGTGAACATCTGTGGCAAAACAAGTTAAACTTATATTTTTGTAAAGCTACAAATCTCTTTTCTAGATATGTAATTTGACCACCTTTATTTTTCATACCAAATTCTCTCCTAATTTTTTCTTAATCAAGAAAAATTGTTTCGAAAACCTGCTAGGTATTTTTAGAGGAATTTGAAAACAGTGTTTGTGACCCTGTATGTGACCAAAAAACATGTTTCTTTAAGTTTTCATTGATTTGTGATTGGATCTAAAAGTACAAAATCTCTCAGAGAGAGGAAAGAAGTACCATTAAATATGACCTAGGCAGTTTGTTTCAAATGTACTTTTCAAGGGGTTTTTAATGTAAGTGAAATGTGTAACCACTGTGGATTTGACCATTTCTTTAAATAAAATGCTCAACTTCAAGTACTTAAAGTTTAAGTACTTGTAAAAACCATGTACATATTGACAGGAAGTATAATAATCCATCCCTTACTAATTGTCTTGAAGTAATATTTAGTACGTGGTGTCTCTTCATTCAAGATACACAGCTTCATTGAGAATCGACAATCTTCATCATTTCAAAAGCTGTACGTGCTGAGTTAACCGCAATCTCCCAAGATGAGGTTCAGAGCAGGAGCGTTTCTAGCGTTTCTTAAGATCAGAGACAGAGGTCTGGGGGGTAGCTTCTGCCGGGAGATAATACTCGGAATGTCATGTGGTAATAATTCAGAGGAGCTGAGCTCACCGTGGCTCCGCTGTATTTCGCACAGTGAATAAATTCAATGTCAAAAAGATTCCAGGGCTTCGGCTACGCCTCAGAACGGTTCAGAGTGCTCACTGGACTCATGGTCAAGCCACTCTCTTCACTGCAGTAGCCTGGAGCCCTGGATACAAGAGGGTACCTTCCCATTTCTGGCGATTTCAGATGACCGGTCACACGACCATCATGCTGCGCTAACATTCTTAGAATCTGGGCGGGACTGTTTGATGTCAAAAATCTAAATGTCATTGCAAATGTCAGGTATGTTTTCAGATGGAGCAGCTTAATGTTTCAAGCAGAACTACGGACATGTTTGTGTATTCAAGCAATTTTCTGTGGAGCAAAGGTCTGCATGCCAAGGGCTGGCACTTCTTTGGCTTGTCCCATGTGAACACGCATCAATTCCTTGTATCGTCTGCAAAGCAGTATACACAACAGTGTGCTCAGAAACTGATAATGGCTACCGCCATCCTGTACATGGACTGCACTGCCACTGCCGCCAAAAAGCTGGAGCTGGATCACATGTGGGAATCTGTCCAATCAGTGCCAAGCACCCAGCTAGTGCACCGTATCCCAGTACTTGATTTTGAAGATATTTCAGCATCTGGCTATCCAAAGCATCCTGGATCCAACAGTGCCTGCTGCCTGATGCATAATGCAACGTGGTGTTTTCTGTTTCTACACGTAGCTGCTCTGAAGCTCCAGCTGCTCACCAAAACACTCCACAAGCTCCTTCTTATGTGACTATCAAGTTCACAACAGACAGGTCTGAAAGAACACTGTAGGGTCTGTGTTCAACGTTGACAAGGACAAATATGAGATCTAATTCATGACAGTTAAGGATACCAGAAAAATGGCATTTGTGTTCCCAGAGACAGAGGATAGAAGCTGGGTAGACTGAGAGCAAGTTATGTCTATCCTGTCTATGCTGTTTAATGAAAATTCGAATGAAATTACAATCACGTGTGAATTGCTGATTTAGTATTTTCAATATGTCCATGCCATCTGATACTTGTGTAAATCATCCGTTACATTTACGGATGTGACTCCGTTGCCAGACCGTATACTAAATTGTTAATAAAATAATGATCAATTGCACTCAAATAACAGCATGTCATTGAGATTTTACTGAACCAGTCGGAAACGGAAAGCAAAGTTATGGAAAAGGTGTGGGGGAATGGTGGCAAATATACAAACAACAAAATATAAATGGATTGTAATCATGAAATATTGAAATTTAAGTTAACATATATCACTGTTAAATCCTGTGTCAGTCTGATGTAGTATATGTAGGGTTCTTCTACCTTGCACAAATAAACCACAGGAACTCAAATGGCTATCACTCCCAGTAAAAGCAGAGATGAAAACACAAGGTCAGCACACCCTAAATCGCTGTTGTAACAATCTCACCATCATAACGCCATCCAGTTACCTCAATCAAAGAAACTGTTATCTATACATCACCTCAGGTTAATTCAGTTTAATACAGGCCAGTAAAGTGCATCAGAGAAATGCTGATTCATGCACGCATTAGACAACCTCAGGGAAATTCCTTTGAATTGCGGTCCAGAGAACTGAATCGGCAGAATGCCATTTAATTTCGAAACCCTTAAGACAACTCCATATACATTCAGATTTATAACGTCTGAGGGAATTGAAGGGGATTTCATAAGAAAAACCTGGATATGGAGGATCGATGAGTAAGGGCACAGAGTATTTTGAGGTCCAAACTTAACGCATTCCTGTATTCCCAAAAGTGCCCCGGTCTGTTTGCATAAAAGAGGCGCTGAATTCCTGCGTTTGTCGGAATCTCGCCGGTGCTGCGGTGTATTGTAGAAAGTGAAGTGCTGATTTTTGGAGAGAGGATCTCTGACTACACATTCACCTCCCCAAATGACCCGCTTATGCAAACCATATGCTATCGTGCTGACCCACTGTGAAACATCTGGTAGAAAGAAAGTATATCACTGATGCTCCTGTCCGCTGCTCTATATGGTCAATTATATGGATTTTTCATACACATAAAACCCAAATACTGGAGTGATCATGGTGTTCCTAAATATGTACCAAGAAAATAGAAAATGAGAGTTTTGCCTCTGTTAGTCCATCAGGCCTGGGTACAGTGGTGGATTAACCCTATAAGCAAAATAAGCACGTGCTTAGGGCATCAAGGGAAGGAGGGGCACCTCAGAAATTTTTCATAGCCGAATTTACCATTTAAATTATTAAATTAATAAAATTTATAGCCATTTCGAATTTTCGATAAATAAAATTTTATTTTCTGGTTTATTATTGTTTATATTTTGAATTACAAATGTATGGGGGCACCAAAATTTTTTAGTGCTTAGGGCCTCTAAGGGTCTTAATCCGGCCCTGCCTGGGTACCATGGCGGAGAGACTCAGTAATCCTACACATCTCTCTGCTAAGGAAATCTCACACTGCGGAATAAAGACATCTCGTTTTTCCACAGGTTTATTTTTTCACACAAGCTGCAATGCGCTCTTTATTTAGAATCACAGTGCTGCATCATGGGAGAGGGAAGGTGAACTCGTAGCTCAGAGGTTGCGGGCTCAAGTAGTAGCTGCTGCTGTACCCTTGAGCAAGGAACTTAACCAAAAAAATATCCAGCTGTATAAATAGAGTGTGTGTAAAAAAAAATAATGTGTAAGTTTCTCTGGATAAGAACATCTGCTAAATACCTTAATGAAGAACCTTCAGCCTATATGAGTTACAACCGGCAAACTAAAAACACTGCAAATTAAAAACATCAATTAGTACTTTGTCAAGGAGACTCACGCTCATACAGTCAAAGTATAAGTATCAGCCAACTTCGACTGACCCAGTGGAGTTTACAAAATGATTTACACCACACCTGTCAAAAGATCCACAAGTTAAAGCCCTTTGAATGTACTGTATGTAAAGCACTGTATAAATAAATCTACTATTACTACGTGCAGTGCAGTGATAGGGACACTGTGCTGTAGGAGATGCTATCTTCCAGAAAGAATGTAAAAAAAATGTATCCCGACTGACTGTGGTCGTGCCATCCCGACTGACTGTGGTCGCGCCATCCCGACTGACTGTGGTCGTGCCGTCCCGACTGAGTGTGGTCGCGCCGTCCCGACTGACTGTGGTCGCGCCGTCCCGACTGACTGTGGTCGCGCCGTCCCGACTGACTGTGGCCGCGCCGTCCCGACTGACTGTGGTCGCGCCGTCCCGACTGACTGTGGCCGCGCCGTCCCGACTGACTGTGGTCGCGCCGTCCCGACTGACTGTGGTCGCGCCGTCCCGACTGACTGTGGTCGCGCCATCCCGACTGACTGTGGTCGCGCCATCCCGACTGACTGTGGTCGCGCCATCCCGACTGACTGTGGTCGCGCCATCCCGACTGACTGTGGTCGCGCCATCCCGACTGACTGTGGTCGCGCCATCCCGACTGACTGTGGTCGCGCCATCCCGACTGACTGTGGTCGTGCCATCCCGACTGACTGTGGTCGTGCCATCCCGACTGACTGTGGTCGTGCCATCCCGACTGACTGTGGTCGTGCCATCCCATCTCATTGGGGGATCCCCCAGCGTCCTGGACAAATTCCCATCTGGCTTTTTCAATCCGGCCATCTAATGCTTAAATTTAAGTGCTTTACGAAATCCCTTCCTCTCCTACTTGACTAATAGCGGTGTGGTGAGTTGTGCGGTTAGCATGAGCATCAACTCCAGTAGTTTCTGTGCACTGGAGTGCTCTGAGGTGCAGGAGAGGCACTAACCAGGGACATTTCTCAAACATCCTCACCAGGAGGTGCCATTTTGGTGGATTTTTGTAATCTGAGGAAACCAGCCTCCACCCAGTCAGACAGACCAGTCAAATTAACCATTTGCTCTCTCTCTCTCTCTCTCTCTCTCTCTCTCTCTCTCTCTCTCTCTACACACACACACACACACACACACACACACACAACTCAGTTGTGCCATCCCTCACTCTCATGTCTACAAAGTTTTTTCTACACATTGCTATTTGCTACACATTGTTTACCATGTATTTTATACAACATATTTTCTTTGTTTTAAAGTCTTACATTTTAATCCCCCTTACCTTATTACCTTATTTACCTTTTATAGTTGCCACTCCCTAACGTAATTCTGTTCCTAGCAGAAGCACGATGTTATATTTATGGAGCACGAATGGATGTTTATAAAACAAATAAAACACACATGTTTTAGTAGGTGCAGGAAGTGTCAGGGGACATACATGTCTGTAGTAGATCATGTAACACACCAAGGTCAGTTGATTCAGTGATGGAAACTGTACCACTTGACATAAAATTTGAAGGCTGCCTGTCATCCATCACATCCTTTGTTCAACTCCAGTATAAAATAGAGGGCATCTACCCATTCACAGTAAACCTACCACAGACACGACTTGGAGATCCTGCTGCAGAGGTATCCTTAAAGAAACACCACAAAATAAACTCGTATGATTGCATAATGATAATACGTAAACTCTGTCTAAAATGCAGACATCTGCCATTTAAAAGACTATGCATCTATAGTAATGACGCTGTGAGCGAGAGCCGTGCAGCGCTCCGTAGTGGAACCATCACCAAAACAAAAGTCGAGCTTCTGGAACTCGAGCGTGGCAACGTGCAAAGAAATCAGCCGGCTGCATCACCAGCTACAGAAACACAACCTGTAAAACTACCAGTTAGTCTCATAACTAGTAGGCCTAGGCTACTCTATTCCTAAACCATCATCTACTTTTTGTTACAGCAATAACAATTAAGTAGCTACCAACACATAGTGAGATGGGAGCCCATATAGTTCACATACTTTGCGGAATTTCAAACAGTTGCCTATGATAATTAATGTAGTAACCTATCTGCATTATAGGCTAGCCTACTGTAGGTACCATCTTTATTTACTTTTCCTCTTACGTGAAAATGACAGCGCCTACAGAATGCTGTGGGTTTGTCAGAGGTGGGCTAGCCTACCATGGATATACCTTGTTTCCCTCATTAAATTGTGTTCAGAAGAGTATCCACAATACGTTAGCCTACATTAAACAAATTAAGGAACAATTTATCCACTCACCATTATTTTCTATTCAACAGTTACAGTACTATGATGTGCCTGATGTATAATTCCGTTTTGCGCAGGTATTTTCTTTTGTTTTTTAAATGTTACAGGTCCGTTACGATTTTTATTTGAACAGGGTGATATAGAAATAAAAAAAAAACATAAGAAAAGAGAAGTCCTAGCTGTTCAAAACAGGTCGATTCAGATTCTTCTCACAGCCAAGTATTCCCCCTGTCCATGGCTACTGCTGAAAGATAAACCAGCGGCTAACATCTGCACACGCACAAGACAGAACGAGAAAACTGTACAGCATCGCACTCAGACTGAACTGGTCACTGAACCTACGACGCATACTAAACAAGCGATCCATAAATGGAGAATTTGTCTTTTGCTCTCCACCAATGGCAACCATACTTCATTGCGTCACTCCAACGGGAATCCTACCAGATTACTTCATTCCTGCTGGTGGGAATGAATGGGGGGGCAGCAAGTATAATACTTCTGGGTAATGTAGTATTCAAAAATGGTTCCACTATAACGGTTAAAGATACACGCAAGATATTGCATTCTTTGTATACTTTGCAATATGTAATTTATATTAAGGTGTGCATCTTCAGTGACGTAGGTAAAACGGGCGGCAGTGTAATATAATGGTTAAGGAACTGGACTTGTAACCGAAAGGTTGCAGGTTCGATTCCCAGGTAGGACACTGCCGTTGTACCCTTGAGCAAGATACTTAACCTGAATTGCTTCAGTATGCATCCAGCTGTATAAATGGATAAATGTAATAAGATGTAATAAGAAGTTGTGTAAGTCGCTCTGGATAAGAGCGTCTGCTAAATGCCTGTAATGTAATGTAATGTAAAACACGCCAAACTCTTCAGTACAGCCTTTGATACAATCCCTGTCATTTCAGGACACACCCCTCTAGCTCGAACAGCTGTGCGTATGGTTGCTATGGTAACAGCGTCACAAGCAGCAGCAGCCAATGTTAAGACGACTGCTCGAAAAGCTCATTGTACGGAAATTAAAACAATAACAATATTGTCACGATTTTGTATGATAAGTAACTGCAACGGAATATTCACGTTTACCTGCACGCTCGTTTTTTGGTGAGTTATGTTGCAGGCGTGAATGGCCGATTAGTTCAGTGAAACAACGTTATTTTTGTATATGGAATTCGGTTGCCTGGAATATTAGCAAAGTGTGTTTTCACATGGCGACACTGGTGGTGAGTTGAGTTTTGCTTTGTTTCTTTGCATTTTCTCTAGCACAGTACAATTCAAGTATTACTATTAATAGACATTTTCAGTTTTTTGGAGGCTGAATACACCAAAGGTATTAGAGAAAGAGAGAGCGTGAGAGAGAGCGTTTTTAGCATGCTGACTAACACATTGATAGAGTGCAAACCTTCTGAAACCTTGCTGCTGTTTAAGTCATCTTAGCATACTCTTGTCAACAGAGACCTTTTATCACGAAGAACATGTCAAGAGCAAGGCCAGGTTTTCCATCTCTGCCGCCTTTCGAAAGGTCGGCTACGGCATTATCCTGCGCTCATAACACTATCATTAATTGTCTGGTAGTACAGGAGTGTTCACATAGTGTGCACACTTTATTTCTTCTGATATTTATCTATTGGCCCTGCGTTTGCCTGACAGGCTGGTCATGTTATAATCTTTTATACAGAAAAGGGCAGTGTACATTTGCATGCACACCTGAATGTTAATGAAGTATTTGCCCACCTTTCAGGGTGGAAAGGATGTTTTTTGAAACAGTGCTCTAATCTGTATGGCTATAATGTTGTAATATTTTCTCTCTCTCCCACCACTTCTTGTTTGCTCTATCTTCTACTCTATCTTCTGCCCTCTGATCATCCACTCCAAAAGGAGTTTGAGCTCTTTCCTTATGGCCTCTGATTTAGGATGGCCCATACAAAAACAAGGCATGCCAGAGGCTTTTTTTCCTCTGGCCATAAACAAACTGAATCACTTGACATAATCGTGAAGTGGGCGGTATTTTCCAAATCAGGATTACTCAGTTACATGGATAACTGTACTGAGTAAAATCCGGAACAGCTCTTTTTACTTCAGTCCATAGATTCCAGATTTGGGAGGGTTCCGGTTTTTACTCAGTGCAGTTATCCAGCTAACTCAGTAATCCTACTTTGTGAAATACCCCCCTGGTTATTCTTAACACTGGCACTTTACATACATCACTTTATATTGAATTTGGCAGAAGTGATTCCCTTCAACCTTGATTATTTGTTTTAGCCTTGTATTTATTTTTTGTGGTGTCTTTTTTTACATGTTCTTATGTTGTATTTTCATCCTTGCTGTAAGCACAAATTCCCTCGGGGCAATAAAGCGTAAGTATAAGTGAGGTATAACCCCTCAGGTATAGAAGTTCGAGGCATCCCCACCACCAACTGCCTCCTCTGCCTCTCTCTCCTGCTGCCTCCGCCTTGAAACCAGAAAAGTACAGCAGTCCCCGGAAGCTGAACACTAGCGCCACCCTGGTGGACACAGACTGTCGGAGCAGCAGGGAGATTGTGAGCGGCAAAAAGAGATCGCAGGACACGGATCAGAGTGGCGAGCAACTTCTCAAGTTAATGTTGGAGGAGCACATCTGCAGTGTCACCACACTGATCCAGAGACTGAACAGAGATATTCAGGTAAGGTTCTTATTCGCTCCCGGCTCCTCCCACACTCCTTTGAACTTTCTGTCCCTTGCAGTCATTTACCTCTCCCAAATTATAGGACAGGTTGGGAGTATTTGATGCTTTCCAAAATCCTCATGGACAACTATCTTACATGTCAGTAATGCTAAATTGAAGGAACCCATTTTGAGTTCTGGTTCTGGCTTTCACCAAATTCCAGTGCGTTATTCTTAACCAAATTTTTATCTGTTTTGGTGTGCACCCTCTCACCCAGACCCTGTTCCTTCTCATATTGGTGGATTGGTGCCTGGTAACTTATTTTACCTTCTGAGAACGGCTGTCACTCGTGTGCTTAATATACTTATGAATTAATTACAGAATGAATGTCGCGCTTGAGCTCCTGAGTCATTCAGTCAGTAATTGTGCTCAGCACAAGCTCAGTTCTCAGCCTCGGGTACGTCAAGGCTGTCATCAAATTGTACATTTTAAAGCTCGACAAACGAATGAGTCTTCTCGCTTACCGAATATCAGTAGGATTTCGGAGAATGCAAAACAGCAAGGCATATCATTAACATTAATAAACATCATATTAATAAACATCATCACAGATATAACTAAAGGAGGAGGGGGGGGGGGGGGGGTTTGAACCTCACCCATAGTTGATCATGGAGAACCTGAAAACCCCTAAAAATACAATTGCACATGGAAGAGGATACAGGAAAACTGGAAAAGCAAGTTGACAATTTCATGAAGTTAATTGGTTGGTTGTGAGGCATGGCCATGGCTACATGCACACAGCAATAAATGCACATATAAACATGACACGATGTTTTATACGTCAGATTTTTTAAAAGTCTTTCTGTTTCGGGATAGGTTTTACAGGAGCGACTGCGATCCCGGGGTGAGGTGACTTATGGCAGGCAGTCTGCCCTACAGAGACAGGAGCTGCAGCAGCTTGCTATCCTGGGAGATCTCCGTATGGCAGGCAGTCTGCCCTACAGAGACAGGAGCTGCAGCAGCTTGCTATCCTGGGAGATCTCCGTGGAAGGGTTTCCAGGTCAGGCTGTGAAATCCCTTCATATCCTGTGGACCTTACAGTATTTACTTGGACTTTAATCCTTATTTTTTATGTATGGGGGTATTCTGGGTGACATTCGACCAACAGCATACAAACAATGTGTATCAAGTCCCTGTTCCACACTGAGTCTTTATTGTATGTATTTAACAGTTATCTGTCTCACTGAGGTTTGCAGATAGTGGGTGTCCATAAAAATACCCAATCCTTATATTTATGCTCCCGTCCACTTGCGCTGCATTCTGGGAAATTTTATACAGGCTCCAAACCAGTGCTTAGCTAGGCAAGATTTGTGCTTTCTTACAAACATCTGTGTTTATCAGACTGCATCCTCCTCATCCTATGGGTCTACATTCCTCCGTATAATGACCTGTACCATTCTGTGCTCAGCTTTTCAATTAATTCCGGACACTCCGTACTTTAACCTTGTACATATCAGCCCGACAGGGCCCACCAGCTAAAATAGCACAAAGTCGTCGTTAATAATTTGAAGGGAAAATAAACACGCCCATTAGGTCTGCAGTTCCGTGTCTTTGTTGTGTGTTAATTTATGCTGTGCTCTCACATGATGGAATCAAGCGTGACAAAAGGGCGAAGAAGAGAAGCAGGAAGAGACAGCCTGTCCTTTGTTGGAACTGTGCGCACCCCACAGCTTCACCCAGTTTTCCTTTAGTTTGAAAGGCATTACTCATTATGGGGTCATCGTGGAATGCCGACCCAAATTATCCATTGTGTTCCCGTGAAGGGAACTGCAGTAGGTAGCGCAGATAATTCCCACAGAATTAGAATAATAGTGTGAAGCGGTATTGGTAGGTAGATCTAGTCATGGCGTTGTGAAGCGGTAGGTAGATCTAGTCATGGCGTTGTGAAGCGGTAGGTAGATCTAGTCATGGCGTTGTGAAGCGGTAGGTAGATCTAGTCATGGCGTTGTGAAGCGGTAGGTAGATCTAGTCATGGCGTTGTGAAGCGGTAGGTAGATCTAGTCGTGGCGTTGTGAAGCGGTAGGTAGATCTAGTCGTGGCGTTGTGAAGCGGTAGGTAGATCTAGTCGTGGCGTTGTGAAGCGGTAGGTAGATCTAGTCGTGGCGTTGTGAAGCGGTAGGTAGATCTAGTCGTGGCGTTGTGAAGCGGTAGGTAGATCTAGTCATGGCGTTGTGAAGCGGTAGGTAGATCAAGTCATGGCGTTGTGAAGCGGTAGGTAGATCTAGTCATGGCGTTGTGAAGCGGTAGGTAGATCTAGTCATGGCGTTGTGAAGCGGTAGGTAGATCTAGTCATGGCGTTGTGAAGCGGTAGGTAGATCTAGTCATGGCGTTGTGAAGCGGTAGGTAGATCTAGTCATGGCGTTGTGAAGCGGTAGGTAGATCTAGTCATGGCGTTGTGAAGCGGTAGGTAGATCTAGTCATGGCGTTGTGAAGCGGTAGGTAGATCTAGTCATGGCGTTGTGAAGCGGTAGGTAGATCTAGTCATGGCGTTGTGAAGCGGTAGGTAGATCTAGTCATGGCGTTGTGAAGCGGTAGGTAGATCTAGTCATGGCGTTGTGAAGCGGTAGGTAGATCTAGTCATGGCGTTGTGAAGCGGTAGGTAGATCTAGTCATGGCGTTGTGAAGCGGTAGGTAGATCTAGTCATGGCGTTGTGAAGCGGTAGGTAGATCTAGTCATGGCGTTGTGAAGCGGTAGGTAGATCTAGTCATGGCGTTGTGAAGCGGTAGGTAGATCTAGTCATGGCGTTGCATGGTGGGACGTCACGCTGTGAGAAACTTGAAGGGTTTGAGGTTCAAGTTTGACAGACGGGCCAAGTAGTAAAGCGTTTTTTTAATCTTGGTTTGACAGTGTAAAACTTGGAGGAAACCCATTCATAAGAACAGTTGATTCCCAGTTGTGTGCACGTTGACTTTATGAGTTTGTATTTTGCTTAATGTACCTGCAAATGAAACAACTCATTCCAGGCAACTGTACAATGTTTGTAAAAATTTACAGGATTTCACTTCTTTTTTTTTTTCTTTTTTTTTTTTTAAACACTGCCAGATTGTTTGTATAATAATGACAATAACTCATTGTTTAAGACAATACCTGTGTTAACAGGTGCGATGCCAACATTGCCATGTTATCAACTGACCTCCACTCCACCAGAGAGGACCTTCAAAACCTGGACAAAGAACAAAAGATCTCTAAAGCTTTATTAGAGACCAAACTTTGGGAGTTAGAAACCCAGGTAATGCAAAGGTAATCTGAATAAATAAATACATTAATTATTAATATTGGAAAAAGAGAATATATTATCCTTTTGATAAAATAGTATGTTGAACAGGACTTCCCAAATCCATGTAAAGTCGTGAAGTAATAGTCAAGAGACCTGACTAACAATGGTTCTCAATCCCTCATGATGAATTTTAAAACTGTGGTATTGGAGTAACTGCTAAAAGTCATGTTTTGCACTGCCAATGTACTTCTTCAATATATTATCTACTTAAACACAAAAGAAGAATAGTCATGTAGTGTTTGTTTGATCTCATCCGCTAAATGTGTGTGTGTGTGTGTGTGGGGGGGGGGGTTATGAATGGCAACAGACATTAAAGTCCCAGTTACATTAAATAATTGAATTAGAGCCATCTTGTTTTGTATGCTCCACTGTTCAGTGTACTTTAGAATAAATATATATGTATAATATAGCTTGTGGGCTACAGGTCCGTTTGATGTGCAATAAGGTGGATCAGTCTAAACCCCTAAATGAGGCCCAGAGGAAACCCGTAGAGGGAGACGGCAGCCTACTGGACTCCAAGTGAGCGCACAGACCCCTACTGCACTTTATGCTTTAAACTAACTGGCTTCCATGTGGAGGATTGCACATGGAACATATCTGAAGGAAGATTGAAATTGAATTATGTATACAGCGAAAGTGTCACGAACCAAACACGGGCTGAACCCAAATGCAACGACCAAGAGACAGAGGAACAGAAATGAGGATTTATTAGGAGCTTTGGGGTAGTCCCAAGCTGAACACAAGTTTAACAAAATGGTAAAGAGGATCGAGGATGTAGCGAACTGCTCCAAGCCGGAGCTGGACTTGTACTGGACCAGGAGGTCCACACTGGAACAGGATCACGGGAACGAAGGGTTGTTCCGAACCGGAACTGGACTTGATACCGGAGGTGAGTTCCGAACCGGAACTGGACTGGATCTGGACCGGGAGGTCCAACAGGAACTGGATCGCGGGAACGAAGGGTTGTTCCGAACCGGAACTGGACTTGATACAGGAGGTGAGTTCCGAACCGGAACCGGACTGGATCTGGACCGGGAGGTCCAACAGGAACTGGATCACGGGAACGGAGGATTGTTCCGAACCGGAACCGGACTTGAAACAGGAGGTGGGTTCCGAACCGGAACCGGACTGGATCTGGACCGGGAGGTCCAACAGGAACTGGATCACGGGAACGGGATCTGGACCGGGGGGTCCAACAGGAACTGGGCTGGAGGCAGAGCACCCAACTGCGCAGGCAACGTTAATTAGTAGCAGGGGTACCGCAACACATACAGGGAGACTTAACTGCTACAGGCTGGATTACTACAAAACACTGGTCTAGGAACCAAGGCGTTTAACAGGGAAAAACCCACAACAGAGCCTTCAGTGAATAGTACCAGAAAACAGGAGACCAGGATACACACGAAGTACGTTAACGAACTGGCGCCGAATAGCAGCCAGCGGGAGGTTTAAGTAAGGGAGTGAAATTGAAAACAATAACGAAAGCGTGAGGAATGTAACCAAGAGTGATTGACTAATTGACTGGTGCGGAATGCATGCAAAAAGGGGGAAAGGAGATAGGCTGAACCTGAAGTGGGGGAACAGAGAGAAACAGACAGAAGGGGCACGCCCAGCCTGTAGCGACAGGGAAAACACGGACACAGGGAATCCGACATGACACGGGAGGAAAGGGAAAAACATGGAGAACGGACAGGAAGGGAGCGGAACGTTACAGTACCCCCCCCTCAAAGAACGCCACCTGGCGTATCTGGAGGCCTAGTCTTGTCTGGGAACTGGTTGTGAAAGTCGGAGATGAGAGAGTGGTCCAGAATAAGGCTCTTGTGGAGCCAGGACCGCTCCTCCGGGCCATAACCCTCCCAGTCGACCAGGTATTGGAAGCCCCGGCCCTTGCGGCGAATGTCGAGTATCCGACTCACCGTGTAGGCCGGGGCGTGGTCGATGATCCGGGGCGGAGGTGGAGTGACCGCCGGGGCACTGAGGGGGCTGGAGGCGACAGGCTTGATCTGGCTCACGTGAAAAACAGGGTGGACCTTAAGGGAAACAGGGAGGGAGAGTTTAACAGAAACAGGGTTGACAAGGCAAACAATGGGGAAGGGACCAATAAACCAGGGTTGAAGTTTTTTAGATGACGTGGGGAGGGGAATATTGGCTGTGGACAGCCAGACCTGCTGACCGGCCTTGTACTGCGGGGCTGCGGTCCTGTGAAGGTCCGCCAGGCGCTGGGTGCGGGAGTTTGAGCGAAGGAGTGCGGTGCGTGTGAGTCTCCACGTCCGCTTGCATCTCAGGACGTGGGACTTGACGGTGGGAACTGCCACCTCGGCTTCCTGGGCCGGCAGAAGGGGAGGTTGGTACCCTAATGAGCACTCGAAGGGAGACATCCCCGTGGATGCGCACTTAAGGGAGTTATGCGCATACTCCACCCAAGGGAGGAAACGGCTCCAGGAAGCGGGGTTGCGAGCAGTGATGCACCGCAGGGCGGCCCCCAGGTCCTGGTTCGCCCTCTCCGCCTGGCCGTTAGTCTGGGGATGGAACCCCGACGACAGACTAGCCGAAGCACCCAGGGCCACACAGAACGCCTTCCAAACCTGGGAGGAGAATTGGGGCCCACGGTCCGAAACGATGTCGGATGGGATCTCGTGCAGCCTGACAACGTGCAGCACCAGGAGCTCCGCTGTTTCGAGGGCGGAAGGGAGTTTGGGAAGTGGGATAAAGTGAACCGCCTTGGAGAACCGGTCCACAATTGTCAGGATGGTGGTGTTGCCCTCTGACAACGGCAGCCCGGTGACGAAGTCTACCCCAATGTGACTCCAAGGACGGCCCGGGACAGGGAGGGGGTGGAGAAGACCGGAGGGAGGCTGGTGGGATGCCTTGCTCCTGGCGCAAACAGGGCAGGCCAGGACAAAGGCACGGGTATCCCCCTTGAGGGTGGGCCACCAAAAGCTCCTCCTGACCAGGGCGATGGTTCTGGCAACACCTGGGTGACAAGCCAGACGGGAGGCGTGAACCCATTCCAGGACCTGAGGACGGACAGAGTCGGGCACAAAAAGAGAGGAGTTAGGATTATTGCGGGGATCCGGTTGGGAGGCCTGGGCGGCCTTCACGATCTCTTCGATCTCCCAGGACACCGCAGCCACAATACAGGATGTAGGTATAATGGGCTCCGGATCAGCAGGACTGGAGGGGGGGAAAAAAATACGGGACAAGGCATCAGCCTTGGTGTTACGAGAGCCAGGGCGGAAGGTTACTGAGAAATTAAACCGGGCAAAAAACAGCGACCACCTAGCCTGACGGGCATTAAGCCTCTTGGCGGACATGATGTAAACCAAATTGTGATGGTCCGTGAGGACAATAAATGGGTTACCTGCCCCCTCCAGCCAATGACGCCACTCCTCAAGTGCCAGCTTTATCGCCAGAAGTTCCCGGTCCCCGACATCATAGTTGCGCTCGGCGGAGGACAGTCTCCGGGAGAAGAAGGCGCAGGGATGGAGCTTGCTGTCCAAGGCGGCACGCTGAGACAGAATGGCCCCCACACCGGTGTCGGAGGCATCAACCTCCACAGTAAACTGACGGGTGGTGTCGGGGTGACAGAGAATGGGGGCAGTGGAAAATAGAACCTTGAGCTGTTCAAAGGCCCGTTGAGCCTCGGGATTCCAGCAATAGGGAATGGACGTGGAGGTGAGTTTGGTAAGTGGGGCAGCAATGACACTGTAATTGCGGATGAACCGACGATAAAAATTAGCGAACCCGAGGAACTGTTGGAGGTGCTTACGTGAAGAGGGTTGGGGCCATTCTGTCACCGCCTTGACTTTAGTGGGGTCCGCCCGGATACTGCCCTTCTCGATGATGAAGCCGAGGAACGGGACGGACGAGACGTGGAAAGAGCACTTCTCGGCTTTCACGAAGAGCTGGTTCTCCAGTAGCCGCTGGAGAACCTCCCGGACGTGGAGAACGTGTTCCTGGGGGGACTTGGAAAAGATGAGGATGTCATCTATGTACACAAAAACACACTTGCCCGACAGGTCACGAAGGACATCGTTCACCATCCCCTGGAAGACTGCTGGGGCATTAGTGAGGCCGAACGGGACCACCAGATATTCGTAGTGGCCCAACGGGGTGTTAAACGCAGTCTTCCACTCGTCCCCTTCGCGTATACGCACCAGGTGGTACGCGTTGCGGAGGTCGAGTTTGGTGAAGATGACTGCCTGGGAGAGGGGTTCAAAAGCGGTGTTAATGAGGGGAAGAGGATACTTATTACGAACAGTAACCTCGTTGAGGCCCCGGTAGTCCATGCAGGGCCGCAATGAGCCGTCCTTCTTCCCGACGAAGAAGAACCCTGCACCAACCGGGGATGAGGAGGGACGGATTATGCCTGACGCAAGTGACTCGTGGATGTAGGTCTCCATGGCCAGCTTCTCCATGGCCAGCTTCTCCGGGCCCGACAGACTGTAGAGGCGACCAGATGGAAGCTTGGCTCCCGCCAGCAGGTCTATGCAACAGTCGTAGGGTCTGTGAGGAGGCAAAGACAGAGCACGTGACTTGGAGAAAACTTGCGACAGGTCATGATAATGGCTGGGAACATTAGCTAGGTCGGGTACAGGAGGGATAGGTCTGTTACACTTGGCCCCCGGGGGGGGTAGAGCAGAGCGGAGACAGTTGGCAAAACAGTGACCGCTCCATGCCAGGATGCGACCGGCTCGCCAATCGATGTGGGGGTTGTGAAGGCGCAGCCAGGTCTGTCCCAGGACCATGGAGGACTGTTTAGCATTGATAAGGAGGAGTTGGATTGTCTCCCGATGATTGCCAGATAAAATAAGCTGCAGGGGAACGGTGGAGTGGGTAACTAACCCCAGACTCCTACCGTCCAGGGCGAGAGCAGTGATGGGGTTAGGTAAGACCTCCGTGGGAATCCCGTACCTTTTGACAAAGGTTATGTCAATAAAATTGGAATCGGCCCCGGAGTCAATTAGGGCAGATGTAGAGGCGGTGTTGTCCCTCCAAAGGAGAGTGGCCTTAAATTCAAGGCGGTTCTGGGCCGCATGGCTTGGGATAATAGGGCTCGTCAGTACGCCCAGTTTTACTGGCGAGCCATCTCTTTTGGGCGGATGGGACAAGAAGCGATTTGGTGGCCTGTCTTGCCACAGTAGAAACAGGACTTGGTGCGGAGTCGGCGTTGGCGCTCCTCGGCGTCCACAGTGATCTTGCCCAGTTGCATGGGCTCCTCCTCGGGAGACAAAGCGACGACTCTCGGTCCCTGGACGGGAGAGGGTTGTCGAGCCCGGGAAGGGGCAGAGAGCGGAAGACGGGAGGGATTCTTCCCTCGCTCACGGGCCCGGGTTCTGAGACGGTTGTCAATGGCTATAGCCAAACTGATGAGGCTGTTGAGTGAGTTGGCCTCCTCCCGAGTAGCTAGCTGGTCCTTCAGCTCCTCACTGAGAGCCTGACGAAAGGCCCCCTGAAGGGAGGTGTCGTTCCATCCCGCCTCAGCAGCGAGGGTGCGGAACTGGATAGCCATCTCCGCTACGCTGCGGCTGCCCTGCCGGACCTGTAGAAGGCGCTGGGTAGTGTCTAGACCGCAGATTGGGTGGTCAAAGATGCGCCGCATCTCCGAGGTGAAGAAGGCGAAGTTGTTGCATGTAGGAGACTGACTGTCCCAAATAGCTGTGGCCCACTCCAGGGCACTGCCTCCCAGGCTGCTCATAACGAAGGCGATCTTGCATGGGTCGGAGGCGAAGGAAGTGGGCTGCATGCGAAAAACAATGTCGCACTTCATTAAAAATTCGCGGCACCTCCCCAGCCCCCCGCGGTATAATTCGGGGTGTTGAACTCTGGGCTCCCGGCCAGGAGAGGGGACCGGAACCTCGGGAGACAGTTCGGGTGTTGGAGGGGTCGGGCCCACAGGGATCCGAGGAAGAGACAGGTGAAGCGCTAGCTGAGCAACCTGCTCCGTAAGCCCCCCCAGCACTTCCAACACGTCGTCCATCCGGCGGCCCTGTTGGTCGCTGACCGCGGATTGGCAGGAAAAGGCGTGGCGAATCTGCTCGAGGTCGGCTGGGTCCATGTTTTGGGCCAGTTCGTTCTGTCACGAACCAAACACGGGCTGAACCCAAATGCAACGACCAAGAGACAGAGGAACAGAAATTAGGATTTATTAGGAGCTTTGGGGTAGTCCCAAGCTGAACACAAGTTTAACAAAATGGTAAAGAGGATCGAGGATGTAGCGAACTGCTCCAAGCCGGAGCTGGACTTGTACTGGACCAGGAGGTCCACACTGGAACAGGATCACGGGAACGAAGGGTTGTTCCGAACCGGAACTGGACTTGATACCGGAGGTGAGTTCCGAACCGGAACTGGACTGGATCTGGACCGGGAGGTCCAACAGGAACTGGATCGCGGGAACGAAGGGTTGTTCCGAACCGGAACTGGACTTGATACAGGAGGTGAGTTCCGAACCGGAACTGGACTGGATCTGGACCGGGAGGTCCAACAGGAACTGGGTCACGGGAACGAAGGGTGTTCCGAACCGGAACCGGACTTGAAACAGGAGGTGGGTTCCGAACCGGAACCGGACTGGATCTGGACCGGGAGGTCCAACAGGAACTGGATCACGGGAACGGGATCTGGACCGGGGGGTCCAACAGGAACTGGGCTGGAGGCAGAGCACCCAACTGCGCAGGCAACGTTAATTAGTAGCAGGGGTACCGCAACACATACAGGGAGACTTAACTGCTACAGGCTGGATTACTACAAAACACTGGTCTAGGAACCAAGGCGTTTAACAGGGAAAAACCCACAACAGAGCCTTCAGTGAATAGTACCAGAAAACAGGAGACCAGGATACACACGAAGTACGTTAACGAACTGGCGCCGAATAGCAGCCAGCGGGAGGTTTAAGTAAGGGAGTGAAATTGAAAACAATAACGAAAGCGTGAGGAATGTAACCAAGAGTGATTGACTAATTGACTGGTGCGGAATGCATGCAAAAAGGGGGAAAGGAGATAGGCTGAACCTGAAGTGGGGGAACAGAGAGAAACAGACAGAAGGGGCACGCCCAGCCTGTAGCGACAGGGAAAACACGGACACAGGGAATCCGACATGACACGGGAGGAAAGGGAAAAACATGGAGAACGGACAGGAAGGGAGCGGAACGTTACAGAAAGGGTGATATCGCTACTTTTTGAATAGCTTGAATTGTCTTTTTTTTAAACAAATGGCATGCACTCAATGTTCATACCTCGTCATCACTAACCTTCAGTTACAGCTCTCTCCAAAAGTCTGACTTGAGAAGGTCAACAACCTTTTATCTTGTTTCTGGTGTTAGATGACAGTTGTATTTTACACGTGCTTCAGCTCATTCGTTTACCCGACTGAAATACGAAGCACTTGGAGGCCAGATTGAGCTTTACCAGGCCTTAATGATGTTAATGCATATTTTGGATAACATTTATGAGTTATTAGAGGTACGAATTATTGAGACGCATATCGTCTTGGGAAAAAAGAATGCTTATTAAATACATTTCTATTTTTCTGAGTAATGGCGTTAGTATAAAATAATATTATTTCCCAATTTTTTGTCGCGTACAATGTAGCTTATTAAATGTATCAATTTATAAAGCCTTCTTTCCTCATCTTTATGAAATGTGTGAATAATCTTTGAGGGAAATGCATGTCGTGAAAACAGGAACAGCCTACAAAGTAAGATTTATTTAAAAATGGCTGCCAGTAAATCAAGTGGGAGGAGAAGAGAGGGATGTATCGAGGGATGGATAGAGGGATGTATAGACTATACAAAGCACCATTACTGTCCTGATACTCCAAAGCATAACCACCAATTTATGCAAGTTATTCACATTTGTGAGGTGTGCAGTTGATGACTTTATATACTTTGTGTGTCCAGCTTATCGTTTCTAGTGCAAGTATTCATTTATCTTAAGACTTATATGTAAAAGAAGTGTGTTTGCTCTTGTGGCTATCTGCTGCTTGTGTCTCAATTTAATTTATTTTCTTGTGCTTTAATTTCTGGTGTTCTTCATCATTGCTTTTCTGGCAGATTAAAAAGTGTAACAGATGAATTGAAAGCCCAGATCATCTCTGTTCAGAACTGGATGGACAAGGAACAGGAAGTTCTAAACAGGATTGAACATCTTTCCCAAAGATTGTGAGAGCAATAGTGGCAAAATAATTATTTTTGATTTTATTTTATTTTATATATTTTTTTTTTTTTGTTGTGATTTTGATCTTTGGGGAAGATTTAGATTCAATATTTGCCAATGCAATGTAACTTATATTTGCCTTTGCAATGTCTAATTCCTTTTAAACTGCTTGGTGGTTGAATTCTTATGGGTAACTTAAACTGTTTCATAGTTCTTGACTTTATTTTCAACCGTCTGGTTTTGCTTTTGGATGCATCTTACCTCGTTGCTCAATACATGAGCAATGGAGGTCAGTCAGTCAGCCATGCCAGACAGGATCACAGGTAGGCCAGCAGGCTGTCATGGTCAGCCCTGGTCCCTGAATGTGTGTTCAAAGGAAGGCCAATGATATAGCTATTCTCCCTCTGGCAGAGCAGCAACGACAAGGCTGTCCAGGATAAGTACGGCCAGCTCGCAGGAAAGCTGGACAAGCTTGAGGAGGCGCACGGGGAGAAGGAGGAGTCACTGGGAAGGAGAGACTCTGAGCAGATGCTCAAAGCCACAATCAGCAGGATCGAGCAGAGACGATGGGATGAAGTGCAGAACTTAAGAGCAGAGACAAACACCGGTGAGTCATAAAGAATCCTCAGGATCTGGAGTCTTAATGTACGCATGTATGCATGAAGATTTTCCTGTAACAAAATAGCAACGGTACCAGTAAACAACCAACTTAAAGCAGTATAGGATTTAATTGGCTGTCACTTCCCACTGGCATTTCATGCACTTCTGATGAGGAATTGTATTTATTGGCGGTGCTACTTACTTCTGTTATGTGGCTAAGCTCTACTGGAATTACAAATGAATCGGTCAGGTGTTCATGATTAAAAATGTCGCAAGTAAATTATTTGATTAAATATCAGACACGGTTTACCACATGAAATTACAAATACTTTGTGTACGCCCAATAAACATGAAGAATACCACCCAACAACTTTTGCAACAATATAATCAATAATTTTTTGGATGGCTGCACTGTAGCAAGTTTCCAATTTAAGCAAAGCTTGTATTACACTGTTGCAAAGACACCAAATTGTTCTTAAAACCTTATGTTGCGCTTGTAAATCCATCTCTTTTTTTTCTATGCTAGGATTCGCCATCATCCATGAGAGCCTGGCTTCCCTGAGGAAAGTGCCGGAGGCCAAGATGAAGCTAGGCCATGAACAGCTGGAGGAGAAGATTCGAGAGACCCAGAAACAAGGCAGCAGGGTTGAGCAGAGTGAGTGAGTGGGGTAACAACCCAGAAAGCACCATTACCCCCTCTACTGGCAGGAGACTGCACAGTCACCCTTCACAACCTTCAGCAAGTCATGTGAAAACCTCACCGAAATTCCAATTCTCAGGAATGTTTTTTTGTTTTTTAAATTATGGAACAGTTCAGTTATGAAATTGTATGTGCAAACAGCTTGGCAACAACCTCCAATGTGTCTATAGACTAAAGATGGACATACACTGCTTCTGCGTGACATTGGCGTTACAATAAAACCTGAAATTTCTAGTGTTCAGCACACACACATAGTAATGCATATCCATTGTAACCTCATTGTTTTGCATGTATGCAATTGTATGCATATTTTTGTAGGATATATTGTAAAGTTATATTTAGAGTAAAATATGTTCTACAATGCCTGCATAAAATGGATGGAAATTACATTTCAAAATGGCTGATTCACTGCTTTTAAAAAAAATTTCACAGCAAAAATAAATAGCAAGGCCGAGGCTGTGGGTTTGGCCAGTCATTTTTCTTTTGACAAAATGCTAGAACTGCTTTTTACTGAAAGGTCTCGAGGTTAAATTATCAGTGGGGTTGTTGTACCATCTAGCTATTATAGTGAATATCTATCAATGGATTGTATGTTAAATGTAACCTGTGGATGTTGCTCGGGTTAAGAGTCTGCTAAAGGGTTTCATCTTATAAAGGATTTACATAAATCCTGTCCTCAGCTTGTTTTTGTTTTGTTTATCAGATGAGCAGAAAGCAGGAGCCTGGAGTGTGGTGTTTCTACAGGAGTGAATGTACAGAATGACATGGCAAAGCACGGTTCAGAGCCTGGATGAGACTGGAGTGTGGTGTTTCTACAGTAGTGAATGTACAGAATGACATGGCAAGGCACGGTTCAGAGCTTGAATGAGACTGGAGTGTGGTGTTTCTACAGGAGTGAATGTACAGAATGACATGGCAAGGCACGGTTCAGAGCTTGAATGAGACTGGAGTGTGGTGTTTCTACAGGAGTGAATGTACAGAATGACATGGCAAGGCACGGTTCAGTGCCTGGATGAGACTGGAGTGTGATGTTTCTACAGGAGTGAATGTACAGAATGACATGGCAAAGCACGGTTCAGTGCCTGGATGAGACTGGAGTGTGGTGTTTCTACAGTAGTGAATGTACAGAATGACATGGTAAAGCACGGTTCAGAGCTTGAATGAGACTGGAGTGTGGTGTTTCTACAGTAGTGAATGTACAGAATGACATGGTAAAGCACGGTTCAGAGCTTGAATGAGACTGGAGTGTGGTGTTTCTACAGTAGTGAATGTACAGAATGACATGGCAAAGCACGGTTCAGAGCTTGAATGAGACTGGAGTGTGGTGTTTCTACAGGAGTGAATGTACAGAATGACATGGCAAGGCACGGTTCAGAGCTTGAATGAGACTGGAGTGTGATGTTTCTACAGTAGTGAATGTACAGAATGACATGGCAAAGCACGGTTCAGTGCCTGGATGAGACTGGAGTGTGGTGTTTCTACAGGAGTGAATGTACAGAATGACATGGTAAAGCACGGTTCAGAGCTTGAATGAGACTGGAGTGTGGTGTTTCTACAGTAGTGAATGTACAGAATGACATGGCAAAGCACGGTTCAGAGCTTGAATGAGACTGGAGTGTGGTGTTTCTACAGGAGTGAATGTACAGAATGACATGGCAAGGCACGGTTCAGAGCTTGAATGAGACTGGAGTGTGATGTTTCTACAGTAGTGAATGTACAGAATGACATGGCAAAGCACGGTTCAGTGCCTGGATGAGACTGGAGTGTGGTGTTTCTACAGGAGTGAATGTACAGAATGACATGGTAAAGCACGGTTCAGAGCTTGAATGAGACTGGAGTGTGGTGTTTCTACAGTAGTGAATGTACAGAATGACATGGCAAAGCACGGTTCAGAGCTTGAATGAGACTGGCGTGTGGTGTTTCTACAGGAGTGAATGTGCAGAATGACATGGCAAAGCACGGTTCAGAGCTTGAATGAGACTGGAGTGTGGTGTTTCTACAGTAGTGAATGTGCAGAATGACATGGCAAAGCACGGTTCAGTGCCTGGATGAGACTGGCGTGTGGTGTTTCTACAGTAGTGAATGTGCAGAATGACATGGTAAAGCACGGTTCAGTGCTTGGATGAGACTGGAGTGTGATGTTTCTACAGTAGTGAATGTGCAGAATGACATGGCAAAGCACGGTTCAGTGCTTGGATGAGACTGGCGTGTGGTGTTTCTACAGTAGTGAATGTACAGAATGACATGGCAAGGCACGGTTCAGAGCTTGAATGAGACTGGAGTGTGGTGTTTCTACAGGAGTGAATGTACAGAATGACATGGCAAAGCACGGTTCAGTGCTTGGATGAGACTGGAGTGTGGTGTTTCTACAGTAGTGAATGTGCAGAATGACATGGTAAAGCACGGTTCAGTGCTTGGATGAGACTGGCGTGTGGTGTTTCTACAGTAGTGAATGTGCAGAATGACATGGCAAAGCACGGTTCAGAGCTTGGATGAGACTGGAGTGTGATGTTTCTACAGTAGTGAATGTGCAGAATGACATGGCAAAGCACGGTTCAGAGCTTGGATGAGACTGGAGTGTGATGTTTCTACAGTAGTGAATGTGCAGAATGACATGGCAAAGCACGGTTCAGAGCTTGGATGAGACTGGAGTGTGATGTTTCTACAGTAGTGAATGTGCAGAATGACATGGCAAAGCACGGTTCAGAGCTTGGATGAGACTGGAGTGTGATGTTTCTACAGTAGTGAATGTGCAGAATGACATGGCAAAGCACGGTTCAGTGCTTGGATGAGACTGGCGTGTGGTGTTTCTACAGGAGTGAATGTACAGAATGACATGGCAAAGCACGGTTCAGAGCTTGGATGAGACTGGCGTGTGGTGTTTCTACAGGAGTGAATGTACAGAATGACATGGCAAAGCACGGTTCAGTGCTTGGATGAGACTGGAGTGTGGTGTTTCTACAGTAGTGAATGTGCAGAATGACATGGCAAAGCACGGTTCAGTGCCTGGATGAGACTGGCGTGTGGTGTTTCTACAGGAGTGAATGTACAGAATGACATGGTAAAGCACGGTTCAGTGCTTGGATGAGACTGGCGTGTGGTGTTTCTACAGTAGTGAATGTGCAGAATGACATGGCAAAGCACGGTTCAGTGCCTGGATGAGACTGGCGTGTGGTGTTTCTACAGGAGTGAATGTACAGAATGACATGGCAAAGCACGGTTCAGTGCCTGGATGAGACTGGCGTGTGGTGTTTCTACAGTAGTGAATGTGCAGAATGACATGGCAAAGCACGGTTCAGTGCTTGGATGAGACTGGCGTGTGGTGTTTCTACAGTAGTGAATGTGCAGAATGACATGGCAAAGCACGGTTCAGTGCCTGGATGAGACTGGCGTGTGGTGTTTCTACAGTAGTGAATGTACAGAATGACATGGCAAAGCACGGTTCAGAGCTTGGATGAGACTGGCGTGTGGTGTTTCTACAGGAGTGAATGTACAGAATGACATGGCAAAGCACGGTTCAGTGCTTGGATGAGACTGGCGTGTGGTGTTTCTACAGTAGTGAATGTACAGAATGACATGGCAAAGCACGGTTCAGAGTGCAGCAGGTGATTTATGGGGTAATATTATGTTTGAATAAGATACATGACGTTTGAGGACGTTTTTTATTTTATTTTCAGAGAAGTGTTGTGTGCATTAATATATTGTGGCAGTTGGACACGTTTACCTTTGTAAACAAAATCTATCTTGCCTCTTGACGGCAAATTCAAGTTTAAAAAATTTAATTTTCATCCTTCTCGTCACTGCAGCTTACATATGCATATCGTATGGGACTAAAGTCACAGAACTACCACAAATACATAATTAACTGAGTCTGTATTATTTTGTGATAGTTTTTCTCATCGTATAATGAATGTGCTAATATTATTTGCATTTGATGCTTAGCTTGACTGACAACTATTGCTTGTTGTGTTATATCAAAATAACGCCGTTTTTTTTATTTATTTGCTTGTTGAATTGCAAGAATGCCTATCTGCCAAGCCATTAGGCCCTTTGGTGATGGAAAAAAAGTGTTTGTGTACATACTGTCACAGTGTTAGATACTTTATGTACAGCAAACCATGCTCAACAATTGTGGTAAATTCCTGTTTGTCAGTCTACAAATAGGATGGCCAGTCCTGGTCCTGGAGACAGTGTCTGTTGGTGTTGTTTCCAACCCTAAATATTTAATTGACTGGTTAATTGCTGAGGAGCGAGAAAAACCAGCAGGCCCTGTGACTTAGGACCAGTGTTGGCCCTACATTTTGTGTGTATTTGTGGTGTATTTGTGGTGTTATGTATGTTTACTTACGTATGCCTCACTTCAGATGGTTGTCACTAAATGCAATTTTGGATCCAAATTATTCAGAATAAAGAGTTTTTGCTATACAAATCATATGTCTTTTATTTAACCCTGACACTAGATGGCGCCAAATACCCATTCATTTGACAATGTACTTGTAAATCCATTTGACATTAATTTGACAAAAAATCGTATGTTTTGAAATGGTGATACAATTAAGTTACGCTACAAATAATAATGTGTCTGTACGAATATATTTTTTAAAATTAAGTTATTAGAATATAAATATTATAATTACAGAAATACTAGATAAATAAAACTGCTCATTCGCAGTTTGATAAAGCGGGAAAGGATGTTTGTCTTCATTGAGATTCCGTAGTTGGAGTCCCTCCCCCCGTCCCCCATTTAAACATGGCCGCAGCGTCTACGGTTCTAGCAGCATCGTTGTATATAATCGGGTTTGAACTCTTCTAATCGCGAATGCAGCACTGAAAGATAGGGTGTCAGCAGCGAGTCTTTCGGTCCGTTCTGGTCTCGGCTTTCATATGTATCGCTGACTGCAAACTCACGGAAAAGTTGTAAAGTTGGAGTGAGATTTATTAGGCAGACGCGGAAAACTTAATTCACAACAACGTAACTGATCCAGTCTAACAGTGGAGCTTGCTTCCCAATAAGAGCACAACATTAGCGGATTAAGTTCAGTGCTGCAAGCAGGATAACTTCACAGCAGATCTTTATATTGGTTAAAGGTAATACGAACGACAGGAGTTAAAAATCTTCAAATAATGGACCAAACTTTAAACTTTATTTCTACTGGCTAGCATGGAGCTGCTCGGCTCACCAACGATTTAGTGCGAGTTTATTTTAATTTGAGTACAGGACGTTATTATTATTGCTAGTTAGCGAACGTAAGTTAGACTGTCAGTACTTGGGCCAGTTCCAGTCTTGCTCTCATTTCAACCGAACCTGCTCGCCACTCGCAGTGCAAAATGTTTTCTGTCAAACCTTTGAAACCGACATTTAAGTCCTACCTTCCTCCTTTACAGGTAAGTGTCTGTCCTGGGTCACTAACCATCTCATTTATAATCATTTGCAACGATCAACAATTGCGTATTGTTAACAATAATGAGAACACTTAGTGCTTAGTTTTGTTGAACAAGTTCCCACTTGCTAAACATAGATACGGAGCCGGTTTAGCAGCTAGCTACATAATGTCAGGTTATGGACCTGTGGGGGAAACACCCTTTTCCCTCCAGATTGTTTACAAAACGGCCAATCAATTTATCAGTGTTTAGTTCTTGGTTAGCCAGATTTCTACATGCGTTTAATAAAGAACACCAACAATCTGTATATTTCTTAATAACAGATACTTACTTATTCGTTTAGTGTTTTTATTCGTAAATTTATTGGACTTCTGAATTGTTTTGTATTTTTTTGATCAATAATTACAAACTGAGGTGCAACTGTTGTCATTGTTTCAGTCTGTATTCATATGATGTTAATCTGTTGACTATCTATTTTGGAAACAGACTGACTTGAAGAAGAATCCCCAGCCCTCAAAGAAATTAGAAGCGAAGTTACTCCCAGGTAGGCTGACCTCTCGTTCAAGGATAATGTTTAAATTAATTATATTCTCCATTATTGTGTAGACGTTAAACCCATTACCAGACTTATGTTCTTAACACTTGCATTAGGTGTTTACTAAACACAGATTTGATTAAGATGCATGTAACATGTCCTTGGCTTGTTCTATGAAGGCAATATCAGCCATTTCTAGAATCACATCACAGTCTGGATACAGATCATTACAGTTCATTATAGAAGATGGTGGTTGCAATGTTCTATCTGGAAATGATGAATTATAACTGAGATGACAGAAAAGGGGGTTGTGTTTGGTGGTTTTGTAAACTAGGCACAATGGTTTTAGCATACATTCTTTACAGCTACTTTGGCAATCAATGCCCATCGGTTTTCTTCCCGAATTCTGTCATCTCAAATGAATCTTGCTTGGAGGCACGAATCGTGTGTTTTTTGAAGCCCCCTGAGTTCCTGTCAGTCACCATGGCTATCCTGTCTGGGGCCTCCTTTTCATTACCGTTGTTCGTTGTGCATAATTGGACGAACAATGCCTCAGTGCGAGAGAGACTTTCTTCCAGAGGCGATCTCTTCTTTCTCTGAAAGGAGAAAATGCAAATGCATGTTGGGAGAGAGAGAGGGGGATAGGCTGTTTTAGGGACCCGACACAGGAAATGCACAACTACTGTTTAGGGAACTGTACCTAGCTGAGACGTTCTGTTGCACTTCTGCCGGGCATAGGTGCTGATTTTAGAGACAGTTGTGCCGTGTCATCATTTGACGCAAGTGGTTGTTTTTGACTGTGTGTAGTGTATGTGGAAATGTTTCATTTGTGACCTGTTGGCGAAGCAGGGTAATGATCTGATTATGTGAATAAAATGCTCTTCCCTTTGGCCATATCGGTCTCGCTTCCTCTCCGATTTATTTTCGCTTCTCTCTCTTAACTCTGAAATCGAACCCTAATTGGATCAGGAAATTGAGAATTTATCCATCCCGACGAACCTCTGGTGTCTTAAAGGATGCTTTGGCTCTGAATGTGGAGCTAAATTGATCTGGAGCTGCTTTTCTTGGCTTTTCCTATTGTGATTGTGTCAAGATTAGCGTCATAATTAAAAATAGACACGCCGTGGCTTTAAAAAAAGCGGTAGCTGCCATCGCAAAAAAACCAGCCGCTGTAGCCTGGAAATGAGATGTTGCTTTTCGTCAGTGACCAATAGGCTACATTTATAGGCCAAAAGATGGATGTCCTTTGTCTGTATTGTAGATGTTTTTGATTGCTTTGAGTATTATCAGCAGTTTGTCATTGAATGCTCATCTTCATACCGAAACTAATGAGCCCTTGTTTCTTTAGAGGACAGATGGTTGTCTTTTCTGCTAACAGTCGTCACAACTTGGCACGGCGTCGACATTCCCAGTTTTATTTCTCTTTGGATATTCCATCCTTTCATTAAGAAGACCTGCGCATAGTTCAGTCTACCTGGGTGTGAACGTCCGCAATGTGCGTTCAGGTCAATGTGGTCCACAGCGTGTGAGGTGCTGTGGTGGAGGTTCAGGTCAATGTGGTCCACAGCGTGTGAGGTGCTGTGGTGGAGGTTCAGGTCAATGTGGTCCACAGCGTGTGAGGTGCTGTGGTGGAGGTTCAGGTCAATGTGGTCCACAGCGTGTGAGGTGCTGTGGTGGAGGTTCAGGTCAATGTGGTCCACAGCGTGTGAGGTGCTGTGGTGGAGTTGTGTTTGTGACTGTGGTGGCTTGTCCATCACGGATGCCTTTCATGCCAGGAAAGTCTGCGGAAATTAATTGTCGACAAACCGAGGTGTTCCTGTAAATTTCTTTCTTGTTTTCACTGTGGTGAACATAGAAACTAAGCGATCCCATATGGTTGGGGGTGGAGGGGGGGTCCAGTAGCCATAATTTGCACCAGGAGCACAACATTTAAATGAGGACATCAAATAATTTGTTAGGACATTTATGTAGGTGTGTGCTGGAGCCGTACATGTTACCTCATTGTGTCCCACAACATGAACTGAGGTATGGCTGATATGTGCTTTTTGTCGTTTCCTCCTTATTTACCGGATAATGTAAGATGTAGGCCGATGATAGGATATAGGCCTATTAGTAGGCCTAATAGTTTGTGTGCTAGGCCTCTGAACTTGTCTCTAAGCGTGTCGGATAAGATTGAGGGTCCTGCAGCGTTTCCTTTTTTTGCCGTCTGATATGAATAAATATTGTTTTTTGATTAGCTTTAAAATGGCAATTTCCTCCTGGCTGCATGTCAGACGTCTAAAACTGTGAGACCTAACAGTGTGGACTGTTATATCCTCTCACTGCCAACTTATTTATAAAAAAAGAAGTATTGTGCGTATACCTCATTGTTCTTGTGAGAATATTCCTCAACTTTTGTTGATGAAGCAACATGTGGGTGTTGAAGTGAGGGCTCCATCTGTTGGGTGAGCTTTGAAATCTTAGCGAGTGAGTATTCTGTCTCGTTAAACTGGTTTTCTAGCGACAGCAATGCCAGAGATCAGGATCCAAATCAAGATCTAATTCCAGACAAATTGCAAAGGCGGAAGTTTGGAACCGGTGGAAACGTTGACTGTAACGGCGTGTTTTCATCGAATACACAATTCACTGTTCCATCAAGCGAGTCTTTGTTTCCGCGCTATGGACTTACAGCATCACATGGTTGTTCCGGGGTCTTGCAGAGATGCTAATCAGTTGTATTTTGTTAGCATGCATGTGTACCTTAATGTTTTATTTAGATTTAGGGCCGACTTATTGGGGCCCCGGGCCAGTCACAGATCTTAAAATGAGCACTAGCTTTGCCACCAAATGATGGAATCCTGGACCTGCTACAGTACCTTTGCAGCTCCTCCTCCATTGTTTAGTTGCACTGGCTGCTTTTCAAAAAAAATATTGTAAGCCTAGTTTTCGTCTAATTTGCTGTACAGAGTGGAACAGATTGCTTATCATCTATAACCCTATTGTACCGTTGCTAATGTGCTTATTGTTCAGGGAGGTGCAAAATAGCGTAATTCACTCTGTTACGCAACGGAATGCAGAAGGGTTTCATCTTTCAGAACTGGTCTGTGAAGTTGGCACACTGTCGCTTCCCAACAAATTCCAAAAAATGACCTTGGAGCGTGTACAAACGGTGAATTCGCAACTTTGTACTGTGGGGATCTCCGAAGTGTTTCTGTCCTTGTAATTTGTCAGGGCAAGATAAGCCTTCCCTGTTTCCAAAATAGAGAAGGAGCCTCGCATGGGCTGTCTTTAGTTTACCGGCGAAACAGAGACGCCACCCTCAGAAGGCGTTGCTTTGCACCGCTGCGATGAAGAACCGTAAACAAGGCGCTACTTTTAGAGCAGAGCGCTAGGCTGCGGGGTTGATGGTCCTTGTGGTGTACTACAGACTGCTAAATTGTTGACTGGGGAGCAATGCCCTGTCATTACATGCCTGGGTGGCGGGTGGCTGCCAGAGCGTTGGTTTGTTTGTGTCGGTATCATTTATAAAGTCCTGCTGAGAGAAAGTGTGTGTGTGAGTGTGTGAGTGTGTGAGTGTGTGTGTGAGAGAGTGAGTGAGTGTGTGAGTGAGTGTGAGTGAGTGTGTGAGTTAGTGTGTGAGTGTGTGTGTGTGTGAGTGTGTGTGAGTGTGTGAGTGTGAGTGAGTGTGAGTGAGTGTGAGTGAGTGTGAGTGAGTGTGAGTGAGTGTGAGTGAGTGTGTGTGAGTGTGTGTGAGTGTGTGTGAGTGTGTGTGAGTGTGTGAGTGAGTGTGTGAGTGAGTGTGTGTGAGTGTGTGAGTGTGTGAGTGTGTGAGTGTGTGAGTGTGTGAGTGTGTGAGTGAGTGAGTGTGTGTGTGTGTGTGTGTGTGTGTGTGTGTGAGTGAGTGATTCAGCGTGTACTGGGGGAGGCAGGCGGTAATGCGTGTGCCACCGGGGGGGGGGGGTTTCAGCAGTCTGTTCTCCTGAAGGATTGCGCTGGTGAGCAGGTGTCGGCTCTGGCTGAGGCCCTGTGCGGTTAAAAGGTGTTGCTGTGTTTACACGAGGCTTTAAGGGAGACATTTGGCTGTTTTTCTGGTTTTGTAACATGAAAATTCAGTTTTCTTAATCTATTTTTAGCCAGGTTGGCTTCAGGCATTGGTTAATTTGCATGCCATGTATTTGTTTGCTTGAACAATTTCTTTTGTTATTGTAATGCTCACACCTCCCGTCAAAATCCTTAAATACAATTACCAGTCGGCTGTGAGAAGTGGAGGTCTTTACATAATATCATTCCGCAGTTTTAAATAAAATAAAAAATATATAAACTAGTCCAGCCCAGTTCAGGTCCTTATATTCATTGTCTTTTCATTTCCACATTTAAAAAAACAAACATGTTTTTTTACCTCCTGGAGGAAGTTTCCACTTACAGTAATTTCCCAGTTCTGCTTCTCTGCCCCAGTTGCGTGTCATCAGTAAGCCAGGCGCTTTCCAAGGGCTTTGAGGGGTCAGAGGTTAAAGGTTGCACAAAGGTTGCTTTGGCATGGGGTGGGGTGGGGGGTCTATTATGTTCCCTCAGTCAGGCACAGCCTGCCTGTAAATGTCGGTTATGTGCCACCTGTCCTGCTCGGTGCACACTGAGCGTTTGACTGAATGGGGGACATGGGACACTCACCCGAGCGTTTGACTGAATGGGGGACACGGGACACTCACCCGAGCGTTCTGCAGTCAGCGCGGCTGAAAGGGCACTCTGCAGTCCCTGTGCTGCCAGAGTTTAGAGTTTACACCCTCCTCTCTGGTCTCGATGTCTCTGCGAGGCTCTTTATCCACATCTCTGTGGCATTGAACTGTTAAGACATCTTGACTCCTGTTCCACATTAATTCTACAGCCTGCAGAAGGGGTCTTGTTTGTGTCACTGTGTTTCTGTGCGGTTGATTGGGTGAGCTGCCTGGCTGCAGAAGTAATGGTGTTGTTCTGTCAGTGGAGAGGCAGGGACGTACCTAATTTGGACTAAGCGCGCTTAAAGATGCGCTGGTAGGTAGTGACATGTCTTACAGCCTCAGACCCAAGTTTATTTTCTTTAAACCATGTGGCTGCTCGGACCTTTTCATCGGTTGCTTATTGGATGATAAACTGTGACTGGAGTGTTCTCTCACCGTGGTTTTACTACAAAGATAGTGATCAACTCCATCCAGCTGCTAGCTCTGTTCCATACTGTGCAAACCGAGCGTTTAGGTGTTAAAGGTGTTTAGACAGGTTGCCAATCTATACATGGGAGAAAAACATGCAGTGAACATATTCACATTTGGACCAGGGGGATTAAGAACAATCAAGGTTCTGTTCTGTCTGGGTTTTTACACCATCTTATACTTGGGTAGTCCTGTGTGGCGGTGCTTTCCAGAGGAACTGTGAACGGCACTCGAGCGTTCTTTTGTTTGGGGGCGGGGCGGGTGGCGCCTGGCAGCCTGACTTACGTTTCATTTAAATTGAAGCCACACTACCGGTCCTGTTCCAAGTTCCAAGTGAACTCACCCGTCCCCTTCTCGCTCTGCGCTCACCCCGCCCCCCCTGGATGAGTCGCCCCGCCCCAGAAGGCCTGGCTCCACCCCCCCAACCCTCAGATGTTTTTTGCATACTGTTACGGTAGGCCTGTAATATATTTATTATACATGTGCTGGAACAGACAGGAGCATCACATGGCTGCACTGGGGACACAATCCATTCAGAAAGAGGGGTTCTTGAGAAAGGGGTTCAGGGAAATGAAGCGGAGGGCTCTCTCTAATATGAATTACATTCGCTTCCTTTGAGTGGCATGCTTTTAAAAGAACAGTGTTAAAAATGTGCCAGCCTCTATGCTGGAATCCTGTGGATGGCACAGAGAGGTGTGTTCAAGATGTGCTGGTTTTTATCAGTAGGTGGCACTGAATAATCAGACCGTATAGTTGCGTGTGCGTGTTTGTTCACGTTTACGTGATTTGTTTTTGGTCATTGTCCTGAACTGCGTTTACGGTGCCAGGAGACTCTTCTGGTGGGTTACAGTAACTGGTGACCACAGTAAGTCAGGACCTCGGTTTAACGTCTCATCCGAAAGACGGCATCTCCACACCAATTCCAGCAGCAACATTGTTTCTCCCGTCCAAGTGCTAACCAAGCCCACACCTGCTTAGCTTCAGCCATTCAGGGAGAGCAGATTGCATGGTGGTATGGCTGCTGACTGCGGGCTGCGGGCTGTGGGCTAAGTTGACATACAGTTGTGTTAAAAAAAAATAGCAGTACAACATTAGTAACCTGATGAACCACTGTTATTAGTAGTTGTGATATTTCTGCATGTAGTGTAATAGAAAAACAACAGACCCAACTGTCATGACATGCACGCTGCTTGTTCTGAGTAATTGACTCATTCATTGAAAGGGGCGTGTTCAAAATAATAGCAGTGTGGAGTTTAATTCGAGAATTCATTCATTCTGTGAAAAAACAGGTGTCATTAATTGTCTTTTAAGGAAGAAGGGAAGCAAATGTTTCACACATTGTTATAAAATATATTTCCTTCTGAATGGACCTATCGCTAAGCCCCGCCCCTCTTCGCAGGGGGAGACAGTTTGAGAGCCAGCTCACCCACTGTAATGTAATTTTCACGGATTTAACACATTAAATACTCGTTCATTTTTGGAACCAGAGCTACGAAAATCTCTTCCAAATCCGTCAACAAGGCCTGCCGTATGCACTGTAAAAATGTGTGCATGACTATTTAAAAAAAAACGGAGTTTTATGATTACAACTTAGCTCTGGTCCATAGCGTTAGAAGGAGTGTCTCCTTAACGCTATGTTACTTTCCAGTCTGTGCTTCGCAGCGCAGGCTGCACAGCCTCTGTGAACCCGAGGCTGTAGAAAATACACTTTCGCTACTCACCAAAACAAAGACGGTTTTGTGGAGTTGAAAGCCTACTTGCAAATATAGGTTTTCTTTGTAACTTTCTCGACGTTTAGCTGTTTGTGTGGTCGGCAGCATAGCTTAATCCACAGCCTGCACTTTCCAAGTGCAGGTTTAGGCTTCGGAAAAGGAATGAAAAAAGCTCCCTCCAAACGTTCTTGGTACCTAGAATCACTGTTGCAGGTCCCCCAGCAGCAATGTTTCACCATGGCGTTATTATAATATGAATGTTCTTGATATTAATATTGCTAATCGTCATCTGAAATAACGCTACATAACGTGGAGGTCTATGGTAGAGTGGAGCATTGTGTCTCCCCCTCTGTTATGCTAGCTGTGATTGGACCATAGCAGTTTGGGGAGGGGCTTAGCGATAGGTCTATTGCTAAGTAAAATGGGCCGTTCCAAACATTGTTCGGAGGAACAACGTAATTTGATTAAAAAGTTAATTGGAGAGGAGAAAACGTATAAAGAAGTGCAGACAACAAGTTTCAACAAGACAACGACCCCAAACACACGAGTAAGCGAGCAACATCTTGGTTCCAGACAAAAAGGACTGAGGTAATGGAGTGGCCAGCTCAATCCCCTGACCTCAACCCCATTGAAAACTTGTGGGGTGACATTAAAAATGCAGTTTCTGACGCAAAACCCAAAAATTCACAGGAACTGCGGAATGTAGTTTGTTCATCCTGGGCTGAAATACCTGTTTCTAGGTGCCAGAAGTTGGTTGACTCGATGCAACGCAGATGTGCAGCAGATATCGAAAACAATGGTTATGCAACTAAATATTAGTTCAGTAATTTAAAGTGAAGTTAAATCTTGAAAAATTTCTTCAGTTTATACAGTAAGTGTTTGAGTTTGAAGAGAAAAATGTCGACACTGCTATTTTTTGGAACAGATTAATATTCCTTTTCTTTGCTTCCTGTAAAAGAATAACGCAGACTTGATACAATTTGTTAATGCTTTGATTTTGAATTGAATGTGTAATGTTTCCACTACATTTGAAATATGGAACTAAAAGCTATTAAATAATATTTGCACTTTATTAACTTTTTTTAACGCACTGCTATTTATTTGAACACAACTGTATGTATTCCATTGAAATCTTCTCAGCTTAAATTATGAGGCACTTGGCAGTTTAAGAACGTTAAAATTTTTTAAAAATTATAATAATAAATGAGGTCCTGCTTTCCCCCCCCCCCTACCCAGACGACTCTTCCAATGATGCATCCTTGCGAATGTTCTCACTGGAGCGGGAGATTCTGTTCTCACTGGAGCGGGAGATTCTGTTCTCACTGGAGCGGGAGATTCTGTTCTCACTGGAGCGGGAGATTCTGTTCTCACTGGAGCGGGAGATTCTGTTCTCACTGGAGCGGGAGATTCTGTTCCCCTTGTTTTCCTTGTTTTGTTTTTGCACAGCAGACGAAGTAAAAGCGAAGTGAGAAGTGTGTCAGTGCAGCGCAGGAATAGTGAAACTGCCTCATTGGGTCACATGGCCTTTGCAGAGAATGCAGACCCGTTCACACTGGGAGGGAAGGAGCCCTGCCCCCGAAGCGCCTGCTTTGTGCGGGAGTTGTGTGAATGGCGCGTGTGGCGTTGGTCGGCGCGTGTGGCAGGTGTGTGTCTGTATCGCTCTGACAGAAAGGTGCAGGTTGATTGAGTGCATCCTGTTAGGTTAGGCCCAGCTTGTGGCAGCATGCTGTTAGGTTAGGCCCAGCTTGTGGCAGCATGCTGTTAGGTTAGGCCCAGCTTGTGGCAGCATGCTGTTAGGTTAGGCCCAGCTTGTGGCAGCATGCTGTTAGGTTAGGCCCAGCTTATGGCAGCATGCTGTTAGGTTAGGCCCAACTTATGGTAGCATGCTGTTAGGTTAGGCCCAACTTATGGCAGCATGCTGTTAGGTTAGGCCCAGCTTGTGGCAGCATGCTGTTAGGTTAGGCCCAGCTTGTGGCAGCATGCTGTTAGGTTAGGCCCAACTTATGGCAGCATGCTGTTAGGTTAGGCCCAGCTTGTGGCAGCATGCTGTTAGGTTAGGCCCAGCTTGTGGCAGCATGCTGTTAGGTTAGGCCCAACTTATGGTAGCATGCTGTTAGGTTAGGCCCAGCTTGTGGCAGCATGCTGTTAGGTTAGGCCCAGCTTATGGCAGCATGCTGTTAGGTTAGGCCCAGCTTGTGGCAGCATGCTGTTAGGTTAGGCCCAGCTTGTGGCAGTGTGCTGTAAGGTTAGGCCCAGCTTATGGCAGCATGCTGTTGGGTTAGGCCCAGCTTGTGGCAGTGTGCTGTTAGGTTAGGCCCAGCTTGTGGCAGCATGCTGTTAGGTCAGGCCCAGCTTGTGGCAGAGTGCTGTTAGGTTAGGCCCAGCTTGTGGCAGCATGCTGTAAGGTTAGGCCCAGCTTGTGGCAGCATGCTGTTAGGTTAGGCCCAGCCTGTGGCAGCATGCTGTTAGGTTAGGCCCAGCTTGTGGCAGCATGCTGTTAGGTCAGGCCCAGCTTGTGGCAGAGTGCTGTTAGGTTAGGCCCAGCTTGTGGCAGAGTGCTGTTAGGTTAGGCCCAGCTTGTGGCAGCATGCTGTTAGGTTAGGCCCAGCTTGTGGCAGCATGCTGTTAGGTTAGGCCCAGCTTGTGGCAGCATGCTGTTAGGTTAGGCCCAGCTTGTGGCAGCATGCTGTTAGGTTAGGCCCAGCTTGTGGCAGAGTGCTGTTAGGTTAGGCCCAGCTTGTGGCAGCATGCTGTTAGGTTAGGCCCAGCTTGTGGCAGCATGCTGTTAGGTCAGGCCCAGCTTGTGGCAGAGTGCTGTTAGGTTAGGCCCAGCTTGTGGCAGCATGCTGTAAGGTTAGGCCCAGCTTGTGGCAGCATGCTGTTAGGTTAGGCCCAGCTTGTGGCAGCATGCTGTTAGGTTAGGCCCAGCTTGTGGCAGCATGCTGTTAGGTTAGGCCCAGCTTGTGGCAGCATGCTGTTAGGTTAGGCCCAGCTTGTTTTCTGCTCCCAGCCTTAAGAGGAGGTCTGCTGATCTGGGACTAATGAGCTTCATATGCAGAGAGGCCATAAAGGGAAATTCTTTAACCCTCCGGGCTGCTGTGCTTCTGGTTCTGTGCTCTGCTGAAAAACCAGTAAGTGGAATTGTGCTGGTTCTTATTTTTTAAATCTTAATTGGGGCCCCTTTCTGACTTCATGAGGCTGCAGTTACGCGCAGGTCTGTTTAAGTTTACGTGCAGGGGGACACAGTGAGCCTGAGGCTGCAGTTAAGCGCAGGTCTGTTTAAGTTTACGTTCAGGGGGACACAGTGAGCCTGTGGCGCTTCCTAGCAGCCTTTTCTGCTGGAGACACATGTACTTGAGAGATTTCTGTTGAGGACTGGCCCTGCCCTTCACTTCAGACCGTCAAACTGAATTCCTGTATGGACCCTCCCTAAATCACTCGCTGTATGTTTCTTCCTGTTTATACAATGGAAAATTAATGAAATTGGATGAAATGTCAGCCAGATTCTTAGCCTCGTAAAGTCCGCCACTTCCCTTCCTTTGAAGTGTGTTTTTTTTATTTCTGCGCAAGAAAATATATTAAATGCCATCATATCAGTTTTTAAGACTGAGACCGTTTGAGAAGAGTGAGATGGAATCCCTGAGTTGAGATTCCTTTGCCGAGTCTGGTCAGCTGGTCCAGATCTCTGTAGGTCTTGGGCGTAATGTTCCCGTGTAAAGCCATCGTTTTCCCAAGCTGCCGTTATCCCTGGTCTTAAGCAATAGGTCTCTGTGTTTTTCTGGACTGCGACCGACAGGAGACTGTGACCCGTGTACTCTGCACAAACTAGGATGACTCGTGTTCCTCTCGTTAAACGCCTCTGAGGCTCTTGGCAGTAAAGCCAGAATGGTCATTTTGAAAATATATCAAAAGTGCCTTTTCTAGGGGAAGGAAAGAAACCCTTAAATGGCGTGAAATCCACAGTTTGCCGTCTGAAAAGATCGGCCTTTGGGTTTGGGAGCGCTCCGTGTTTAGACCTGAGTCGCCTCTTGGCGCGAAGCCTAATAAGCCCTGCCTAATAAGTAGGTTTGCTAACCGAAACGGGTGTTGTAACCTTGAGGTGCATTCCCAAGTTCAATAAGCTACTTTTTTTACTTTCACTGCACTGTCCCCTGAAAAAGCTGAAGGAATGCAGGGATCGCTCTTTCCCCCGTGGGGAGGAACCGGATTCCCAGAGCTGAAGAGAACCTGAAGGAACAGCCTTGAAGATGGTAATCTGAGCAAAAGAGGAGCATTGGTAAAGGACTGGCTGTTTTAGTTTTTGATGCCTTTCATATTGCCCTCCAGCATTCAGCCCCCCCCCACACCCCACACCCGCCCACCCACGCCCACCCACGCCCCCCCACACCCCCCCACGTCCCTTCCCAAGCTTGTGTTATTGAGTACATCATTGCTGGTCGTGTCACTGTTTTGAAGAAAGGTTGTCACTTAATTTTCCTTCTTTTTAAATAACCTGCCCGTTTCTGGGCCGTTGTTCTCCTGGCTTGTTTTCTGATCTCTCAGATGTGCCCTGTAGTGTTGTATAGGATGACACAGCAAAACATGTTTCAGTGTGTGCAAATTGTGGGCAGACACACCATTATCCTGGGCTATTTGCAGTGCTCACGGCTTAACATCCATAACCATAAACATTCAATTCACGTGGCTTCTTTAACAGCATGTTCCTTTGGCAGTAAAGAACCTTGGAGGGGGCGGGGGAGGGTGGGTGGCAGTGTCTCCCCTGAGATTCAAACCCGGAAGCCTCATCTCTGGGCCAGTTCTAAATGTTCTAACTTTTACTCCACGTGTCCCGACTTGTGTTCCGTTTGTGAAACTTGCTTACATCACACTGTTGCTTACATCACTGTTGCCCTGTTATTGCAGGAGAGATTGTAGTGAACGAAGCGAACTTCGTCCGGAAGTGCATCAGTGCGGACAGCAGCAAGGACGATCTGTGGGGGAAGCTTGTCTGCACCAACTTCAAGATCTCCTTCATCACCCATGATGCATTGCTCCTGCAGGTACATGCAGATTTGCTGAGCCTTGACACGCATAGAGCTGTGACAATGTCTTACATTCACCACATTTAGTTTTTATACCAGTAGTAGTACCGTATAGAGCTTCCTGTGTCCTGACTCGACTGTCATGGGGTTAAGAGATAGAGACACTTGGATAAATCTGTGTGGAAGGTTTTTCAGTGCTTCCATTGTTACTACCCTTTCCAGCAACTTGTTTTTGTACCGTTATCTTGTTTGTAGGAAAGGAGGAATGCCCAGAGATATTCTGTCCATCTCTGATTACTCTGCTGTTATCCATTTATAAACATTGGCTAATACTTCATATAGCTGTCCTCTCTGACTCATCTGGACTATAAAAACCTGTTTTTCCACTAGACAAATCTTTTGGCAAGGTTAAGTGTCTGTCTGTATGTATGCGCGTGCATGTGTGTGTCTGTCTGTCTGTGTGTTTGTGTGTGTGCAAAAGAGTGTGTCTACTCTACGTGTGTGTGTGTGTGTGTGTGTGTGAGCCCTGTGAGCCCTGTGATTACTGTGTGTCCGTCAGGTGTGTATTAGTCAGCAGGTGATGTGTTTCCTGCTGGTAATGCTGAACCTGGTCTCCCTGCTCCCTCCTTTTCCACATGATGCTCAAATCAATGATTCACACGTTTCCAGAGACACCTTGTGCTTCACGCAGTGCTGTGTGTGTGTGTGTCTGCATGTTACAGGTCTCCAGCTTACATTTCCATGGGGAAAAATCAATTTTCCCACAGTGGAACAGTAGAAGGATAAAAGCTGTTGTTTTGTATACATGATGCAATCTGTCTGTTTATTCAGATTGGTACCATAATTGATATTTATATTTATATTTGAAATGGCGGCGGGCCCGATCCAAGACTGCTTTCTTTCTCTTTCATCTACCATAGAATTTAATACATTTTATAATAAAAAAAAATTTAAACAAATTATTTTTATTTTTATTTTTATTTTTTGGCGACGCACACTGTTGAACAGCCCTGCTCATCGTGTTTGGTTCCTCCTCAGACGTTCCAGTACAGAACCCGGCTGCTTGGAGAGCACGATGTTCCCCTGGCCTGCGTGGAGCAGGTGGTCACAGGTGAGAATGACGGGCTACTATGTCCCGTGCTGCGTGGCGTGGGGTAGCGTAGCATGGGTTAGCGTAACGTGTGGTAGCGTAGCGTAGCGTAGCGTGTGGTAGTGTAGCGTAGCGTAGCGTGTGGTAGTGTAGCGTAGCGTGGGTTAGCGTAGCGTAGCGTGGGTTAGCGTAACGTGTGGTAGTGTAGCGTAGCGTAGCGTGGGTTAGCGTAACGTGTGGTAGCGTAGCGTAGCGTAGCGTGGGCCCAGGCCCAGTGTGTATCGGGTCGTGAGGTTTTTGCTAGCACCATTTCCACTGGTGAGTACAAGGCCTGTCTCAAGCATTTGAGAGCCTTTCCTGATGACATGAAGAACCGCGTTCAATAACTCGCTGTCAGGAGGGTTTTAATTCATGCTGTTAATGTGTACAGCGAGGTCTCTGGGCGATATGTGTGTGTATATGATTGTTTGTGTGTATGTGTATATTGTGTTAAAGCCTCAGTCGGCAAGTTTGAAAACATACAAGGCAAAAAGACTTCCCCCTTTTGCACACCTCCCCCCTATTTTTCTCCTAAACCAGGAGGATTATTCTACCAGGAGGATCTTTTGCTTGTAGATAGTTGCCCTGATTGGTAGCTTCATACCTAGCCCTGATTGGTTGGTTTTTGGAAGACCGGCTTGAGATTTTTTGACAGCCTAGTACAGAGCCCAGGACACTCACAGAAACCAGATTCTTTTTCTCAGAACACTTGATTTAGTGATAGCTGCTGGAATATAATGAGCACATTTAGTAATTTCGCCGAAATTATATTGAAATAATCTTGCCGACTGCAGCTTTAATGGACACGCAGCTCTGCCTCTGACGCTAAGCTGTAGCATAAATCTGTCAGTGCTGCTGAGCTCCTGTGATGCGGCCATTCCTTCAGTCCAGATATACTCCAGCATGGGCCAGAGAGAGGCGTTTGACAGTCTTATTTTTTTATAGTGCACAATATTTTTAACCTGTCAAAAGCGTCGCTCCCTCCCACCAATCTGACCCCCGTAAACTTTGTGTTGGATCCTGTCAGCGTTCCGTCTCCTCACAGGAAGGCTTTGTTCTTTGCTCTTTAAATCACGGCTTTATGATTTTCCCACCCCTGCCAGATCCCTCAGTATCAAGGAGTGCTTGTTTTCCCACAATGCCTTAATGCCTTCCCCCCTTCCCCCCCTCCCCTCCCTCTGCTGCGCGCGTCCGTATATCCCAGCGGTGCTAGGAGAGGTCCCTCAGTACGTCTGATTGTATGATTATACCCGTCAGGGATAAGGTCAAACGGGACAAGATGAGTCTTTATTAAATAGGCCCAAGCCATGGGTTGTGTTAATGGGGAAGGGAGGTCATTTCTATAAGTAGCAGGTTGGTGGTGTTTTCAAATGGCATTACAGATCAGAAAGTAGGGAGATGCTTGTATTTAGATGAAGATTTGGTGTTTGCTGGATTGGATGTCATTCTGGCCCCTTCCTGTCACAGGGAGGGTGTCGCCCTTGATTTGACCATATGGCACAAGGTCTTGCGATCGCCTCTCTGTGCTTCCCGGTTTTTTGCGCAGTGGAAGTCCAATCCAGAGGCATCCCTGCTTGTCACTTGTGTAGACCAGTGCAACATGCCTTCTGCGCAAAACGGACCGTTTTCACTACATATTTAAAAACACCGTTCCGTTCAGACTCCGGCCTTCTTCATTTCCTCTCGCCATACGACTTTGCGCCGTCTCCATGGCCACCAAGGTGAGGTTTGTCTGCTCTTACCTGGGGGTTTGTGTCCCGGCAGGCCTGGGTTCTGCTCATGAGCCGCCCGATCGACACACACACACCCGCCGAGCGGGAAATGAAGCAGCGTGATTGTGCTGTGGAAGTACGATGCAACGATCGTAGGTGATTGTTGCGGCGCTCGCCGACACGGTGCAGTCTACCTCAGTCTCTCTCCGTTGCTCCATGTCTTGTGGGTGAAGATAAAGTCGTCTTTGAATTTTACTGCCAGTCTGATGGAAATGGAGAAAAAACGCAATAAGCCAGAGGGTTGTGTTTTGGGAATTTTATAGGTCCCTGAATGAGCGGGCGGTTCCTGTGTTTGGGTGTTTACAGCTATGGAGCGGAGGCCAGAACAGTAATAGAATTGCGAAAGTGTCTCTCACGAGTGTGACAAGGGGAGAAAACGGACACAAAGTTAACGTTAAGGGTTTACTAAGTGCACTGAAGCCCCAAAGACACACCCCCTCCCTGCTTTCATTTCCCTCCTGCTGATGTGTTATAGCTGCTGCTGTGTTATAGCTGCTGCTGTGTTATAGCTGCTGATGTGTTATAGCTGCTGATGTGTTATAGCTGCTGCTGTGTTATAGCTGCTGATGTGTTATAGCTGCTGATGTGTTATAGCTGCTGCTGTGTTATAGCTGCTGATGTGTTATAGCTGCTGATGTGTTATAGCTGCTGATGTGTTATAGCTGCTGCTGTGTTATAGCTGCTGATGTGTTATAGCTGCTGATGTGTTATAGCTGCTGATGTGTTATAGCTGCTGCTGTGTTATAGCTGCTGATGTGTTATAGCTGCTGATGTGTTATAGCTGCATGTCTGAAACGGTCCCTTTTCTCAGCATCGTTAACTAGAGGGATTTACAGCATGTTCTTTCTGTTCTCTAAACTGCCAAATACTGAGATTTTCAAATGTGTTCATCCCCAGGGATCAGTGGCTGTATGTTCGATACACGTCCTTATTTTGCATACACCCTAATGGGAGGTAGTGTCTCGCCTGGTTTCAGATTTAGAGTGCAGCGCAGAAACCAGCCGCTCCGCTCTGCTTGCCATAGTCTCGTTACTGTAAAGCAATCGTCACAGTTTAACATTGGGGGAGAGGGGAAGGGGGGGTTATTTAGTTGTCTAAAAACACTGTTCTTTAAAGGGGTGAATAAATGGCCTTAACTACAGCGTTTATCATCAGTTTGAGGAGATGCACACAGCTGTCACTCTGAACCAACAACCATCTCAAAGAAGAAGAATACTCTCACACAGTAAATGTAATGGTAACAGGTGTATGTGTGACTACCTGTAACAGGTGTATGTGTGACTACCTGTAACAGGTGTATGTATATGACTACCTGTAACAGGTGTATGTGTGACTACCTGTAACAGGTGTATGTATATGACTACCTGTAACAGGTGTATGTATATGACTACCTGTAACAGGTGTATGTATATGACTACCTGTAACAGGTGTATGTATATGACTACCTGTAACAGGTGTATGTGTGACTACCTGTAACAGTTGTATGTGTGACTACCTGTAACAGGTGTATGTATATGACTACCTGTAACAGTTGTATGTGTGACTACCTGTACTAGGTGTATGTATATGACTACCTGTAACAGGTGTATGTATGACGACCTGTAACAGGTGTATGTATATGACTACCTGTAACAGGTGTAAGTATGATTGTACCTAAGAGCTGATGTAAATGCCTTCCCTCACTGTGCCCCCCCCAGTGAATGACGCTAAGGGGAAGCAGAAGGTGCTGGGCTCCAACCAGAAGCTGAAGTTCAATCCCACCGAGCTGATTGTCTACTGCAAGGACTTCCGCATCATCAGGTTCCGCTTCGACGAGGCCGGGCCTGAAAGCGTCAGAAAGGTGTGTGATGGGTGTACAGGGGCGCTCCGGTGGAGCTTGCGCCGCGTGTAACGCCATGTTCTCAGCCAGAGAAAGATCCTGCTCAAAGCCCCCACCCAAGCCAGCTGTATATGAAAGTGGATTAAACTATAAGAGGATTTGCTTTCCACACTGAAATTCCACCTGCAGTATGTTGGACTTGCGGTATTTTTGCAGTCGTCAAAGACCGATTGGATTTAGGCTTATACTCCTTTAGAATACTTGATCTGAAGAGGAAACTTGGATTCCATTAGTACAAGATGGCCATATTGAAGTGTTGGAATTCAAGGTTAATTATTCCTGAAGAGCTGTTCTCTTACTTGATTACTCATTGCTGTGTCTTCCCTGGTGCTTGTCATACATTAATCTGCAAATGTTACCATCACATGCTGTACTGCTGTTAGCCAAGCGCAAGCTCCAAAGTGCTAATCTTGTTTATTCAGACATTAGGCATCTTAGATGGAAGGTTTTTTCCCTCTATTGGAAGCGGTGTGGAGTAAAGCTCAGGCCACCGCCGCGCAGAGCTTAGCAGTGGCCCTCTGGCTCTCCTCTCTTCCCCTCTTCTCTCCCTTCTTCCTTCTTTCCTCTCCTCTCTCCCCCTCTCCTCTCACTCCTGTCCCGTCGCGTGACGGGAGGTCAGAGTTCATCTGCTGGCCGGCGGCGCTTTGATCCTCCTTTCCCATCTGGTGGGCGACGTGCCTAAAATAAGGAAGGAAGTGCTCCCGCATGCGAGGGAGAAACCGGCAGGAGGAGGAGAGCCGTTTACCTGAGCCAGACCGCCATTCCCCCACGGGGGTGCATGTTTCTTTAAACATAATGAGCCCTTTTAAAAGGACTGTATTTTGCTCAATGAAAGAATTACAGTTTAAAGTCATTTTGACCCATTAAGGCATGTGGTGGGAACTGTGTTTGCCTTGCAGTGAAATCCTCTGAAGCATCTCAGCGTTTCCCAGTGCTTGCCCTGGGGCGTCCTTGTTTCTTTTGCCTTTTGTTCCAACGGAGCTCTTTAAGTTTGTTTGTTTTGCGAGTTACACGGATGATCCTCCAAACGCCAAATAGAGACGAGCGTTCTGTGAGCGGCTCGTCGGGCCTAGTCGGATTAGAGCTCGGTGAGAAAGCGCAGCAGGACACGCGGGGTTACTGTGGGGTGAGGATTTGGGAAAAGGCTGCTGTGATGTGTTTGAGTGGGATTGTGCTGTCGTTCCGGGCGTGTTTAGTTTACTGCAGGATTAAAGGGGTAGGCCGTTACTCATGCTCTGCCCATGGCTTTGGCTGTTTGTAGGGAAAACTGCAACTTATGATGACTCATAGAGCACGGAGCCGTCGTCATGACGCAGAACAGCAGCCAACAACTGTGGTTGCTAAGGGAGACGGCGGACAGGGTTTAAAATGGACATTCCACATTTTGATCATGACTCATTTTTTTGTTCTGGCAGTGGGTTTGTTACTGTCCAGGGTTACTTTACAGTTCTAGTATTAAGAATGAAGGATTGTAGTGAAACCGCTGAGGAAGTACGGCCTGTTTCTTATCTTAAAGCACGATTGTTTTCTGTGTTGGTAAGGAAGGAATTTGCACTGATTTGAAAAATAAATAAAACAATGTACGTGCAAGGTCATTTCTGCAGTGGGTCTGGAATGGGCAGTGTGGTCTGAAGCGTTTGGAGCTGCTTGTGAAACTGAGTGTAGCTGTGCTGGAAGTAAGAGAACAGAAAGCGTAGACATATTAATATGCAGATTATAGTACTTCCTGATCCTTCAGCACAGACAGGCGTTCTGTCTCTGGCTTATGTTTCTAACGGTCTCAGCAGCGCGGGTTCCTGCCCTGTAATCTCAGTCCTTCAGACTTTGTGTGTCTGTGTGTGCGTTTGTGTGTGTGTGTGTGCGTCTGTGTGTGTGTGCGTCTGTGTGTGTGTGCGTCTGTGTGTGTGTGCGTCTGTGTGTCCGTCTCTGTGTCCGTCTCTGTGTCTGTCTCCGTGTCCGTCTCCGTGTCCGTCTCTGTGCATCACATATGATCTGTGCATGTCACATACCTCAAGCACCCCTAACCCCCCTACAGCACAGATCTGATCTTGAACTCACCTACACCAGTGCTACGCCTTACCTTTTACCGCCCGAAGCGAAGACGAGTATGTGCGTGCCAGCTCTCCAGGCTGGAGTCTAAGGAATGAACATTTAGCAGTGTTATATAATGGAAGTGGGACAGGTGTGTTTAGGGAGCGAATAACTGCGGAGGGCTCTTACCAGACTGTTCAGTAAGCTGTGAGGCATGGGTGTAGCTGCTGGAAGTAACTGGGTGTAGCTCTTTCTCTCTCTCCCTCTCAAATTCTACATGATGTAATTATGGAGCGGCACCGAGGCTCCTGTGTTTGTGTTTTTCTTTGTGACAGCTGGTATGGAGCTGGTCTGTAACGGCTTGTTATTCAGGGGGAAATTGTAGAGCCAGGAGTTGCCGTGGTATACAATGCAGAACAGGATCTTCAAAGCTCTCTGTTCACGTCTCTCTGTTCCTCTTTTTAATGGACAGCATTGTGGAGCGCTGTAACGCCACCGGTCAGAGTTCCTGACGTCAGGCTCAGAACGTCTGTCCCTGTAATAATAATGGCTGAAACACAGGCTGAGGTTTCTTGCAGCCGCGTGCGTGCATCCGTCCGTCCGTCAGTCACATGCTAGGCTTAAAGTCAAAGTCTTAAATGCCATGGTATTCCATATGGTATGCCTGATGACTCAGAATGTTTGGAAAAAGACCAGCCTGCGTTTTAAGAGTGGGGAATTGGCAAAAATATTTAGTGTTCATTTTAAAAAGACAGGCCGTATTTCCATGTCCGCAATTTCAGATGCGTTTTGTGATTTCTGGGGCCAAATGGAATGATGGAGATCCATGTCCAACGAGTGTTCGCCGTTATTTTTGATGAACAAACTGAGGTTTGACTGTTGATGAAGACTAGTTGACTTTCGTCCGCCTTTGGGCGGGGTTTCCGCACGTAGGGCTGAAGAGCAGACGTGTGATTTAGTGGCGCAGCTGTTCCTCGCTTTACCGCTGTATAAATTCTGTTCCCTTAATGGGCTCCTCCTATCAAAGTCCCAGCTTGACTTGTTGTTATTCAGCATTTCCAATGGGGGCCAAAACCTTGTGCCAAGAAAAACTTGGCCGGTCCAAAGGAACAAGTAGACGGGGCTCAGAAGCAGGTGAGCAGAGATCCGCGAGGGTCCTTACGGACGGAGCAACGGGCCAGAGCACAGCTTCCCGATCAATGGAGCGCATCTCCTGGCTGTGGAGATGGAGAGAAATGGCTCCCGCAGTCATGATTCAGCCCGATTCTGTTGCAGCTGTGCAATTACCTCACCGTCACCGTGTTCCTGCAGGCTTTGGGGGTGCTCTTGTGCTGCGGGGGAGTTTCTGTGGTTTGATTCCCCTTTTTGAAACGCGCTGTTTTTAAAGGTTTGCCTCGCCATAGCCCACTACTGCCGGCCGGCCGACCCACAGCTCCTGTTTGGGTTCGAGTACATCGAGAAGCGGTACTTCGGATCTTCAGGTATTCCTCTCTGTTCATCTCAGTGCCAGCGTTTGACACACCCTTCACTACATCACCTGCCAACCGACATGATTGTACTGTCAATAGCCTCTCATTAACAAGTCTGGGCGTGTGCAATGCTTTCTGGGAATACAAGGCATTCTGCATGGGAAACGGTAACAATGTGATGCTTAAATATTTACACTCTCTCATTAGACATGTTTTTGTCGGACAAAAGTATTGCAGAATGAAGTTTTATATCATGAATGTAGAGAAGTGCAGGTATAAGATGGGGCGCTGCGCTGTGCCCATAGGTGACCGGGTCAATGGCGTGGACCATGGAGGGGACCTACAAACCCCCTTGTTTGACCGTCCCTCTGAATGGGACCGGGAGATAAAGAGGACGAGGGCGTCGGAGTGGAGGGTGTGCTCCATCAACGAGGGCTACGCCGTCTCTCAAAGGTAGGGGGCGCTACATCAGTTAGGCTAAGAGGGTTGGGGCAAGGAAACTAAGCATTCCCACGTTTCAACTTGTTTGTGAAATTTGAATGGATAACCATTAGGTGATCGCAGCTCTGAGGTGGATTTTCCTCATTCAGTCCTAACTACTGTGCGTTACATAATAGGCTTGTGTGGAGGCATGTACAAACAGTCACTGCTTAGAGCAGTTCAACTGCCACTGAAATCACACCTGCAGTGCTGTAAGTCTACTGAATCTGATCTTTTCATGTCAACTGTAGAGTTTTACAGCATGATTTGAATTTAAATACTCAGGAGTATATATACTGCTTCAGTATATACTGCTTCAGTATGTATACAGCTGTATAAATGGGTACTATGTAAAAAAAATTATGCGAAAAGCTGTGTAAGTCACTCTGGATAAGAGCGTCTGCTAAATGTGTAATTTAAAATAATATTTTTACTATGTTGCGTTTCTGTATGGACCAACACAGTGCTCACACACACACACACACACACACACACACAAACACACACACACACACACACACACACACACACACACACACACTCACCACACACACACACACTCACTCACCACACACACACACACACACACACACACACACTGACTACGTGCCCTGCTAAGTGACTTATGTACGCAGGTGGGAGCCAGACAGAGCAAAGAGCTGAGAAGCACAAAGCGCGACTCACGCATGTAAGTGGGCTGATGATGTTTTTGCTCTTCCACAGTCTCCCTGAGTACTTTGTGGTGCCCGTGTCCCTGGCCGATCAGGACCTGAAGCAGTACTCTCGATTCTTCGCGGCACAACGTGTTCCAGTGAGTGTTCAGTCCGTGTTCAGTCACCCTTCCGTTAAAGCTGGGGCCACATTACAATGAAGAGAATGAGGAGCACACATTTAACAGCTGTCATATGCAGATTTTCAGACTCTTGTGTCGCACACACATAACGACAGCTGTTTTTGAGGAGAACAAATCTAAGAGACAGAGAATAGACGGATGCTAGTTATCTGGCATGAACGTGATTTCTTGTGGTAGACCTGCACACTCGTGAGAGTGTCTTTTTTCCTGATATTTTGAAACCAAAACAAACATGGAGCCCATACAGCTTGCACCTTTGTCAGTCTTGTTGTGGTAACTTGCAGAGTTGAGATTGTACAGACAGACGCACTCGTGTTTCTGCCACAAATCCACACGTCGCTTCTCATTTGTATTCCGGAAAACATGTCTATTCGGCTCAACCATCCGCACGTTGGCTTTTCAATCTGCCCGATCGTGATTTGACTCTTTGACCAGCGCAAACCACAGGATTATGCCAAGATTAACCCAGATAAAATCAAACGTTTGATAAAATCGTGGTGTTCCCGACTGGGATGGTAGGAGACGGACTACAGTCTTTCACTCCCACACACATAACGATTACAGCTGTGACTTTTCAGCGCGACTAGCCTCGGTTGCCCTGGACTACCACAGACTCTGCCCGACCGCAAATCATTGCCAAATCAGGCAAAAAAAATAAAAAAAATAAAAAAACATGTTCAGTCAACGCTGAAAACCCAAAGTGCCTTTTATCGTCGGTGTCCGCACACCCAGATATGAGGCTCCTGTTGAAATATTAATTCTGTGTGAGGTAAAATGCTGTCAGTGACGTGGCTCTCAGACGTCTAACGCAGGTCCGGTTTGCTGCCTTCCCTTCTAGCTGTGGTGCTGGAACCACCCCAATGGTAGCGCCCTGGTCCGAATGGCCAACATCAAGGACCCGGCCCAGCAGAGGAAACTGGACCAGAGGTGCGGTTCTGAGTTCTGGAGTTACCCAGGTTTTATATGAAAGCCTTGGTGCTCCGCTCCCTTCAGGCATATTAATGCTGTTACTTCACGAGTCACTGTTGCCCTCTGTTCTGTCACCCTCTTACATCATGTAATGCTGTTACTTCACGAGTCGAGCTTGTTTACCAGAGCACCCAGCCCTCATTGCAGTCATCTGTGTTTAGTCTAAATGTGAAATGTGCGATTAGTTCGTTTATGGAAAGCGGTTTGTTGCGTCGGCTCGGCGAGAAGGCGGCGCTCCCTCAAGCTGTTCCATCAAAAACAAAAACGGTGAAAGGAACTGGACACGGCACAGTAAAATGGCCTGTAGAAGAGTGTGGACAGATGCAGGAAAACGGGCACTGAGTTGATGACATAACCCTCTTCCTCACGGTAGGATCTGTAATGGCATCACTAAAAGCCACCCCAAGCGCAGCGAAGCTCTGAAGTCCGACCTGGACAAGACCCTCCCCAACATCCAGGACATCCAGGCCGCCTTCGTCAGACTGCGGCAAGTCTGTGTGATCGGTGAGCCTGGCCTCCTGTGCAAAGGATGCATTTTACTTTGCCTTTAATGTGTGTCGTGTTGCGTTCTTATCAAGTTATTGAGTTGAGTAGTTTATCAATCTGATTGCAAGAAAAAATAGTCAGTCAGGTTCTCGTCCAAGTGACACACCTTTTTTCATGGGGCGGAAGTGGATGACCACTTTCCCATTGACTTGAAGTAAATGAGTTTCAGCGCCTCCCACTATGAGAGTAGCACCACGCCCCCTCCCTGATTAACTTGGCATAGCCATCATTCACCTACATTAGGTCCAGTATACAGATCAATTGATAGCACATATTGTTATTGCTATGGAGTGAGATTTGAATGTTGGAATTCACTTCTGAAGCATGTTTAGCATGTAGTGTGAGCCTTTTGATTTCCCACGTCTTTGGAATGGGACTGGCTCGCTGACACTGCGCTTGTTTGACTGCAGAGCCCTTTGAAGAGTCAGAGGAGAGGTGGCTAACGTCCGTCGAGAGCTCGCGATGGCTGGAGTACGTCAGGTATGAGCTAATATTTACACAGCCCGGCGGCGGCGGTAAGTTAGTGCGCGCGCTGGCTTGGTGCTCGTGGCTCCGAGCGCGTGGACTCCCTTAAAGCTCACAGTTTGAAAGGCAGCTGAATCTGAGAAGGTGTTTACTTTGGCCGTTTCTCATACAGCCTGTTGTGTGTGTTCTTAGCTGTGGGTTTCCACGTTCAGTCGGTAGGGACGCAGTGGGTACGTCACGGGGGGGGTCTCTGGTTCTCTGTACATATGCAGAGCTATGTGGGTAATTGTTAAGGGCTTAGAGCCCCACCACGGCAACGTGACCAGCGTGTTGATCGAATGCCATCTCTTTCTGTGCTGGTCTCTCCAGGGCCTTTCTCAAGCACTCTGCAGAGGTGGTGTACATACTGGAAGGAAAATGTGCGTCCGTCATTCTGCAAGGTGATGCTCACACGCTAACTTTTACAGTCAAAACCTTGCACAAACTCTTAACCTCATAACTTCATAAGTCTGGTCATTGTTCCAATACAAATTATTGTTGTGAGGTAAGGTTAATATTACACTTGTAACTGGGCCCCTGGGCCTTCTTGGTGATGTCACATTTTCGTATTCCTGAGAGTAACACTCACGTTCTCCACTACTGTTTGCCTCTCTGGATCCAGCTTGTGATATCTTGGATCTGTTCTGTGATGGTGCTGTATAGTGTTGTGGTCAGTTATGTGGTTTGAGGGGTCCATGCCCAGCACTGTGCTGACCTCTTGCTGACCGTTGTACAGAGGAAGAGGATCGGGACCTGACCTGCGTGGTCTCCTCCCTGGTTCAGCTGATGCTGGACCCACATTTCCGCAGCCTGACCGGCTTCCAGAGCCTGGTGCAGAAGGAGTGGGTGATGGCTGGCCATCGCTTCATGGACAGGTGTAACCACTTGAAGAAGAACGACCGAGAGGAGGTCAGGGTTGTTGTGTTAGTGCATCTGTATCGGCTCCTGTATCAGTCAGTGCTATAGAATATCAGGACTACATCTGCATGTAAATCTCTCTTAAAACCCACTATTTTCATGTATAATGGTCAAGGAACCGGACTTGTAACCGAAAGGTTGCAGGTTCGATTCCCAGGTAGGACACTGCCGTTGTACCCTTGAGCAAGGTACTTAACCTGACTTGCTTCAGTATACAGTGGTCCCTCGCTATAACGCGGTTCACCTTTCGCGGCCTCGCTGTTTCGCGGATTTTTTTAGTGCAATTTTGCATGCTTTTTTTTACAGCGTATGAACTCGCATTATTAATAATTTCTTATGTGTCCATCCTCGTAGGTTGATCATTAAAATTTAATTTGTTTCTAAAAGCTATCATATTTATGTATATGGAAAACGTTTATATTTTTATTTCTCAAATAAATGTTTGGGCCTGAAAACAGCTTTATAAAGTGTGTGGTGAGGGGTTTTACAGCCTTAAAACATATATAATAATTGTAAAAAATAAAGCTGACTACTTCGCGGATTTCGCCTATTGCGGGTTATTTTTAGAACGTAACCCCCGCGATAAACGAGGGACCACTGTATATCCAGCTGTATGAATGGATAAATGTAATAAGATGTAATACTAAATTGTGTAAGAGCGTCTGCTAAATGCCTGTAATGTAATATTGCAGGCATCTAGTGTTGAGTAGTTGCTGTACAACAGTAATGGGTCAAAGTGTATTGTGCTGTTAGTTTAATAATGCCAACCTGATGCTCTAAACCTGACCGTGGCCTTCACTGCTGGTCTCCTCAGTCTCCTCTCTTCCTGCTGTTCCTGGACTGCGTGTGGCAGCTGATGAACCAGTATCCAGCCGCCTTCGAGTTCACAGAGACCTACCTGACCGTGCTGATCGACAGCATGTGGCTCCCGGTCTTCTGCACCTTCCTCTTCAACGGCCCCCAGCAGCACGCGGAACACACCAGGGTGAGGCCCCTCCACGGTCACCCCCACTTAGAGAGACCGCTGTATGAGCTTGAAGGACTATAAATGAGCGGTGCCTGAGCGTGTCTCTGCTCTGCAGGAGTTTGCCCGGAGTAAGAACATCCCCCTGGGAGAGGAGAAGGCGCTGCGTTTCCCGCCTGTGTGGGACTGGTCCCAGCAGTTCAGCCTGAAGGACCAGGCCCTGTTCAACAGTCCTCTGTACGTGGGAAAGGGCGCCGCCTGCGTGCAGAACGGAGCAGTGAAGACGTTCAGACGCTCGAAGGTAGGTTTCCCGCTTAGCGCCCCAGTCGCACTTCCAACATTTTCTGTGAATGTAAGTGAACGATGGCGGGTGTTACACACATTCCAGGTGGGCAGTGAACATCGAGCTCTACCAGTGGTGTTTAAAGTAAAACCTCTCTCCCTATGAAGTGCTTTCAGATTCTGCTGGCAGGGGCTCTAAAACGGTGACTCATTGTTACCTTGCTAGTACAGAATACCAATGAGCCGCTCCACTTCCGGAAGGCTGCAGCGGCGGCCGAGTTGTTCCAGCCCTTAATTTCTGGAGTCGGCATTTCAATTTCAATGTTGGCTCAATCAGTGGTTTAGTAAATTAGTGTTTAATTGTGAGGTGACTAAAACCTAGAACTGACTGGTAATGCACATCCCTGATCATCCACTGTGGGAAGGTGCTTGTGCTATGAAGTGAGACTCTCCCTGATATTGTCCTTTTGCTCCACCAATAGAAGAACTACAGCTCCACTCTGAGGGGGATGCCCTCCTTGCGGAACGGGATTCTGGGAGATTTGGACTCGCTCCCTCGGCGGAACTCCCTGGTGCTCCGGCTCCGGCCGGACTTCTCCCAGCAGCGGGAGGCGCCGGAGAGCCCGTCGGAGCGCTTCTTCCGGGACTGGTTCTCTCGCCCGGCGGACCTCCAGGGCCTGCTTCTGCCTCAGCTCCTCCCCTCCCACCTCAAGCTGTGGCGGCTCTACTTCCTGCGCTGGATCCCAGAGGCTCAGATCCCGCGCGGGGGGCCGATCACCGCCTTCCACAAACTGTCGCTGCTGGCGGACGAGATCGAGACCCTGCAGAACCAGCTGCGGCAGTACAAGGGGGGCACCCCGGCCCCCGCGCCCGGCACCCCGCGACCCGAGCAGCGCAGGATGTTCTTCAAGGTCCTCTCCCCCCAGGACCCGCCTTCGCCCCCCGAATACCTCAGCTCGTCCTTCCCCTTCTCCCCCGTGGGGAACCTCTGCCGACGCAGCATCCTGGGGACCCCCCTCAGTAAATTCCTGAGCGGCGCCAAGATCTGGCTCTCCACCGAAACCCTGGCCAACGAGAACATCTGAGCCCCACGTGGCCCACACTTCATTATCAAATCCCCAAATTTAGCAGACAGGAACTACAGATGGGATGGGGAGCAGGACACGGATCTTGACGGACTTGGTTGGGATCTTTGTTGCTTTGGATCCCCGGCGTTGCTCAAATGGCATTTTCCAGGACCTGCTGTGGTTGTCACGGTTGCATTCGCTTGGTGGCAAATTTTGATTTAAGGAATCTAAATATTTTGGTGGGAAAATCATAGGTTGATATTTTTTTTAAATTAAATGTGCATTTATTCTGGGGTAGCTGACACTTTCTAATCTGTTTAACATAGAATATTTTTATTTTTCCTTCTAATACCTTCAGGTAAGGTAGTGTGTGTTGTTGAAACTAATAGCCATTATGAGCGGGTCGTTGTAATCCTTTATATTCCTCCTTTAGGCAACATGAAATGCTCTGTAGGATGGAGACACCAAGGCCACATCCAGGCTATTTTGAGATTTACTTCTGAAGAAATGCGTTGGTTGGGTTGGGTTATCGCTAAAAGGAAGCGAGTTGCCTGGGGATGGATGTATTCACTAGTTGCACTCCTGTTTAGAAATGGGTTATGGGTAATAAGCTTGTACTGTACTTGATGCTTTTTACGGAAGTTGAGGCAGGCTGAATACCTGCCTGAATTCAAATTCTACCTGCTTTCTCTGATTGGCTGCAGCAGAGTGGCAGCACAGATGCTGCTAGGCAACGTCCGGAACCCGAGGCCGGAGAGACCAGCTGGCTGGCTCGTCCTGGCGGTCGGGTGATCCGTCCAGCGCGGTCAGAGATTGAGCCCTACCTTTTGGGTCTTGGAGCCACGGTCTGGCTAAAGTTGGTCCCAATTGTAGCTGGAGGCAGAGTAGCCTATAATGTGCAGGGTTGGGCCACTGCCTGTGTCTGCTGGGTAGGTCTTGTAAAACATCTTCCCTTGCTTGATCCACACTTCATCCAAATATTACAGTGCCCTTATTAATGAACCAAATCTTTATAAAACCTTATTTTGCTAACGGAGCATGTTTTTTTTTTGTCTTCTGAAAAATGTTTTACTTTGTTCAAAAGTTGGTACTCAAAACATTTTTCAGTGATATCAGGATAGAATCATTTGATTTAGTTTACCACTAATTCTTATTCATAATGCACTCTGCTGTTCATGTATGAAACGTTTGCCATTCATTTTGGCAACGTTTGATGTCAGAGGACAGCGCTAGTATTTATTTATTCAGTTACGCAATACTGGTCAACTTGGGAAATCCACTGTGCCTTCATCGGGGAATTTGGGCTTGAGCTACACCATTTCAGCTTTTGTTCTTCTTTCAAATGTGCTTTTCAGAGCACGCGACATTTTCACATCACTTTGTGGGCTGTGCATTTAAAGTGACACTGAAACCAAAGCTTGCGACCACCAGAAGTAATCTTGGAACTGGTGCTTCGTCAGTTCCCCTGTAATGCAGAAATGGAGTGATGTAATCGCAGTCGTGATGTTTGGTCTGTCTGTCTGTCTGTCTGTCTGAAGGGTGTTTCTCTGCGCTTGAGTTTTGTGGCTCCAGGGTCTCCTGTGATGAAGCGCATGGTTACCCTGCAGGGTGTCAAATTAACAGCCGCCACCAGCCAAATGCTGGTAAAATTATGATTGTGGCTGGTAGATTTTCTACTCTACCGGCCACTTTGGCAGGTAACCAACCAGGTTGTGTTATATTGTAAAACGTAATGTGGCTGATAAAATGTTCAAAATGGCTGGTGATTTTTAGAATCCACAAGCTACTCTGGCCAGTGTTTGAACAAGTTCATTTAATTCCCGGTTTCCCTGCGCATCTCGGTGGTGATGGCTGTTACTGGGGCCTTCTGGGTAATAACTGCCAGTCGTTTGCAGGCCACAGAGGAGCCATGCTGTGAGGCAAAATGCATACATTATCAATACCCAACAGCACTGCAGATTTAATACAAATAAAGATGCTTTAACAATTATTTGTGGACTTTTTGTATTTTACTAATGGCGAATATTTTTGTATTGTGTTAAAAGAACATGGTACTGTAATGGAGGTCCGTGTAGGAATAAGCATGTTATTTATTTAATAAAACTTGCATACATATCATTGGGGTAATTCCTGAGAAAAATAATACATCATTGCCCCATTTAATTTGTCAGGTTGTAGTGTTTTTGTTTCTGTTCAAGTGCACTGTTTTTCCCACACTCCCTGGCAAAGGTTCATCAAACCTAGTGGAGGGAAAAGGGGACTAACAGAGGGCTGGGCCGGGCCAGCCACCTGTACTGAGCACTCCTAGGTGCTTCTGTCCAAGAGCATGCGAGCCGTCCCACGTCTCAGTCCAGGCGACCCCCGCGGGCCCCGATGTCGGTCACATGACACACCTCTACATCCGCTCCCAGGTTTCTCAGCACGTCCAGCCAGATCTGCTGTTTCTGGGAGAGCCGGTCTGTGGGGCCCTTCACCTCCACCAGCTGCAAGCCGAGCAGGTAGGGAGGGTCAGTGAGAATCTCAATGTGATTCTGTCACACTAATGCAGGGGTCACTGGCACACAAATAGCACAGGATTGCCGACGCGCACTGAACACAAATATCTTCAATGCAGGTCTGTCAATAAAAGGCTAAAAATAAAACCATAAAACGCTCCTCAGATAGTCAGGACAATCCAAAGTAAACTACAACCTTTAGGTTGGGGGAAATAATTCCCATCTAACATGGGACCTGACCTTGTAGGCGTTGTGGGACCTGACCTTGTAGGCGTGGTTGCTGGTGTTCCACACCACCAGGTCAGGCAGTCCACTGCGGCAGTGGCGGTAGTCCTCGGCCATGCGCCGCACGATCCCCGCCAGGAACGCCCCGCCGAGACAGGACGCCAGACTCTGCTCGAGCGGAGAACACTGATTCAGAGCACAGACGCTTCTGTATGAACCCTATTCCTCTGCCTCCATGTCTAACTGCCTTACAGACCACAACTTACCACCTCCACAAACTACACAGAGCAACCGCTGATAAAAATTTTAAAAAAACCTACCGGGTCAACTGCAGTGTGCTTAGATGGAATTTAAACCTCTCGACCACAGAACCATTAGAACTGGAACAGCCAATACCCTCATTTCACAGATTTAGATAGCTGCTCCAGTTGTAATGCAGTTCTATGGTCTAGACGAGAGGTTTAAACTCCAGCTAAGCACGCTACGATTGACCCACTGGTTTCACACACCATGGGTGGAATTCAGATCTGGGGCAGGTTGGCTTATCCAGGATCAGTGGTGGCAGGTATCTGGGTACCTGGGCCTGCTGCAGAGAGGAGAAGAGCTCCCAGCTGACCAGAGCGCACAGCCTCCCCTCCTGTGAGCTCCAGGCGTTGGCCAGCAGCGCGTGCAGCGTCTCCTCAGAGGCCTCGCTCAGCATCTCCACCCGCCCCTCTATCGCCTCCCGCCGGTTTCCATAGAAACCGTCCGTGTTGAGGTCCAGAGGGCACGTCTGTCCGTTAGCGATGAGACACACTGCAGGTAATAACTTTGCCCATTCTCAAAGAATGCGACAGTTCATTAGGGGATCCTACAGTATTTGTAGATACAAAAGCCTTTCAAGCACATTTGATTTACTTTTTTTAAACTAATTTCAAGGACCTTACATGTAAAAGAAAGATTTCAGCTCAGTGAGCTCAACTTTGTTTCTAATCCCACCCTCAGTTTGGAAAGGAGACGGTGCGCTTTGGAGGCCAATGTCACTCAAACACCTTAAAGTAGCCTGCAAAATACCAAACGCTTTCACAGCCTTGAGTTTCCCACAATCCTAAACCAAGTGCGTCAAGACTCGGGGAGCCTTGGCACCCCTCGTTCACGCGTTTCCGTACCTGGTATGGATTTCGGAAGACGTCAGGAATACCCTCCATGAAAATGATATCCCATAACAAGAGGCCAAACAGAGTGGAAAACGTTGGGCCTTCACCGTGAATCCCTAGAGACAACAGGCTCGCTTTACTTTTTTAAAAAGCAACTTGCCATTGTGTGAAGAAATGTTGACCCACCCCCCTCCCATGTTTAATTCTATACAGACTTTAGTCAAACAGGTATTTGAAAAACCTTAGATGCAAAACATGCAGATTCCTTACCATCTTTACAGATGTGTATTTTCACCAATGTTGAGTATATTATTTCAATATGATGGGCATTTTAGAAACTTGTTTAGTTGAGCAGTATCACTCTGTCTAAAGAACTAGTAAATATGTATTTGACCCCTCTGTTTCTGTGCAAGTATATGAGTCACGAATCCGTGGTACAAATAAACCTTTACAGCCAGAGCATTAAATCATGAGCCTGAGGTACAGCTGGTATTTAAGGAGAGCCAGTGTAAACTGAACCCCCGCTACCGAAAGCCCATTCATATAATAACATCGCACTAGCGGGTGTACCTTGGTCGAACCCGAGCCGGCGGTAGTGTGCCAGTGCCAGCTCTTCCACAGAGCACAGGACTGTGGCTTGGGCGTCGTCATCGGCAGCATTCCCTCCGTCCTCGTCGGCTACCATGAGGAAGACCGACTTTCCCATCCCTCCGGCGTGCGGGAACAGCTTTCCCCGGATCGTCACCTGACCACAGGACACGCCAAGGCCGGTTCACGCAATGCTCGAGCTTCATGCGCTACATGTGGTTTTAATGAGAGCCTGGTTTTTTTTTTTTTCTTCTCCTCTCGAATGCCAAGGAAATTATGTCAGCGACCTCTGCTCATGCGAGAGTCGTGCGGGGCTCAGCCCTCCCCATGCGAGAGTCGTGCGGGGCTCAGCCCTCCCCATGCGAGAGTCGTGCGGGGCTCAGCCCTCCCCATGGTGTAAAACTCCCCCGTTACTTAAATTGCAGTCCTCGAGGGCCGAGCACGGTGCTCCCACCCTCCCTTCACCTGGGAGTCAGGTTTGAAGACTGGTTAATTGGTTGCACTAATCGTTCAGTTAATAGCATGGGAGAAAAGAAAACCAGGGCCGGATTTGGATTCGAGGGCCAGATGAGTATCCGTGGTGTAGACTCACATGGGTAACATCCTGCACCTCTACGACGGGCAGGTCTCTCAGGAGCAGTCTGTACTTCCTGTAGCTGGGGGACTCCCTCATTCTCACGGCACGCTGGTACAGAGACAGACGGTGACCCGTTCGCACCAGCGGGTCCGAGAGGCCGTCGCGAATGGCACCGATGGCCTTGTGCAAACAGGTAAGAACACACGTCAGCTCTAAAGGTCTCCGTTTAGAAGAGTACTCTACACTGCCCAGGCACAACAGAAACTATTTTTCAAATAACTTATTTTTGAGACTTACGACGTATGCTGCACTAATTTTAGTCACATTACTATTTGTCAATGGAGCGAGCATCTGCTGGTCCTTTAAGAAGGGTAACAGTTTAAAGCTTTCATTTCTTAGCTTCACCATAACAATGTTTTTAAGTGTCTCTTTAAAAGGGGTAGTCTATGTAAGAATCACCATAAATAATTTGTGTTTCATAGAGATCAAACACGTTTCACGAGAATAACTTCAGTCATAGTCTCAATGCGCGCTGGGCTGTATATCTCAATGCGCGCTGGGCTGTATATCTCAATGCGCGCTGGGCTGTACATCTCACTCCTTTATTTGATTAAGGTTACGGTTCAGGGCAGCTGCTGCAGTACCTGCTCAGTGCGCTTTAGATGCTGCTGTAGATTGAGTGCCAGCCTGTCCCACCAGCGCCCCCTGCTGTCGGGACAGAACGTCACCTGAGCCAGCAGTGACCGCAGCTCCACCACTGCTTCCTGTAGAACCAGTCAAATCACCAGAGTGGTGTGGGACATTTTAATCATGGGAACAAGAACGTGGTCACGCACATTGCGTGCAGATGACAACAGTCAAAAAGAGACACGCACACCCGCTGTAGTTTTCAATCCCTTGAACCAGTGTTTTTCAACCTTTTTTGAGCCAAGGCACATTTTTTACATAAAAAAAAAATCCTGTGTCACACCCACCACACAAAAGTGTTACTAATTGTTAAAAGTAAAAGGAGATAAGATAATTCCCACGGCACACTGACGATCTCTCACTCTCACCTAGTGTGCCGCGGCACGGCACACTGCCTTGAACAAGAGTCTGTCGGAATCAGCCCGTTTGGTTTAGACCTTGGGCCCGCCCTGCTCTGTAGCAGTGTTATTGCATGCGCGCTATTGGTGTGAATTTGTGTACACGCCCACCTCGTAACGACGCAGCCTCTGCAGGATCTCCACTCCACGGGACAGCAGGCGGGTGTAGGCCCAGCCAGTGGTGAAACAGCGCAGGAACACAGGCAGCTCCTCCTGGTGCCTAAAGAAACACACACACACACGGAACTGATTCCCTTCAGAGTAACACACTGACATACAGACATGTACTGTACACACACAGGTGTGCATTTTTGTACTTGTACGTGGGTGTGTACAGTACATGTCTGTACGTCAGTGTACACACTGACAGACATGTACACAGATGCGTAGAACATCTACACGATTAGACTGAACAAACAAATTACTAAAGACTAAAGGGACCCTCAATTTAGATTTAGTTCAATTTCAGTTTTATCTGTAATATACTGTACTATTTTTAATATGCACAAGATATCATGGGTAGGCACATATGAAAATACACAACAGGGTAACACTCATTAATCACAACTGTGAGATCTCTCGTAAACGGTGAGTGTGCATCGATCAGTCTGTCTGCTTTTCAATAATAATGATGTTCAAGGATCATTGGGCTGAACCACAGCGGGGCTGCAACAATTACTCAAAAGATTTAATCAATCGCAAAAAATTATAAATTGAATTTTGATGCAGTGAACAATCGCTACAATAATTTAAGACCCTAATTGTTTTCCTAAAGCTTCCGTCAATGAACAGGTGGTGCTGATGGCTTTGGGGAATAGTGGATGTTAGATAGAAGGTTGTTTTGGGGTAAGTGCGTATCTGACAGAACTTCATAACGGAAGCAAAAAATAAAGGGTTATCACAGTATTGTTCAGAGCCTTCATTATGTCAATAAATGGTTCTGTACCGTTTCAAAAGGCTGACTATTTTTAGACTATTATAAAAAATGATAGAGGAATCAATAATAAGATGATAGACACAGGAGCCCTAGTCTACAGTGCCTCCTCTGTGTCAGTGTGCTGTAATGTAATGGTTACTCTAAGTGACAATAAAGTTAAATAAAGTATTACTCATCATAGTCCGTGTTGAGGCACTGGCCACACAATACATTATCCACCATCTTCAGATTGTATTATTTACAGCTGCATCACCGTCCTCACCTGAGGTCACAGCTGTCCCGCTGCTCCTGCCAGACCTGCTTAGCTGCACAGTAGAGCTCCAGGGCTTCTTCCCACCCGCCGGCCTGCATAGTGACCGTCAGCTCCTGCAGGGCGCGCACGGCCGCCTCGTACCTAGCAAACGCCGCGCAGTCGCCGCGTTTAGTGACAAACGGCACGGCGCCGTTTATTACACTCGTAATCACGGGAGGAGCACGGTTCTGGGTTTCGCTTCAGAACCAGAGCTGGGTTTCGCTTCAGAACCAGAGCTGGGTTTAATTACAGCTGGGAAAGACAGGACTGCACATTCCTGCGGCTGCCTGAGGTTCTGATGACATCACGAACAAGGAAAATGCACAACAGCAGAGGTGACGTCATGCAGAAAAACCTGATGTCAGAAAATTCAGCTGTTGCAAACTACGTCATCAAGAAGTAAAAAATATTCAAGAATCTTTCAAGTAATTTCAAGGTTTCATTCCCCAAATCCAAGGACCCTCAAAGACCATATTGGAATATATAATGTATATCAGCAGCCACCCAGGATCAGTTTATAAGAGCATCATTTACATAAAACATTTTTGGTTACTTTAAACAACTTCTCAATCCTTGATTTCATACCCTGTTGGTATCGAATTGAAAGGAGTACCTTTATTGTCTTTTCAGGAACTTATGAGTGAACAAGAACCTCTGAAATGCAAAACAAGCTCCTGAAAATACAATAAAGGTACTCCTTTCAATTCGATACCCACAGGGTATGAAATCAAGGATTGAGAAGTTGGGATCTGACATACAGTATGTACAGATCCCATTTAAGAGGCAGTTACAGGCCATGCAGTCTACGTATATGGTATATTGATATATTGTGGGCCGCCATTTTAACCTGGGCACCCTCTCACCTTATAAGATCGTCCCTGTCCTGGAACACCTTCTCACTGCGCAGGACAGTGTAGGCGGGGAACGCCAGGCGGCCCGAGTTCACCAGCAGGATGGTGTAGAGCTGGTTCTGCCCGCCTGCTCCCGTCTCCTCCTCCTCCAGGGCGTCCGTGAGGGAGAAGAGAAGGAGGAGCCGTGAGAAGACTGCGCGGGGCCCGCGGCACACCCGCACGCACGCCCCCGCCAGCTGCCTCGCCCTGCGGGAACGAGCACACGGGACGGGGTTCAGCACGACCTTCACAGCGAGGGCCGCAGGAAGTCCCGCCTCCTCCCTCACCTCCTCACCTCTTTAGGATGACTGCCCCGGTGCCCGGCTGCCCCGGGACCAGGGCGAAGAGGGAGCGCTGTCGGCCCAGGCGGAGGAGGTCCGTCACCAGCTGCTGCTTCTGGGCCCCGGGGGCCCCCAGGTGGAACGTCTTGGCTAGGCCCCTCAGCTCCGGAGCAGGAAGCAGCTCCAGCACCTCCCCCAGGTCCTGAAGGTCACTCTCTGTGGCATGTTGGGTAAGAGAGTTTATTATATTAAAGGCTGTGTGTGTGTGTATCTATGTATGGCCTGTTCTGTCTTTGCTGTGTGATACCTACGCCTTTTCCTTCAGTAGCTCTCCCCTCCCCCCACACTCACCTCTCCCCTCCCCCCACACTCACCTCTCCCCTCCCCCCACACTCACCTCTCCCCTCCCCCCACACTCACCTCTCTGCAGTAAGCCACAGCCGGCCAGCTCCTGGATCACTGGGGTGAGGTCTGAGCCAATCTCAGAGTAATCCAGCCTGCTTGCCCGAAGCCAGTGCAGTTTCCTCTGGAAGAGCCGGACGTAGAGCATCTGCCCAGGAGCTGTGCCAGGCCAACGCAACCAAGGGTGAGGGGGGGAGAACGCAACCAAGGGTGAGGGGGGAGACACAGTCATAACCAGCTGTGCCAGGCCAACGCAACCAAGGGTGAGGGGGGAGACACAGTCATAACCAGCTGTGCCAGGCCAACGCAACCAAGGGTGAGGGGGGGAGACACAGTCATAACCATGAGACAGCCAGGTCGATCATGGGAAAGCGTGACATCGTGATACGTCAATGGGCGGAGCCACCATGTTCCAACCAATGAATGGTCTGAAACTATCAAAGTGCAGTCTTTCAATTGGCTCATATACCGTAAGCCACGGCAGCGCCAACTATTATTGGGTCAATGAAGCCACAATTACTACAGAAATCCGTATTGTCTGTATTTAAATTCCACAAATCATTGGAGTCACTTTTTATTTTATGTCTTACACCCAGCACATATGCGTGAAGCCCGTTAATTATAATAGCAACGGGGTCCCAGCAGATGGTGTTTTCCCGTAATGTCGAGAGGATAATGTTGCAGGGTAAAGTTGCCGCTGTAGCAGCGTTGCATACCTGACAGCTGCTGAAATGTGTGGATGGCTGCCAGGTCCTCCTGGTTGAAGAGCAGCCTGTCGTCCTCGTTCTCCAGCACGGCGTCCAGCACGGTCAGGAAGTTGCGGAGGTAGTAGGGCAGCCGTGTCGGATCCGGGAGCTCGTTCTCCTCCGAACCGTCGCCACAAGGAGCCCAATTAGCTTCAGCATCACAGGGCTTCGGTTCGGATCGCTCCGCCCTTATTCCTGCGCTTGTACCGGCGTCCACATTTCCCGCACTATTCTGAGGTAGCTCTGGACTCTCTGAGGATAGGGAGACTTTCTTTTTCAGGTTGTGACTGTCCGACTCCTTGCTCACCCTCTTATTCTTGATCCTGGCAGCAGTTGGGAGTGCTGGTTTGGGAGGGACTGTCTGGCGCACTGCCCTGTTCTTGATCTTGGGAGGGACTGTCTGGCGCACTGCCCTGTTCTTGATCTTGCTTAGTCGGGACGCGGAAGAAGTCGGGACCAGCACGGCCGCCACTGAAAGAGACGACTCGGACATAGATTCATTTTGACTCGAGCCCTCTCTGCTCCCTGTTAGAGGCCTGTCAGCAGAAAAAGCGGCTGTCCTCCGAGGGGCCACATCGCCTGTGGGTTCAGTGTCACCTACGGGGCATCTTAGCATGTCATCAGACGCCTCCTCACAGTAGTTCTCCTTCTGGGAGCTGCTTAGTTCCACACTGTGCCCTATGTGCTCAGACTCTTGTGGAGGGCTGCATGATGTATCCTCCTCACACTCAGTGAACTTCAGCCTCTTTCTGGACAGTTTTGAGGCCAGACTCCCGAGATCAATATTCCTCACAAGCTTAGCCTCACTATTTCTGGACTCCTGCAAGTCTTGTTGCAATAACCCTTGCTTTTCAAAATAAGGGCTGGTGCTTGAATGCTTTTTCTCCTCAGGGCATGATGCTCTATCCAGTTTTGGGATGCCACTAGTTGAAGGGGAGGAGATGACGCCTTTCTTATCGCCCTTCCCCGACAAACCGGCATCCTTGGGGTCATTCCCGAGAAATTCCTGGCACTGTGAGTCGATGTGCTCGTTTATCTTGAACCGGGACACCAGCTCGCCGCACAACGGACAGGCCAGCTTGGCTGGAGGCGCATTATTGAAGAACGCTGCGATGGACTTCGTCCCGCTTTTCGCTCTGCAGTCAACACCCCTCTTAGTCAATGATAAAGTCCGCCGCGGTTTCTTTCCCCTTCCAGCCGGAGAGGAGCGTCTCTCGGCCATGAGATGGACCTTCCAGGCTTACGGTGTTGTCTTCGTTATTTAATCACCATTCACTATAATCAATATTCCATGCTGAGTGTGTTGTTGCGAGACAGCTACCCAAAAGAGTGAACATAAAATAAACGACATGCGATTAAATGGGCAAGCCATTGTGGTCTTAGTATCATGCGCAGTCAATAATACTTTGGGGGAAATACAAAATTAGGCTACTGATAACTAACATCAAATGAAACACAGATGAAACTTGATAGCAAACTAGCCATCTGATTATCAATCTTGACATAGGGCAGCTGAGCTAACTAGCGAGCAGTAACAACAAATAGCCTATTCCTGCAGACTGCCCAACTATTTCCCTTACCTTGGTGAACCTGGCATGGCGAGGAACAAGTTTCTTGCGTATTATTTGAGGTGCATGTTGTCCATCAGTACAGAGTCATAAAGTCATTTCCTCCCGGTTTGCCCGCTTTAAGGCAACAGTAATCAATCGAGCGCATCATCACTAGGCAAAATAAGTCGATTTCTACATCGAACAGTAGCCGATGTTGTTCATCCGTTAATTCAAGGGAAGATAAATTCTGAGCTAATGCTTCCTAATGTAAACAATTTTGTAGATATTTTAATTAAATATAAATTAGGAGTTGAACTATGTTTTTGCCTACTCTGGCAGCAAGCATATATCCTTCCAGTAGAGGGCAATCCTTGCATTTTAATGGTAAAAAGCCCAGGCCCCCCCCCAATTCAGGCCAGGGGTCATATCTCTGAAGGATTGCGCTATAGCTTTGCAACTTAAATTTTATAAAAATGCAAAAGGAATTATTTAACACTGCCCATAAAACAGGTCAAGTTTTATGTTTGGTCAACCAACCTCCGTAATACAGTATATGATTTATGTTTTTATGACGGCTACTAGTCAATTCAGGAGTACTGCATGTGCAGTAAAAAAAACTGTACAAGGTGCAGTAATGTCAATCCTTATGTATAGGCTGTATGACCCTCAGACTATACTAGCATCCAGCAAGGGCTTATTGGCTTAATGCCAACTCTTTTGCATTATCAATAGAAATTGTTGGTTGACAGAACTGCTCTATGTAATGTGGCCTGAACAGTGATTGTCAAACGTATGGCAATGTGATCTTTTACAAATATGTAAGGAAAGCTTTTCTCCAACTTGCTTGACACGGTCGATAATGTGTATAACAAGCTTCTTAGTATTCCGGCTGTCGACTGCTGTCCTTTGTGGTGGTCACAACCAAAAACTAAATTGAAATGGATTTTCTCGAAAGATCACTCAGTGTTTTATTCAGAGAAAAGTGAGTGAGCAGCTCATCGACTGAACCGACAGGTTTTATTCTCCAGATGGATTACCTCGAGTGCATATTTTGTGCATTGTAACAACAACTAATCTCATTCATTTACATATCTGTGGCTTTAAGTAGACGATACGTCAGCTGCTTATGAGAAAGCGCGAGTGAACTTTTACAAAAAATAATGCGCATCATAAATCAGAAATGTGAACGGACTCATTTTTATTGAAAATGATAACTATGGGCACGCAAATGTAAATACACTGTTTAAAAAGTCTGTACAAATATTGAACGCCGTTTCAACATTATAATTTCAGTTTGATGGCAGAGACCTCCTTCTGTTTCTTCTTCTTGGCGCTCTGGTCCTTGGCTCCTTTGATCTGACTCTTCACTTGGTCTTGCAGTTGTGTGAAGAAGGCTTGGGAGGAGCGAAGGGCCTTGTTCTTCCCTTCATCCTGTTTCAGGAGGACAGACATTATGTGAGCCACACATCCGGGCATGCCAACCTCCCTGTTTTTCCCTGAGGCTAACACCAATCAGCGGCTAGCACAACTGCAGGTAGGTGAGTGTTCAAGGCACTGAGGGTGTTCTGTATTAATGATAGAATTTCTGCCATTCTTGTGCAAATGGTACTGGATGAGATGATGATTAATTTCAAGGCAATGCATTGACCCTCTTTGAAATATTATGGAGAATTAGATTTTAAATAAATCAACGGAATACAACGTGGTGGCAGTGGCAGTGCTGTATAAACAGCAGAAAGCATGCACCATAAAGTCGGGAGATACTAGAGTATAGTTCTAGAGAGAATAGATACCTCTCACAATGACACAATGGCCACACCTCTTTGATTAATGGTCTCCAATAAAGTCAAGGGATCAGAGGTGGGATCTGTGCAGTCTAAAGCTGGCCATGTGTGCATCATCTCATCTGGCAGAATTTGTACGGTACTGCTTGAGCTAAACGGTACACATATCACCCCTGCTACAGTACAAAACCACTTTCTTTCCCAAGATCCAATCTCATGCCTGCACAATTCCTCAGCTTCAGGTGACAGCCGTCTGAGGAGAGGCACTACTGATGCATATCGCTTCCGTTTTACACGAACAAGCGTGATGCACATCTTCCTACCATGTCCTTGTAGTAGACACTATCCTGTATATGTGACAAGTATATTTATATTCTAAACACAAAATACATCGACAGCGTTTAATATGACTCAATTCACAAATGGTGGCGTTTCAAGTCACGAAGGAGCCGTCGAGTTTCTTTACCGTTTGGTGGCACACGTACCCTGGCTGTGTTTCAACTAACAAGTAAATGGTTGCCGCATAATGCATAATAATGAAATTAAGTAAATGATTCAAGTAACTTTGTTCAGATACAAAGGAGAAATGTATGACTCCGTATGCCTAATCAGTTTCGTGAATGTCTTAACTGTCCAAATATAGCCACGCCCACGCCATACCTTCAGGACCGCAGCTCTTCCTCCTTTAGTGACTTTCTTAAGGTTTTCTGCCACCTCTGCTTTCGTGGCCTTCTTCTTCTCTCCCACGTTGTTCGCCTCTCGCAGTTTCTGCCTCCTCGCCTTCTCCTGGAGCTTCGATCGCTTCGCCACCTTCTTCTTGCGCCTTTCGCGCTTTTTGTCGGTGGCCGTCTTCTCAGTGTCGCCCAGGATGTCCCCACCCCGGTTCTTTTCCTGAGAGAGAGCGAGGGAGGGGGAGGGGGAGGGGGAGAGGGAGAGGGAGAGGACACCTGATTAACGCATCTGTACCACCAGAGAAATGCCAATTCCCATTTAACGTCTCATCACACAGAGTCCTTAGAGACACAGAGGATACGTGACTCTCTACCCGACTTCTTTTAAAGTGGTTGCAGACTTCTGAAGAAGTCAAACTGCTTTATTATCTTGGATTTCAAAAAAGAAAAATAGAAGAACAGCCGGCAGGGACTGCGGATATAGCCGGAGGGGGCTGTGGGCTCACAGATATGGGACTCACCTTGATCTCCTCTGGGGCCAGCAGAGCACCACTGCTGGCGCTGACTGGAGCCACCTCCTCCATGGTGATGGATGGCAGATTGGACACAACTTTCACTTCAGGAACAGGCTGCACAACACACAGCAGAAAAGGAGAGATACTGAGGTTAGGCTCATGGTGAGTAATACGCATCTCTCCACATCTTTTCACTATTTGGTAATACTCAAAATCTTATTCAAACAATAAGAATCGAAATACAGGCTGTACAAAAATGCTGGTATTTTTCTAGACTACAACTGTGTATTATTTTAAGGACATTTATGGTAAGTTTCTACTAAGTTAAATCCTTTTTTGAGAATTCAAAGCATCCAGAAGAACATTTGGTTTGACCTGTAAATGTACTCTTAGTACTGTTCTAAATATGTGCACTAATCTTCATATTCCCTGTTCGTGACTTACTTATGTATTCCCTTTACGCTGTCTGTGCTAATCATGCCATGACGTTGGGATTGCATTTGCATGATGGATTAAAAACAAGTTCCCACTACTTCTTAATTAAATGTTGTGCATTACACAAATTAATAACACAATGGTATAGTTGAACTTCGGCGGGAAGCACCTTGCTCAAGGTTACATGGGCAATCTAACGCCTACGTATTCAAACCAGTGGTCCCAACCTCCGTAGTCCTGTGTTCACACTTCTGCCCATATAATGACTCAGCATTGCTCTGGAAGCATTACCGAAATCACACTATGATAGACGCTGTCTGAGGAAAGGCAGACAAACTTACAGGTTTGGGTGTGAAGTGGAAGTTTGAAAGTGCGTCCAGTTTGAGGAAAAGAGAGTCCATGAGCTTCTGAATCTCCACATGAGCGGGCTTTTCTTCCACTTCTGTCTTTTGCTGAAATATTTCAATAAGATAAAAATGTCAAAAGAACAACTCAACAACAGCCTCAAAGCCTAGTGCTCCGTTTCTGGTGGTTGATTATTACGCTGTAGCCAACAGGAGTATCTGGGATGTGTTAAGCTGCATACATGGTTCCCTAATTTGGATGTGTAATTCAGGGGCATACATATTGCTAAGGTGCAAACCTTCCTGTCACTGATTCTAAACAGCTGTGCAACTAGTTGTGAACAGTCAAGAATTGCCATGAATTTTATAGGCATTCTTTCACACTGGGTACACCCGATTCAGCTCCGATTCATGGCGGACACATCCTCATATTCCTCTGCAACCAGAGAGGAAACTGTACATTTCTTTAAAGTTCCAGCAAGTTCTGTAAGTATCTGCTCAAACCCAAATTACTAGAGCACAACCAGACTGCCAAGGTGAGTCAAGTGTCATTGCGTGATCTACATTATGCATTTGAAGAAAGCGATTGCAGCTGCACAGTCAAATCACATGTACGTGTGTCTTTATAGTGCAGCTATGACTTTACCTGGGTCTGTTTGAGGTACTCCTGTTCGTACACCTCCGCGAGACTCAGTTTGCTCTTCTCGTGGTCCAGGGTCAGCCTCTTCTTGTACTCAAACACCTCATCCTTAGGCTTCTCCTTACGCGCCACGTCATCCCACGCCTACCAAAAATATCAGACGCAAAGTAAACTAAGCATTCAAATTCCTCAAAGGCAGCATATATGTGCCAGACTGGTTGTATTATCTACACTGTAAAAAATAAAAAATTTGAATTGTGAATTTTATGGCAAACGTCTGTAAAATACTGAAGGCATGACATTGTAAACCACTGAAATGTAAATAAAATGTTAATAACTGTATTATTTAGGTGAAACCCGGTTGCCAGTATTGTCCCATACAATGTAGAGATAGTTTTTACAGTGTACTCTTTTTTGTTTTATTTTTACTCTTTGCCAACGCAGACTGACCTGGTCCCGGACTCTTTGTTTGATAATGTCTTCCAGTGCTAATGTGGTCTCTTCTGTTACAGCAGGGGCTAAGGAAGACAACGGAGCAAACGGAAAATGAAACCACTACATTCATAACGGCTCCTACAGCGCACGTACACCACTACCAGGAACAGAGCGGGTCCAATGACCCACGTCACAGTATTCCACAAGGCAAGGAGCACCACCCGCCAAGGAGCACCACCCGCCAAGGAGAACCCACCCGTCCTTGAGGACTGGTCGAACTGAACGTCCTCCGCCAGCAGGCTGTTCTCTGGACGCGTCTGGCCGGTCACCTCCCCCATCAGCTGCCACGGCTTCTCCCCTAGAGCCGCCTTCTCCAGCTGCTGGATCTTCTCAGCAATCTGTGCATTCCGGACGGACGCAGGAGGAGGCAGTGAAGAAAACGTACACCTCAGACACAGTTACACAGTGTTTATCCAGCCTCTTTGAGGATTGTGTGGTTACAGGATGACACCCGCTTTAAATGAAAGCAATTCTGGTTGACAGCCCTCATCACGCACCCATTTTATTATCAGGTAAAGATTGCATGAAGCAGTGCCATTGTTGTATTAGTACCCCAGTTAACTGCTGCTGAATACCTTTTCCTCTCTTTTCTCAAAGCTGGACTTGATCTCTGGTATCTCTGCACGCTTTCCACCAATGATGTCCTCCATGTCCTCTCCTTCGCTGTCATCGGACAAGTCAAAGGTCACCTTCTTCGAGGCTCCCTTGGCTTGCAGGCTCTTCTCATCCTCTTCAGCATCTTCAGCATCTTCCCTATACAAGCAGAGATCATCGTCACAACAAATCAACATATTCTAATTTGTGTTAAACTTCCGAGGTTGAAACAACACTCCTAATGCATCGTAGTTTAAGTCAGTCCAGGTCTTAATAATTGCAGGTTACGGTACCACCAACAGGTAGTTTCCTCACAGTGCACATATCTGCTTCTGGTAGAATTTTGGCTGGCTCAAACTGCTCTGCACTAGTTATGTTAATCCCCTTGCTGTACTTTTTTAAATATTGGCTGTCTGTGACATAAGCAGACAAACGTGAAATAACCTCCCAGCTGTAAATTTAGCTGGAGTAATTGCATGAGAAGTGTGAACAAAATTATTCTAGGTAAACAGCTTTTGCTTGGGAAATAACTGAAATAAGACATCCTTAATACACAAAGTACAACATATGTCAAAAGAGAAGATTAAGCCCTTACATGTCATCTTCATCCAGGTCCCCCTCATCCCCCTCATCCTCCTTGTCATCCTCATCCTGCATCCCAGCTTCACTCCCACCGTCTTCTTCAGACCCCAGATCTTCATCCTCCTCTGGGTCCCTCTGAGCCAACCCTCCTTCCACTGGATCAAAGAAGTCTTTGTACTTCAAGTTTCTAGAACTCGTCTGTGACTGAAATGAAAAAACAGTTTGACATAAATTGGTGGATTCATTAGACACTGAAAGCTATGGAATGTTCATGAGATGGTTTTAGAGAATGTACGTATACTATTTTAAACTGAAACAAGTCACACCTTTATCTTTTTCTCTCTTTTTGACATCTGCTCTTCCTCCAGGTCCAGCTCGTCATCCTCGCCTGACGGCAAGTCCTGGAAGTACTCAACCTCGCTGTCGCCACCATCGTCCTTCCCCTCCCTCTTCTCCATTTCTTCCAGGAAGGCCTCCATCTCAGAGAGCTTGAAGAAGCGGTCATCCACCTCTGACTCGGGGCCAGCCTGCCTCTGAATTTTGAGCTTGGTCAGCTTCTGTTGCTTGGTCCGCTTCTCCAGTTCATCCACATCAAAGTCCACATCCGAGTCTTCATCTGTGAATTTCTCTGCCGCCTCATCTGAAGATTTTGAGGGCTTGGATTCCTTCTCATCTTCCTCATCCTCCACGTCTTCCCCACTCATTTCTTCCTGCTCATCATCTACTTTGTTATTATTTCCAGTCTCTTCCTCTTCTTCCTCTTCCTCCTCCTCCTGAAGACCGATCGTCTCATCTGTGACTGCCTGGTTCACTGCAGCCTTCAAGCGTCTCAGCACTGCCTTATTCTGAAGCTCCAGCTCCTGCCAGATCTGCTCCTCATCAAAGTTCTCAACAACTAGCTGCTCCAGAGGGCTTCCAGCTATACCCTCCGGCTTATGTGCCTTGTGCAAGTCATACAGTGTCTTTGTGAGGGCGGTGAAGTCCGACGCCAGCCCATTCTGGAGACTAGCATTTAGAACACAACAGAAACAGGTTTAAAGCATCTACCACAATAATCGTGATGGTATAGGCTCCCAAACTATATGGCATGGAGCCAGTGGTGTGCCATGATATGTGATAAATGCAGTATATTATCTTTTGTACACAATAGTCACTCATTTTCAGAATCAATAATGATGACAAAAACTTTAAATCCGTACATGAACTTGTGTTAGAGTCGTGGTCCTCAGAAAAAAAGAATTGGAACCCGTCTTCTACTCGTGTAAGGATATGTTAACCTTAGTCTTTCAAAGCAATCAGTAGCTAGTATAGATTTAGATGAGTAGATGGCGAAGAAACTAACGTTACATATTAATCAGTCTGCGTATTAGATCTACATGTAATGTACGTACACAGTGATATCATTCATGCTAACAGCCATATGATTATGCCTTTTTTTTCTTGCACATCACACACACAAACCCCAGCAACAGCTCTGATTAGCCAGCCAGTTAGCCTCAAAACCATCTACAGTAATGTGTCCACTAGCTAGTTACCATGGCATACATTTTAATCTTACCTAAGAAATTTCTCTGGATGTGCGGTGTCATTTTTTAAAAGCTTTAAACAGCTTTGAAGCGTGTTTTTCGGGTCCCGGTCAGCCATGGTTTCTTGCACATGGGAGCAGAGGTGCCACTCCAAAACATGCTCCCCAGGAAACAGAAGTACGATTCTACAGTAATTCGGTTGGAACTTCGTCTGAAAATACAGTAGTTCCGCTTAATAATAGCCTTCATGCTTGCAGCTCGCCAGAAAAATGCTGTTTAACATTTTTAAGTAAATGTTTTATTTGACTGTATTACTGTATTTTTAAATCTGAATTAGGTAGCTGTTTTTTTTAGAAATGGCGCAAATGGTATCCCGAGACGTGAAATACAATAACAATAAACCTTAAATAAAACAAACATAATTAACGTATAAATATTGTATTTGTGTTGTATTGAATGTTTAATATTTCAGTCCACGTCCCGCCAAGACCTACAATTCGAAATATTTTTCAAAACGAAATACGCTTCCAATGGCAGCTATTTAAATAAAGTTTTGTTTAAAAAAATAAAAAAGATGGCGGCTTCCATGTTAAAGGTTGCAGGTGATGTACTTTGAATGAAAACAGTATTCACTTAATTTGGAACTTATCTGTGAATAAATGCTAGTGATGATATATTATGAGTTACACAAATGCTTTGCGGTACATGTTTTACTAAAGTGACAGAAATCATGCACAGCTGGCGTTAGCTAACTTTAGCTGTCTGGCTAATGGAAGCAATTTTCAGAACAATTTTCTCTGTAACCTTAATAATTGTATTTTGTCTTATGTGCAAAGTAGGCATTTGACAGTTATTGTGATTGAGTTGTAAATTGTACGCCTAGGCTTAGCTACATTTTTGGCCAGCTATAGGCACTCATTCAGGACGGCAGCTTTGCTCTGCGTGTAAGAGCGTCCCTCTGATAAAACTGAGTGCAGTTCAGTCTACTCCCATCTCTGTCGGGTATTGCACGCTAATGCAACTAGTGGTTAGATACTAAAACTGTTCACAGATAAAGTCAATAGGCCTACAGGTGTGCATAAAGTTTTGACATCTCAATTTTTCCTTAGGCTGGCATAGGACTGCCAACTACAATTTAAGTACACAGAAAATCAATAGATAATAGTTATATACGGCAGAGCTAGTGAACACATTTTTTATCAGTGTTTATATGCAATCAGTGTAATGAAAACAAATCATGTAGGCCTCAACAATCTCCCATAGACCCTATAGAGTCAGAACAGAACACAATCTCCCATAGACCCTATAGAGTCAGAACAGAACACAATCTCCCATAGACCCTATAGAGTCAGAACAGAACACATATCTATGGTATCTCTAGAATAATTATTTGTCAGCAAACTTAGCAGTGAACATTGCAGTAGTTTAGTGATCTAATGATGTAAGTAACACAAGCCCCATTTTCTTTCAGTTGCAGGCATTTCAAAGTGTGCACATCAGTTGGTACCAGTGCTGAGAACGTATTCAACATCCAAGGTCCTTTGTCAGGGTGTCCCCGGGACTGTGTGGAAGCTCGGCAGGCTAAATCACGTCGCAATAGCTGTACCGGACCTAGAAAAAGCTACGGCTCTGTATCGCGATGTGCTTGGAGCTCAGGTAAGCGCCACAGTGCCACTTCCAGAACATGGGGTGTACACAGTCTTCATTGAGCTGGGCAACACTAAGCTGGAGCTACTACACCCCCTGGGAGAGAACAGTCCTATAGCGGGATTCTTGCAAAAGAATAAGTCTGGAGGGATGCATCACATCTGCATCGAGGTAAATCTCTCTCATTCTTCTTAAATGTGAATGGGTTACGTTTCCTTATATACCCAGGCAAAATATTAATGATGACACATGATACACTTTCAGTGTTATATAGTAGCCAAAAAGTTTGAGGGAGAGGGAGAGGGTGAGTATTTGTGCTAGCAACCGCTAGTCGGATCTTGATATAAGCAAAAGATGATCCAGATTCAAAATATTTCACATCTGAATGCGTGAGCCTAAAAAATGTGTTAATCGTGTGTTAAGTATACATTTTAACATTGTTCTTAGGTCATAAAGAGCTGTGTTATTTTATATGTATGCCGTTTGTCTCATGGACATATAGGTGGACGACATTAACGCGGCGATAATGGATTTGAAGGCGAGGAAGATCAGGACCCTATCAGAGGAACCGCGGATAGGAGCTCACGGAAAGCCAGTTATGTTTCTTCATCCAAAAGACTGTGATGGGGTGCTTGTGGAACTGGAACAGGCCTGAACACTAGACCGTCTAAAAACATTGTGTCTCTGGCTTGCAAAAGGGGATATCCAGTTATCCAGTTCCTGAGTGAAATAGACTAAATTGTCTCATAGGTTAATCTGCATTGGAGGATAGCTGGTGATTGATTGTTGTTATGAAAACTAAACTATGTGCTCTAAATGGAGATCTAATAATTTTCTTTATGTGGTTTATGATCTTTTTCTTTGTTTGGTTTACCTTTTTGGGGGTGCAGTTAAATTAATCACAGCACATGTTCCATTAAATAGGAGCAACTTGGGTGTATTTTTTTCTATTATGCCTTAAGGAACTGTTACACTTTTTAAAACTTTTTGTCGTACTTATGCAAGCCAATGAAGAGAATCTTGGACATCTAATATTCTATTTTGTAAATTAACAGCTTTCATTAATTTTTTGCATGAAAATTCAGCTTTTTTTCTGAATTTGCAGCTCTTTGTGAACTATTTTGTTTGTGTTTTTCTTGCCATATGCTTTCACCTGATTATGTATGGCTATCATATATCAATACAGTATAAGTCTTTTCAGTCTTATTCTTTTCTGATGAAGTTGAACAGTTAGATTATTTTTTGCATAGTTCTACTCATTTGAGTAAATGTTGAAATAAGTCAAGTAAAATTAAAACATATTTACATGGCAATGTTTAGAAGTGGTTTTTTTTAAACCAGATTTAATTATGTTTTATAAATGGTATCTATTATAATTAGGAAGTATTGTAATTATATGGATTATGTCTGGTAAACAAGCATGGCATTTGGAAACTGGACTATTACCGTTTCCCAAGTATGGCAGTCCCTCTAGTCTCGGGAGTTGGGTGGTGTTCCTTTCAAATCCCTCTTTTTGGAATCATTATGGGACTATAAACTGAAAACTGAGCCCCAGTGTTAACAGGTCCATTGTGGGGTTTTTTTCTTTGTCCTAACAGGCACTCATCTGGACTGAGCTGTATTTCATTATCTCTTTAAATTTGATGGAAGACCACTCTGCCCTCATTCAAATCCATTCACAAACCCTCAAAATGCCCCCCCCCCCCACCCCAGACTATGTACAGTGTTGTGTGAAAGTTTGGGCACCCCTGGTCAAAATGCCTTTTACAATTAATATCTAAGTGAACAGAAGCTTACCTGACCTCTAAATGCTACAAAGTTAAACATGACACGTCACAATAGCTGTTCCAGACCTAGAAAAAGTAATTTCAATTTCTTCTCATTTTAAAGCAAGGTTACTTTTTATTTAAAATTTTTACCATTTCAAAATAATAAAAAAAGGAAAAAGGCCCTGTACAAAAGTTTGGGAAACCTTTTGGATAATTTTTTGTTACTTTAAAAAAAGATGATTACTAAGGCCCAGGCCCAGGTGATTTACTCGTTAGGGCTTCAGTGGGTCAGGTGAATATAATTCCAGGCTGAACTATTTATTCTGAAGTAACTCCGTGCCTTCTAAAGCATCCGACTGCGGTGGCTGTTCTGTCTGGCATTAGCAACCATGGGTTCCTCTAAACAGTTGTCCAAGGATGTCAGAATCAAGATAGTTTACCTCCACAAGGAGAAGGCTACAGAAAACTCTCAACCTTTCAAACTACCTATTTTCACTGCCAGAAACATTGAAGTCAAGGCCAGATATGGAAGACCAAGGACAATTTCAGATAGAATGGCCCGAGACCTTGGGCCACATGTATAAAACTCTTGAGTAAAAGAACGCGTAAAAGAACGCTCGGGGTGAAAGTCGGAAAAAAGGTTTCGCATTTTTTACCTCTGCGTTTCTGTCACGGTGTCGCCATATCACACGAACTCCAAACATTGTGTACGCATGGTGTCCAGCGTGTGCAGAGGTACGCAGATTCTCACAGCACGTGTTATATTATACATCTGAATTTCTGCGTGGAAACTCGCTTACGCAGCTTACTGAGGGCATTTTTCTGCTCGGCACTGTTTATACATGTGGCCCCTGGTCTATACAGCACTGTTTATACAGTACATGTGGCCCCTGGTGAGAAATGCTCAGAAGAACCCACACATCACTGTAAAAGAGTAGCAGACACAGGTATTGCCCAGGCCTATGATCTGTGTTTTCCCCTTGTACAGGCATCTTCCAAGCCTCATCATAAACCGATCAAACCATGGATAACCCCAACTATTATCAAATCCATAAATACTAAACATAGATTGTATAAAAAATATCTTCTCAGTCCCACTCCATTTAATCTTGCTCAATTTAAGAACTATAGAAATAAATTAAACCACATTATCAGAGGAGCTAAAAAACATTACTACAATATGGAATTATCTAAAAACAAAAACAATATGACTCTCTTATGGAGAACAATTAACTCTATCCTCAACAAAAAAAATAAATGTAATCAGTTGCCTAATGAATTTAAGGTTGATGGGGGTATTATCACTGATCCGCAATTAATTGCCAATAATTTTAATCGTTTTTTCTCAGAAGTTGGTCCAACTCTGGCTTCAAAGATTCCATCTAGTAATTATAGTCCCCTTCAGTTTATGAACCCTCCAATCAATGACAGTTTTCATTTCTTACCGGTTACAGAGGATGAGGTTCGGGAGATCTTGATTAACATGGGGGACTCTTCTCCGGGTTATGATGGTATTGGAGGTAGATTACTGATATCCATTCAAGAATCCATTGTGAAGCCATTATCTCATATTTTTAATATATCTCTGGAGAAGGGAATTGTCCCACAGGAACTTAAAATAGCTAAGATCATCCCTATTTATAAAGATGATGACCCAGCCGTCTTCAACCATTACAGACCTATATCCATCCTGCCTGCTTTGTCAAAAATTCTCGAAAAGCTTGTCTATGAAAGATTAATTGAACATCTCAACAAGCACAATATTATTTACACTCACCAGTACGGGTTTAGAAAGAAACATTCAACATATATGGCAATTACACATCTAATTAACGAAATATACAAAGCTAAAGACAGAAAGGAAAACACTATAGGTATTTTTTTAGACTTATCAAAGGCATTTGATACAGTCAATCACCATATCCTTCTCCAGAAGCTCTGACATCTTGGAATAAAAAACAATACACTGCTTTGGTTCACCAGTTACCTTAAAGATAGACAGCAGTTTGTATCCTATAATGGGACCAATTCTCCTTTTCTTCCATTACTTTGCGGTCTGCCACAAGGTTCAATTCTTGGGCCTTTGTTATTTTTGATATATATCAATGACCTCCCTAACATCTCAGACAGGCTGTCGAAAATCTTATTTGCAGATGACACAAGTGTATTCTATTCACATAAAGATCCTGATACCATTATTAGGGTCTTAAATGAAGAACTTAACAAACTATCAATATGGTTTAAATGCAACAAATTATCACTAAACATTAAAAAAACAAATCTCTTAAGGTCTTAAATCTGTGATTTTTAACTCCTCATCTAAAGTTATGATCGATGACATCCCCATAACTAGGGTGTGTTCTACACGATTCCTTGGTGTTCTACTTGATGAATCTTTATCTTGGAAACCTCATATCACGGCCATAACTACAAAAATGGCCAAGAGTATTGGTATTCTTGGAAAAACACGTCACTTGATGAGCACTGAGGTTGCCACTATGTTATATCACTCTATGGTTTACCCATATATCAATTACTGTAATTTAGTTTGGGGTAGTATTCATCAGTCCAAACTTGAGCCCATATATCGTCTGCAGAAACGAGCTCTAAGAATAATCAGCCGTGTACATCGAAGTCATTCTTCTCAGCCTCTATTTCTTAAGTTAAGTATCCTCAGTGTTTATCAAGTGAACCATCTCCAGATTGGTTTATTTGTGTATAGTTCTTTAAAAAGAGCCCTTCCCCCATTCTTTCATGACATGTTTGCACACAATTACCAATTTCATAATTACTCCACACGTAGCTCCTGTCTTCTTAGACCACCCCATTCCCGCACTTCTCAATCTCAGTTTAGTATACTCTACCGAGGGTCAAAGTTGTGGAACTCTTTGCCTCCACATATTTTGGATTTTTCTTTTCTGAAGTTCAAAAGAGCACTGAAATCACATCTTCTAGCTCACCAATATTTTCCATATGGGCTCCCTATACAAACTGTTGTCTGATGGCTTTCTTCTCATAGAGCTTGTTTTTATTTTGTTGTATTTTGTTCATTTTTCCTGTCATTTGTGGGTAGTTTTTTTTTATTTTTTTTAAAACTTTTATTCTCACTAAACATGAAGCCGTATGACATAAGTGCCTACTTCAGTGTTTATCTGTAGACCTGTTTGTATGTATTATGAATGAATGTTCCTTGAGGGTGGGTGTGTGTGTGCAGGGGGGGGGGGGGGGGGGATTTTATTTTGATGTAATTTGTCTATTATTTTGTTTCTTGGAGAATGCCACATACAAGCCCCTAGAGGGTTTTCAGGCAATTCTCCTTCACATTTCTTTGTGGATTATATTGTATTATATGTAATTGTTTTTATATGTGTAAATAAACAAACAACAAACAACAAGGTCTAGTTTACAGCACAACAATACAATGTACTTTAAGCAACAAAGACCTACATGGCAGAGTTGCCAGAAAGAAGCCTTTAAGCGTCTGAAGTATGCAAAAGAAAACCTTGAGAAGCCTGAAGCCTTTTGGAACAATGTGCTTTGGACTGACGGAACCAAAATAGAACTTTTTGGCCACAACCAAATAAGGTATGTTTGGAGAAAAAAGGGTGAAGCATTTGTAGAGAAGAACACCTTGCCAACTGTTAAGCACGGAGGTGGATCCATTATGCTTTAGGGTTGTGTGGTTGTTGGGGGGAACAGGAAATATTGAGCATGTGGAATTAAGAATGGATTCCAGCAAATATCAAGAAATTCTAGAAGCTAATGTCCAAAGATCTGTCCATACATTGAAGTTGAAGAGAGGTTGAGTATTCCAGCAAGACAATGATCTGAAGCATACCTCAAAATCAACGATGTACCTCCAGGAAAAACGGATGAAGGTTTTGGAATGGCCACCACAGTCCCCAGACTTGAATATTATTGAAAATCTGTGGAGAGATCTCAAACATGCCGTGCATGCAAAGAGGCCGAAGAATATTTCCGAGCTAGAGGTGTTCTGCCAGGAAGAATAGGGGAAAATTCCAAAAGTGAGAATTGAAAGACTCTTAGCTGGCTACAGAAAGCGTTTCTAAGCTGTTATAGTTGCCTGAAGAGTAGTTACAAAGTACTAACTGACAGGGTTTAAATAAAAAGTAATCTTGCTTTAAAATTTGAAGAAATGTGCCATGTTTAACTTTGTAGCATTTAGAGGCCAGGTTAGCTTCTGTTCTCTTGGATATTAATTGTAAAAGGCATTTTGACCAGGGGTATTTCACATACCCCACTGTATTTCACATAGTGACCTTACTTTCACCTTAACAGTCATCATCATTTCTTTAGTTATTTTCATTGACAGTATATTCTTATATCCACCTGTATGTAGCATGCACTCTTGGAATAGTATGTGTGTGTGTGTATATGCACGGTAAAACATATATACAAATATACCTTTTTCTTTTTTTTGCTTAAATAAATAGCTGACCTTAAATGGTTTTTCTTTGCACTTTAAACAGCAGGAATAGCGATGTGCTTTAAAGTCATTTTGCTTGCCGGTTCATTTTCTCATCAGCATGGTCCTCATGTCCTCACAAAGGACAGCCTGCAGGATTGTAACGTACAAACATAATAAGTGTCCTCATAAACACGTGGCCGTGACCGCAATAATGTTGTTTTTTTAATGTCCCAAAGCCCTGGTGTTTTTCTGCATTGGTAGCTGCACACTGGGCCTCTGTCTTCTTTTTCCTATTGATTTTTTTACTTTTACTGCCTGAAGATGATTTTGGTTGTTCCTACAGTTTCAAATTAGAGTGAATGAAAAGGGATCAGAATATAAAGTAGGTGCTTTCAGCATGTTCCTATGGACGCCTGTCCTGTTTCTTAAAAAAAGCAGCCATAGGCTGTCATGTGCATGTAATTCTGCCTGTTGGCAAGGTTTGGCAACAGCTCATTCACATATATGCTTTAAAACATGCAGGTCCAGTAGCTGTGACGTGTTCTGGTGTAATTTGTCCCACCGGTGCATGGCTGAGCAGATTAATGTTCATATATGAATCTCTGCTCCCCTTTCAGTCCATTAACCTGCTGGTTCTCCTCTGATCTTAAGCGCTTTGGGTGTTTTTTATTTTATTTCTCCACAATAACTGTAGTTTTGTTTATTACCGATTTTATTTCCTATTTATCTCCGGTTTGTCCCTCTAGATTTAACTGACTGTTTTACTTCTAGGCAAGTGATAGAAGACAGCATTGCACATTGGCTGCAGTTAACATCCCAATTGAATATTTTAATGGCCCTCGTTTAAAACATATGACCCTGGCCATGAAGGTAATCACTCTGACCGTGGTCCATTTTGACTCTGGACTTTCCTGGATGTTTTTTTGCAGTCAATTTATTTGCCATTACTGCCTTATTACAGAGAGCAGCGGTATGCTGCCAAATGTTACACAGACAACATTATAGCTGTACTTAAATCCACCCTTTCCCTCGCGTTTCCCCTCAAGATATAGGGTGGATTTATATCAGCCAGGGTTCCACGAGGTACAACTGCATTCCTGTCGTTCCCTCTCATCACATATCGGATAACCGCAGGCTATCAGAGAGCGATATGCCTCTCATCTGATTGGCCCAGGCTCTCCTCAAGTACCTTGCGATCTGCAGAGTGAGAATTGGCCACTGGCCTGTGCCAGTGATCGTTTTGCAGGTTGGGGTGGAAATGCAGTGACTCGAGAGCTACGCCGCCCTCCACTGCGACAATGTGAAGGGATCGCAGTCATGAGTGGGCATTCCAAGTGGGAAGGAAAAACGAGAAATAGGAAATATAAACTAGTTTAAATATCAAAGCACTACCTTGTTGTGCTGAATGAATGAACGGCTGGCTTGTACAGTTTGAACGAACTCTGTGCATCAGAGGCTGACAGCGAGTTCTATATTAATCCAATGCGAAGTGTCTCAGCTGCAAGCACTTTTTTTCAGGTCAAGTTACCAGAAATAAGAAGATCTTGTAAATACTGTCATAGATCCTTTCCTTCAGGTGACCCCTGGTGGAGACAGAGGTTCCTGCTGTGAAATCCAGAGATACTTTGGGCTGTTACTCCACGGGCCGTTCAGCTGGTGATGTTTCTTAAACTCTGGGCTGGGAACAAAAATGGTTCCCAAACAGTTTTTCTCTGCGCTGTAAGTGCTATCATGATTCATGACCACACCAGTAACCTCTATTGGCTCAATTAATTTATGTTTTACAATCTAATCAAGCCCGTTGTACACATTAAAACGAACAAGCAATTAACACTGGCGATAGAGCACACTTGGTTCAACAGTAGGTAACCATTCGTTTCAGACACTCAAAGGTAGCCGGATGGGTCATTTAAAATATTCTTTATTTTACTTTGTATGTTTTTTTTTCTGTTTAAATAAAGGCACAGTATTTTTTATTATTATTTCTTCCACTTACCTACATCGCTTTGTTATTGATATCATGCTTGATATGGACTGAACAATTTTGTCTCTATTTTGTAATTATTTTAAGAGGCATACAACATGACTAATAGAATACCTGTTAAAACATGTAATATGAGGTAGAGGGAAATAAGAGAACTGAACTACCAGTTCTTTGAAAAGCCTTTGCTTCTTTTATTGTAATTAGTCTTTCCATATACTGCATCACCAGGAGAATAGAGGTGCACTCTATCTGATCATATTGGGTGCTTTGCTGTTAAATATGAATCCATTAAAATGAAAATGAAAAAAGGATATTTGCATTAATTAATTAATTAACCTATTTCTGTATTTGTTTATGTAGAGACCAGGATGATTAGCAGAAAATTGTGTAACACCACATGTACCCTACATGAATGTGTAGCATTGAGCCTTAATTAATATCTGTAGCCTATTTTGTTTTAAATCTTAAACTGGTGCTGCCTTTTGGAGAACTGAAGCTGATTTGAAAGTACTTGGACAATTCACATAATTACCCTATTATCCTAACATGGAACACCAGCTCAACAATACACACAGTAATGGAGGCACCAAACACCTGCTAGAGGACCCTGGTCCAAACAAGTCCTGCTAAATATGTTCATCATGCAGATAATTGCTGCATGGGCCCCGGAACAATTAATTGTTACCATAGACTCACTTTATACAACACGATAAATATGCTACTTTCTGTATTTATTTCCAGTGTCATGTATGTAGACACATTTCAAAGATAAGTAAATAAATACAAATTTAACCGAACGAACCGCAGAGGAACATAATAGTGCTCTTACCTTTTCGGTGTGCTTCCAAGGTTGACAGAGGAAGAGGTTTGAGTGAAAACCAAAGCACAACTTGTTTTCAGTGAGGAGAGCAGTTTCTTTCATTTGGGTTTTATTTTAATTTTTTTACATCGAGTGTAATAACACCGATACATATACATGGAGCGGACAAACGCAGTTTATTTCTGTTAACTTGTTTAATTAACAGAAACTTGGTGTATGTATATGAAACTGAAATCTGGTGTATTCAATTAGAAGGTGCATAAAAACAATGGCTGTAAATGTTATTGTGACATAAAGACAGCGTTGCATGTGCTGTTTCTATTCACGGGTGGGGTTTGGCGGTGGTCTGTTGCTATTCCACAATAGTCTGCCAGGGAACTGCAATGCTACGCTTATTCTTTTAAACACGTTCCAGGGCTGGGCCTGCCCTCGCTTTTATAGTCTCCAGATTCCGGGGTTTATTAGCCATCTCGATGTGATCGCGGGCACAAAAGCAAGCGTGCAACGATCACTTTCACTGTTTAAAAGGAGATCATTTGTCAGTTAAAAAAGAATCCACCTTCGTTGTTGCAGGTAAGTCGCTGAATGTGTTTTTATTCTTATATGAATTAAAAATGGTGTTTGAGATGCGCAATGCTTATGAATGGAGAGCGAATTATTTATCTGCCTATAATGTGGTGTGAGGTGGTTTAAGGCTTCACTATCTTATAAATCACTGTAAATGTAGTTCTTATTATGGTTAATATTTTAACATGCGGTTCCTCGTCACAGGCTTAGTTAACATGTACGTAGAAACGAACAGCATGCATTTTATTTTTCATAAATTACACTTTTGTTCTAGCTCACAGAAATGCATGCAAGGTTCTCTGAGCTTGTTATAGTTTTTTATCCGTAAGTGCATTAACTCTCGTGGTGTAGGAGAATGCACATTTTGGAGATGGTAACCGCTTTCCTTTTTAGCGGGTGTAGAGCGTGCTTCTGAATTTAATTTCACAAACGAAAAGAAGCTTTCAATGCACTTCTTTTGAGTTTACATTGCATACTTCAACCTCAAGAATCATTTGGCAATTTACACAAACCCAAAGAGAATGCACCGCATCAAAGTAAACCCATGTGAATACATTTATTGAAATAAGAATAATAAATAAATAAAATATTCGACTCATTACAGGAATATTCTTTACAATGAAACACTCCCCTGGAAAGGTGCACCATATGTTCGCTCCAGATAATCGAATTGACAATGACGGCGACAAAACTTGAACAGAATTTGTGATCAGCACTAACGAGAAAATCCAAAATTAAGAATTGCACTATTGGTTTAATTGTTGCTGTCAGCTTTAAAAGGAAGCAGCATTCAGCCAGGACTGTTTGCGTGTAATGAACAGTTGTGTGTGTGTGTGTGTGTGTGTGTGTGTGCGCGTGTTTGCGCGCGTTGCTGGCTAACCGAATCAAACGTCATTAACTGATTGATAAATTGATTGAATGCACACTGTGCACCCACGTCCCCGCGTTTTCTAGGCCCCCTCGCTGCTCCCTCTAATCTCAGTTTCTGAATGATTTATTTCTCATAACGAGCTCTCGAGGGATTCCCATGACTTTCATTAATGATCCGAGAATTCAGGACTGCATTTCCATATTTTAGAATATAACCCTATTATCGTATATAGGCCTACCACTGTCGGCCTACCAAATACGCTAGAATTTAATTAAATGAATTAATGGCTGTAAAAAAGCTTCTATTGGTTTTAATATTAATGGTTAATGTGTCAACATCCAGAATCTCGTGTAGTGTCTTGATGTTTGGGATTGGATCCCATTTGCAATGCCATACGGACTGTATGTGTAAAAAAACCCACAGTGCACTTCACATTGATTAGAATATTCGGTTTTATATTCAAAATATATGCATAAGTGATAATAGAGGGTTTAACGGGGGAAATACTACTCCACAGTGGATTGTATTATGTATTATTTTAAGAACAACTGTAGGCTATATGTTCCATGAACCTCCAATTATTAAAGCCCGGTCTGGTGGTTTGGGGTAGAATCTCCCCTTTTGTTGCAAGATCTTTGTGACGAGAAACATAGACTACACATTTAATTTAGGCACATATGCTCTTTCCTAGAGTGACTGACGCACTGCTTTTATTTCCATACTATCCATTTATCCTGAAGTAATCCAAGTTAAGTACCTTGCTCAAGAGTACAACGACAGTGCCCTATCTGGGAATGGACCCTGCGACCTCCGGCTGTAGGCGGTTGACGAGCCCAGTTCAAATGTACCGTAAATAACTTATTAGAGTGGAGCAATTGCTCAGAATGGAGTCAGCATAGAGGAGTTTATTATATTGTTGTATGAATAATATCCTTTATTTATCAATGGAACTTACTGCCATTACACATTGCATCACATTTCTTTAGCCGATGCTCTTATCCACAATGTGGATTCACCAGATCGTGCCAGATCTAGCTAACAATGTTCCCAGATCAGTGAGTGTATATATACAGTATGTAACCTCACTAAAGCGCTAATGTTAATTAACCATGCTAAGCAAGTATAATAAAGATCCTGAATGCATACATATTTACATCGATAGCAAGCCTTAAGAAGAATAACCTAAAGGCATCAGAAATATGACAATCTGAATTTAAACAAAAGGTTGGAGTGTTAGCGTGCAGCGGGGGAGGAGAATTAAGATGGAGGCCGAAGAGGTGGGGTGTTCAGTCTTCATCCGAAGATGGACAACGATTCTGTTGTCCTGACCTCCATGGAAAGCTCGCTCCACTAGTACAGACCAGTACAGACAGGCATTGTGACTGGGAGGAAAGATATAGTCCGTTTCCCAGAGGTAGCGGCGCAGAGAGGTCTGGCCGAGGTGTAGGGTTTGAAGATTGATTGGAGGTATGGTAGAGCTGGTCTATTAACTGCCCTGTTGGCTGGCACCAAGGCCTTAAACTTGATATTGAACAGCCAATGAAATAAGATGCGGGGTGTGACATGTGCATGCTTGTCAACCTGCAGTTCATTTTGTATTGGCTGCAGGGATTTACTTGGCACAGGCAGGGAGGGAAATGCAGATGTAGTCAGAGCGCGAGAGGACCATGAGATGAGCTGTGTAGCAGAGCTGTGTAGTAGAGCTGTGTAGTAGAGCTGTGTAGTAGAGCTGTGCAGTAGTGCTGTGCAGTAGAGCTGTGCAGTAGTGCTTTGCAGTAGAGCTGTGCAGTAGTGCTGTGCAGTAGAGCTGTGCAGTAGAGCTGTGCAGTAGTGCTGTGCAGTAGAGCTGTGCAGTAGAGCTGTGCAGTAGTGCTGTGCAGTAGAGCTGTGCAGTAGTGCTGTGCAGTAGAGCTGTGCAGTAGTGCTGTGCAGTAGAGCTGTGCAGTAGTGCTGTGCAGTAGAGCTGTGCAGTAGAGCTGTGCAGTAGTGCTGTGCAGTAGAGCTGTGCAGTAGTGCTGTGCAGTAGAGCTGTGCAGTAGAGCTGTGCAGTAGTGCTGTGCAGTAGAGCTGTGCAGTAGTGCTGTGCAGTAGAGCTGTGCAGTAGTGCTGTGCAGTAGAGCTGTGCAGTAGTGCTGTGTAGTAGAGCTGTGCAGTAGAGCTGTGCAGTAGTGCTGTGCAGTAGAGCTGTGCAGTAGTGCTGTGTAGTAGAGCTGTGCAGTAGAGCTGTGTAGTAGAGCTGTGCAGTAGAGCTGTGCAGTAGAGCTGTGCAGTAGTGCTGTGCAGTAGAGCTGTGTAGTAGAGCTGTGCAGTAGAGCTGTGCAGTAGTGCTGTGCAGTAGTGCTGTGCAGTAGAGCTGTGCAGTAGAGCTGTGTAGTAGAGCTGTGCAGTAGAGCTGTGCAGTAGTGCTGTGCAGTAGAGCTGTGCAGTAGTGCTGTGCAGTAGAGCTGTGCAGTAGTGCTGTGCAGTAGTGCTGTGCAGTAGTGCTGTGCAGTAGAGCTGTGCAGTAGAGCTGTGCAGTAGTGCTGTGCAGTAGAGCTGTGTAGTAGAGCTGTGCAGTAGAGCTGTGCAGTAGAGCTGTGTAGTAGAGCTGTGCAGTAGAGCTGTGCAGTAGAGCTGTGTAGTAGTGCTGTGCAGTAGAGCTGTGTAGTAGAGCTGTGCAGTAGAGCTGTGCAGTAGAGCTGTGCAGTAGAGCTGTGTAGTAGAGCTGTGCAGTAGAGCTGTGTAGTAGAGCTGTGTAGTAGTGCTGTGCAGTAGAGCTGTGTAGTAGTGCTGTGCAGTAGAGCTGTGTAGTAGAGCTGTGCAGTAGTGCTGTGCAGTAGAGCTGTGTAGTAGAGCTGTGTAGTAGAGCTGTGCAGTAGAGCTGTGCAGTAGAGCTGTGCAGTAGAGCTGTGCAGTAGAGCTGTGCAGTAGAGCTGTGTAGTAGTGCTGTGCAGTAGAGCTGTGTAGTAGAGCTGTGTAGTAGTGCTGTGCAGTAGAGCTGTGTAGTAGTGCTGTGCAGTAGAGCTGTGCAGTAGAGCTGTGCAGTAGTGCTGTGCAGTAGAGCTGTGTAGTAGAGCTGTGTAGTAGAGCTGTGCAGTAGAGCTGTGTAGTAGAGCTGTGTAGTAGAGGTAGAGCTGTGCAGTAGAGCTGTGTAGTAGTGCTGTGCAGTAGAGCTGTGTAGTAGAGCTGTGTAGTAGTGCTGTGCAGTAGAGCTGTGTAGTAGTGCTGTGCAGTAGAGCTGTGTAGTAGAGCTGTGCAGTAGAGCTGTGCAGTAGAGCTGTGCAGTAGAGCTGTGCAGTAGAGCTGTGTAGTAGAGCTGTGTAGTAGAGCTGTGTAGTAGAGCTGTGTAGCAGAGCTGTGCAGTAGAGCTGTGCAGTAGAGCTGTGTAGTAGAGCTGTGCAGTAGAGCTGTGTAGTAGAGCTGTGTAGTAGAGCTGTGCAGTAGAGCTGTGCAGTAGAGCTGTGTAGTAGTGCTGTGCAGTAGAGCTGTGTAGTAGAGCTGTGTAGTAGTGCTGTGCAGTAGAGCTGTGTAGTAGTGCTGTGCAGTAGAGCTGTGTAGTAGAGCTGTGTAGTAGAGCTGTGCAGTAGAGCTGTGTAGTAGAGCTGTGTAGTAGAGCTGTGTAGTAGAGCTGTGCAGTAGAGCTGTGTAGACTAGGTGGTGAGGAAGGGGCGGCTTCTTCAGATGTTGTACAGCAGCGGTCGACAGACCTGGTCTTCGAGCGCCGGTGCCATTTCTGGTTTTTGTTCCATCTGAGCTTCATCACAAGAGTTTGCTGGATGATTAAAGGTCTGAGCCTGAATATTCTGTATGGTGAAACACTGATTGTCTCCAGCACATGATTACCTGCATGCATTAAACGGAATACAGAAATACTTAGAACATACTTATAATACTTAAGTACGCAGTACTGTAGCTTAACTTTAAACTAAATTTAGGATTTATTGTTATTTATTTAATAATTTCATAGCTTGTTACTTAAGCTATCCCAAAGCCCTGCCAGGGTTCATTGTATAATGGGTCAATGGACAGCAGAATGTTGGGTGAAATGTTGACGGCATGGCTTTACCTCACTATTGCCAGGTCACAGTCATAAAAAAAGTCTTGTGTTGCTGTGAATATTTATGAACCTTTCTTGCTACCCCTATTATTTGCACACTCACTGTGGATCATTCCAAGGTGCAAGCAGACTTTCCTCAGCATATTTGATAGCATCTGATATGAATATCAATTGTCTCTGGTGAAAAATGTTGATATGCTTGCTAGAAACTGGATGTTAACTGTGCTGGTGTGGAAAATGGATGTAAAGTGATTTATTTTCACTGCCTAGGTTTGTTTGAGACCAGCATTAATTGACATTTGTTTTTTTCCTGTTTAAAGACGCTTCTTTTTAGATACCGAACGTCTCATAGAAGTTTCCCTTTGGTATCGTTTTATTTGTGTCTCTTTGAGATGTCTACCCCAGTCATCCAAATATAAACGGCTTATTAATTAGCCTTTACAAGCTTTGGTTATTATGCCCTAGGGTTTGTGCTTTGTCTTTTTTAGAAATTTTCGTTCAAGACCCATCCATGTCAAATCATACATGGGAAGCTTTGGGAAAATTCAGTGTATTTTCCGAATTTGTCTATTTCCCTGGAAAATCTAGAAGACGTGGGAGCTAATGTTGGTATTTTGTGACATATGAATGGTGACTTGCATATAGGTGAAAAGTCATTCCATTTTATATTTGGTGCAGAGTAATTTTCTGCCCCAAAACTGTCTGAGTTATAAGCATTTAAATGGTTAGAAGGCTCCATTATGCAGGAAAACTTTCACATTTTCACTGGAGAAACTCACAGGCTAAGTATATTGCTCAAGGATACATTTTGCATCCTTAGCTTACATTCCCTGCCACTACACCACTACTACACCACTACTACACCATGCTGCCAACCAATGATAGTGTAGAAAGTCTAGAAGGGGAACAAGGACAGATTAGTCCTGATGATTAGAAGGTAGAAGGCCTTGCAGGTGACATCACAAAGGTGTACAGGTGTACTGCTGCTTGGTCTCTCTCCACAGAGAGGACTCTTGGTAAGGGTTTTACGGGCGCGGTCATGTATTATACCCCTGCTGAGGGGCAGACACTGTCTCGAGCACTCGGACGGGGGGAACGTTGTTATTCCTGTGCTGGACTGTAGGAAGGATAATTTTCCTTGCGACGAGGATTTTTCCTCTGGCAACGATGATGATGATAATGACCGTGATGTTGACGAAAATGGTGATTACGATTATGAGAAGTAGGGTCGTGATTATCATGACGATAACCGTCTTTACTTTAGATGATAAATAAAATGGGCTTGTCTCATCAAAGGGCTGGCATGTGGCATAGCGGGGAGAGCAGTGATTTAAATGTGATTTGGTAAAAGTTACTGCGGCAGCTGTCCTCTCTGCACGGCCAAGCTCTGCCTTAAGCATCTCAGTCAGCCCTCTGTTGTCAAGGGGATTTCACCACTTGCATCTGTCCACGCTGACCTTTTGATTTGCTTACTGTCTTTGTTCTTTTATAAACGATTTGTTGCATAACTCTGAGCTCTGTGTGAGGTGCTGGTCTGTGTGTCCCGGACTGAAGGGGGCGGTCAGCATTAGCACAGATTAAATGTCTTCTCCACCCCTGGTCTGGCTGTAGGTCTCTGTTTCTGAGATTGGCACATCTTAATTAATTGGTGTGGGGGGGGAGGGGGGGGGGGGGGGTTTATTCCAGGTATCCCAACATCAGGGAGAGGAATCCAATTTGTATTCTGGAGTGTTCTCCACAACATTCTGTTTGTAAATGTAATCAATTTACGGTTAAGGTACAGTGTTTTTGCTTTGTTTGACATGCAAAGACAGGCGGTGTTGAGTGTAATATCTCTCTAGGCTGGGGTTTGAGCAGCTGGTAATATTCCTTTAGTGTAAGATGTTACAGCCGCAGGAGAGATGCCAGATGTGCTGTGTGCTTGCACTGTATCTCAGGAGAGAGGTGGTGCAGGCTTTTTGAATTAAGGTATAATCGTTTTTTTGTCTGACTTTTTTTCAGCGATAGCACTTTGGAATAGCTTACTTTACGGCAGTACTCTGGTATATATGAGCTTGTGACGATTAGCGTTCATTTTAATATCATGCCAATTAAAATTTAGAGAGCATTTGGCGAGCATTAACGTATTGTCAACTGTATGCAGTCGGCTCTCGAACTCTGAAGGAGGAATCCTTTTTTCACGATTTCGTATTGTGTTGGAATGAGTTCAACAAAGCGGTGAGAGAATGTATTTTTTCCACTTAAAACCACAACATTGTTTTTTTTTATGTAACCCAAAGCATCACTGAGGGAGGGAACTCGGGATTAAAATCTTCACTCCTCTCATTTACCATTTTCTGAAAGAAGCTTCCGTTCTCCGTCTTTATTTTGCTCTTCAGGCTCCATGTAAGATGTGTTTCCTTTCTGCTCTGTCCTCAGAAGTGCCCTAATTTTTCACTTCTCGAAAAAGGGTAAAAGTGTGCGACTGTCTGCTTCTTGGCAATACGTATCCTCTTTCAAAGGCACAAGACGCAAGTCTCACCCCTTGAAATGAATGAGTTTAGAGTGATATTGACTGTGTTATACAGATTGAGGGCACTTGCAGTATGTGTTGTTTTTTTGTTCCGTTATTTTGCTCAGTGCTCTGGCCTGATTAGCGGGCTAAAAACAGATCTGAAGGAGACCCTTGTCTAGGTGCTAATGCGTGTTGTTGTCAGGATCTCTTTCATATCATTTGCATCATCCGTGTTTTTGTGTGAGGACTTTTTTTTGTTGTTGTTTTGTTTGGACGTTGCTGTTTGGACCAGTCTGAACCTCGTCTAATGATTAATAATGCATGAGGATACTGACCTTGAGGTTGAAAATGTCTATTATGAAGTTCGGGTTCAGAATCATTATGTTCTCTCATAAAAACAAATAAAAAAAATGTTTAATTTTATTGGTAATTTGTAAAAAAGGAGCAATATGGAAATATTGACACTGCTGCAAATGTAGTGTGAAGCGGTCTCCTGAAGCTTTATGAGGTAATATCATCTGGGTTTAATTGCACATTTGTAATTTGCAATTCATGCATTGGGCTAACTGCAGGTTTTTTTGTGGTCCTCGTCAGGGTAATAAACATTATATATTGCGGTAACTATCAAAATTTGACTCTCTATTGCCAGACATTCAGCAAGAATTGTGCTCTGCCAGAAAGGATGAAGTTTAGGAAAATATTTCCAGCACCAATCAAATTCAACCAGCAAAAAATCATTACATAAATTAATACTATGTACCCAAAGCCCGTACTGACCCAAAGCCGGTACTGAGTTGGGAAAAAGGACTTATGTGTGCTGCTCCCTCAGCTTGGAATTTTTTGCAAAAGGATTTAAATCTTGGGGAGCTTTAGTATCATTAGATGCTTTTAAAACAATGTTGAAGAAATGGGAGGCAGGCACATCAGGCTGTCAATGTTTTTGAGCTCATTTATTTGGTATTTGATCTGCACTCTATGCTGACTTTTGTTTTGGCTACTATTATTGATTCTCCTGATTTGTAATGTATTTATGCACTTGTGTGAATTGGAACTTCTAATGTTTGTGATTTGTTATATGTTGTGTGTCTGCAACCATGTTTAATGTGCTGCTGCCTGTCTTGGCCAGGACACTCTTGTAAAAGAGATTTTTAATCTCAATGAGGCTTTTTCCTGGTTAAATAAAGGTTAAAATAAAAATAAAAAATACTATTGAGGGTGCTAGTACATTTCTGTGGTGGTGGTCATAGATATTATTTGTTGGAGCATAACTAGTTATATATAATAATATGTAATATACCCTACGTCAGTTCATTTAGTATTTATTCCCTCCGATTGAGATTTTTTATTTTTATTTTTTGGTCATATTGCAAATGTCCTTTGATTGCATTGGGAGCATTTTGAAATATAAAGTAATATTTTTACATTTGTTCTGTTTTACATCAAAAGATTTTTTTTAATTTCATAAAACCACTAGACTTTGACAATACTGAAGAAGGCTTCTTGCTTTTGTTGCTATTGACACTTATTAAACATGTTAGTCGTTTGTGGGGATGAGAGATGAAAGCATCCACTGTCTGGATGATGATTATATCTGGATGATACACGCAGGGAATTAATTTTGATGCTATTTTCTGAAGATGAAAAAAAACAAACCCTTGGATGTGACTTACACCGTGTGAGTCATGTGTCTTCTGGTACAGTCGTCACCAATCCCCCTATTGTCCTCTGCAGCTGTTGCTAACAGCATCCCCTCTGTCTCTGCTCTCAAAAGGGCAAAGACAATCAAATAATCTTAAAGCCCTCTCTCTCTTCCTTGCTGCGGTGATGCGTCCCACTGTCTGAAATCAAGTCCTGCCAATGTCAATGTCCACTACAGGGGGAGTCCCGAGGCCTGAGGCATAATTAGCCGCAGTATCGCCCGGGGAGGGATGCTTTCAGACAGTCGGCAGTGTCCCCTGTCTCGTCATTCCTCTGTGTGCTGTGGGCTAACTGACAGTCCAGATCCAGCGGTAGATTTCAAAGTGAAACGAAGTGCACATGTGTTTTGGAGGACATTTTGACAGAGGGCATTGCGGTGACAGGGACAGATGTGATTGGGCAGATTGAAACTGGTGGGGAAATGCTGGTACCGCTACTCATTTGGGTTCTCAATGCTTCTCTTCACAATGTGGCCTTGCAGCCTAACAGATTTTTCCAGGGCAGCTGGGCTTAAATTAGTACTTTCTCCCTGGTGATTTAAGCTATGTTGTAACGCCCCCCCCCCCACACCAGAGGAGGGGAGACTGTCTCTTACCAATTTGCTGCCATTTTTCAACATCTTCTTTCATTCCTCTGTTCTCTCTTTTTCCTCTAATATTATGGTCTTGTCATTCAGACAGAATGCTGTTATTTAATTTTCTAGCCATTCAAGCCATAGAATTTAGTAACCTAAATTCAGATTGGTCACCGTGATGCGTGGGGGGGGGGGGGGCATGTTTAATTCAGAGCCTGTGATAAGATAGGCATTTGTTATATTAATCTATGAGCATTAGCATTTAAATGAAGTAGCTCTGTTTTGTTGAGGTTTGGGCATTTTGTCTGCTGAATCAGAATCAGACTCAGATCTGAGAAAAGAAAAAAAAGAAAAGTATTTTTGTTGAATCTTTTAAGCAATGTCTAAACCCCTGTTATTCAATCATGGTCTTTGAGGGCTGAGACCTTCTGGTTTTCCACCCTCCGTTTATCTGGGAGTCAGTTGTGAAGACAGTCTGGCCAATCAGTAGCACTTATTGTTAAGTTAATTACCTGGGAGAAAAGAAAACCAGGGCTGGATTAGGATTTGAAGGCCAGATTTGAGTATGATTGCATTACATTCATTTGGCATTCATGTATCCAAAGTTTACAATAAGTGCATACTGAAGGTCATTGGAACAACTACAGACCGGTCAGACAAAGTACAGTTCTATCATAAAGTATCAGCTATCCATAGCCATGAACATCGTCTAGTTCACACAGTAAGCCATGGCTAAGTCTTAAGGCTAAGTCAGTAAACTGAGGCCCGATTACGAGAGACACGATGAACTGCTACATCAAAATGGAGACACTAGTACTACATGAAGGTGTTAGAAAATGAAAATACAGCATACAAGAAACGAGAGACAAAAGTGCTACATTGATTGGCGGGTCAGTCAAGGACAGGTAGAGTCTGAAGTGGTGCGTTTTCAGGCCGTGATGGAAAACTGGCAATGGCTGAGCGGTTTGTAGAGGAATCGGGAGTTCCACCAATAGGGGACCTAGGATGGAGAAGCTCGGCAGTCGGGACGAGCGAGAACCACTCGCGCAGATGGTCGGAAGTGGGAGTCACTTTGCCGCAGCAGAGCAGTGTGGTCGAGCTGGAATGTAGTGCTGGATTAAGTCCTGTAGGTAGCTAGAGTCTGTCCTGTTGGCTGCAGCATAGGCCAGGGTCTGAACTTTGAACCTGACCCTGGTGGTGACTGCAAGTGGAGTGATCTCGGCAGGGGAGTGCCGTGCGAGAACTTCGGGAGGTTGAAGACAAGTCGGGCAGCGTTCTGGATGAGTTGTAGAGGCAGAATGGTGCAGGCTTGTAGGCTTGCGAGAAGGGAGTTTCAATAATCTAGACGTGAGATTACCATGGTCTGGACGAGTAGCTGGGTGGAGTACATAGTTGGGAATGGTCGACTCGAATCCTCCTGATGTTGTACAGGAGGAACCTGCAGGATTGTGATTATCTAATAGTCTAAACCAGGGCTGCCCAATCCGGTGCCTGGTGATCTACTGTCCTGTAGGCTTTCACTCCAACTCTAAAAAGCACACCTCACTCAACAGCTGGAGGTCTCATTGAGCTGCTAATTGGTAGAATCAAGTGTGCCTAATTAGGGTTGAAATGAAAACCGGCTGGATGGTAGAGCTCCAGAAACAGGATTAGGCAGCAATGGTAAACCAACCAGAAATATTTGTGAATCCCATAATTAGTTTAACATTTTATAGAGGTGCCATTATTATTTCACTCACATTAGTATTAGAATACAGTGGATCTTTGTCAGCTGATGGAAGCAGGGAAGGGAAGATTATTGTGATGTTGTTTAGAGTGAACTGGAGTGTGAGTGGCTTGAGACCTCAATGCTCAGAGGTTTTGCATTAAGAAAAGTTTTTAATGAAAACTACAAGTAAGCACAGAGGTGCTACTTTCATATTTTAATTCATTTTTAGAGCTTAATTTGAATTTGTGCTGATGACATGATTTTGACCGACTTGTCAGATGTGGTTACTGTAGATTTCTCATGCAATTACTTGAACCTTGCACCATACAAATGAGGTGATGGTTTCCTCTTAGCACTGACAACGTGGGACAGTGTGGGAAATAAAGCTTAGCAATAGCAATAATTGGATATCTATTCTCAAGTGACACACCATTCTTTACTTACTGTGTGTGTGTGTGTGTGTGTGTGTGTGTGTGTGTGATGACATATACCATCTCTGTTCTCCCACTCTGTTGGATTATGAAATTTCCTGTTTATCTTTGCGTGCCACTGTTATGTAATTTTTAGTACATTTACATATTCAGTTCATGTGGTAAGTCGATCAATTGATTAGTCAGTTTTGTAATCTTCTCTGCGGTGTCATGGATAAAATATGTGGTTTTTTGATGTTGTCCATATTTAGGTTTAGGAGCAGGCTGAAAAGGGAGGATAAATGTGTTCAGTGTCACTCTTAGAGTCAGCTAAGCTTCTGAAGGCAAGTGATTTCTGGGTGGGTGAGGGGGTTTATTTTGAAATAGATTTTTTTTTTTGGGTCAATTGTCACATACCACCAGCTCAAAGCTTTGCTCTCAGTTCATGTTCCAAAGATTTTGAGTCCTCTTCATATTGTATTTAGGTCATGGTGGAATTTGGGCCTGGCTATTAAAGGTTATCTTTAGTAATCCCCAGAAAAATATTCTTTCTGTATTTTTCTATGCTTCTTGCTCCGAACAGCTATTTTAGATTTGACATTTTAAGTATCTTCTGGAGGAAAGTACCCCTGAGTAAGACTATTTTTCTGTATGTTGATCCTTGACCTCTCCAGTTTTGGATTACAGTTCTCCTGGCATAGATTATTATACACACTAAGGGCTTGATTTAGACCTTTAGAATGGGCAAAACCTTTTAACACACGCAAAACCAAAGAACACAACCAATGATTGGGCAAAACAAATACCACGACCAATCATTGGTCATGTTATTGGTTTTGAGTGTGCTAAAAAGATTCACACACTAAAGGTCTTGGTAAATCAGGCCCTAAATGTTGTGAGATATTTAATGTGGCTTCTGAATAACATTCAGGCTGAAGCACAGTGCACTGCGATGTCTCAGAGGTTTCAACAATCATGAATATTTGTTGTGGTGGGTTGGGTCTGGTTAAAATAGGTGATGAATACTTGTTCAATGACCCTATTCTTTAGTAAGCTGCGGAGAATCTCTCCTTCTCTCTCACACACACACACACACACACACACACACACACTCTGAGTGATTAAGTTAGAAGTGCCAGCTGGGAGTTTGATCTGTGACATGCACTGGGAGCAGCCCACAGGAAAGCGAGTGGGCTCTGTATTTCAGTGCCTCTTCATCTCCACATTCCCTTCAAACATGGTTCTCACTGAGAATCTTAATCCCGCGGGTTTACTCAATCACTTCTACTTCGTTTGAGTTCACAACAGTTCTTACTCTATACCAGGAAGAGGCTGTTCACTCATATTGGCTGAAGCTGAGATACATCCTTGATGTATTTTGTCATCTTTGAAGTATTTCAGAGCCGACTTCCAACCTTCGTATACTGTATACGATAAAGGTTTTTTTTTAAAGCTTGAGTTACTTGATGTAGATGATTTCATGAGAAGTGGTCCAAACCAATCAAAATAAAATGTAATTATTTATTGTTCACTCGACAGGAGCAGAAAAATGAATGAGTTATTAAATAGTCGATAGATACATTTGCATGTCCAAAGGGTATTGGTACAGAATGACATGCAACACATGAGAAGTGTGCAATAAACCATACAACTAATCACAAGTCAAGTGAAAGTCCTAGTTATTTTATTTTGGGATTTTCAGAAAATGTATGTAATAATAACATTTTCATGTCCACAGGGGTTACTTAAGAAGATTGTTTGAGGCTTCATGAATCTCATAATGGGCGGAGCAACAATGTGCTGTCGACCATTCAAAAAAACTATTTCTTAACAGCGAAATGATGCAATTGGTTCAAATCAGTCAGTTATTATGACAATAACTCCATCTGGTATTGGATTCAAGAGCTTTTTCTCCCCCATCACTATTTGTAAACGACAGTACATGTTGTATTCTTTTGTAAGCGACAGTACATGTTGTATTCTTTTGTAAGCGACAGTACATGTTGTATTCTTTTGTAAGCGACAGTACATCTTGTATTCTTTTGTAAGCGACAGTACATGTTGTATTCTTTTGAAGGCACTCTATTCAGCACCATGGACAGTTCACTTTCGGCCTTGGGTAGCAAACGGGTCTGAATTGTGAGTGTGGATTTGCATTCAAGAGATGGAATTTGACTCATGGCATAGCATAGTACAGGGTCACCATTAATGACAGCCGGTGAGTCGTTTTGGATATCATAAAGCCAGTGGCTATTATGGCTCCAGTGCCAAGAGAAATTTAGTTTGACTGTCAACTGAGTGCCGTTGGCAAGAGCTGCAATTTCCCGCATGCATTCTGTTTTCTCCTTTTTTTTGTGTACTTATAATTGCCTAAAAGGCAAGGCAATTATATGTGGGTCTGGCAGGATTAGCCTCCCAGTGGCTCTAGTAAGTGAGGAGCAGGTGTTGATAATGTGCCTTTGCTTAATCTGCTCTCGGACTCTCGTGAACGCCTCTGTATTTGGCCTTTTCTCTCTCTCTCTCTCACACATACACACACACACACACAGATAAGAGGAACATTTTATAAAGCCATGGAAACGGCTCTCTAATATCAGTATGACTTAAAATATCTCAGATTAACTCTGAGAACAGTGACAAATTATACAGTCCCCTTATAAAAAATAAAAAAACAACCCACACACACACACACTGCACGATGTGCAGCCTCAGTGTCAAAAGTGTCATTATTTATACAATGAAAAGCATAGCAAATGCACTGCAGTTAGCCTTCAACACCAAGTCTCTATTTCTGAGTAGGCTGTTTTAGCTGTAGCCTCTTTAACAACAATTCAGCTTTTATGAGCGGGTGATTCATAAATGATTCTGATGACACAACCACAATAATGAATCAGTGTCCAAAATCAATGTCTCCAAACCACAAAAGTGAAATTTAAGAGCTTAGATTTAAATGCAGTCAGGTCATGGTTGGTTGTCAAAACGGTGTGCTTGGTAAAAACTGAAGGAAACCATTGTGAGATGCCAGAAGATATTTGCATGACTCATGAATATGCACAGGTCTCAGCATGCCTTATCATAAAACATCTGTTCAGTGCATCTGGTACTTGAGCACTGATGTACAGTATCCAAGATGGCCGGCCAAAACTATCCTCAAAGCCCCTGGGCTGTTCCAATCGGCATTCATTGAGGTGAGTGTGTTAAAGACCTGAAATAATCTCTCAGTCCAGGGGAAAACAGGGAGTCCCTTTAAATAAGGAGGCATGGGAACACCGTTCCTGAGAGCGTGGTGGACGACTCTGTCAGACTCTCTCACAGGTGGGCATAAACACACGAGAAACTGAAACATATTATCCTCCCCAAAAGAGTAGAGGCTAAAGATGATTACGTAATAAAATGTAATCAAATTGTAAAGCATAAATTATGTTCGTAGTATTCTTGGTTGTGTCATATCCTTGGATTGAAAAGAATGTAAACAGTGGAGGACAAATTAATCAAAAGGTTGCCATGACACTGTGTGTGTAAGACCATAACATTTATGTTTCATAGAACAGCTGCTGTAGGACTGGTGCCTGCACCTTTCCCGCACATTGTTCATCATCCTTTTGTCTGTGGAAAGAGACTGAAAAAATTTATCTACTTTAAAATGTCACAGAGGGAAGAGCCAAAGGGGAACGTGGCGCGTGGGTTAAAGGAAGGATAAAGTACATAATGTAGTGATAATCAGAGTGGTGGGGGTGGAGCTATGTAAGTAATGTAATGATAATCAGAGTGGTGGGGGTGGGGCTATGTAAGTAATGTAATGATAATCAGAGTGGTGTGGGTGGGGCTATGTAAGTAATGTAATGATAATCAGAGTGGTGTGGGTGGGGCTATGTAAGTAATGTAGTGATAATCAGAGTGGTGTGGGTGAGGCTATGTAAGTAATGTAGTGATAATCAGAGTGGTGGGGGTGGGGCTATGTAAGTAATGTAGTGATAATCAGAGTGGTGGGGGTGGGGCTATGTAAGTAATGTAATGATAATCAGAGTGGTGGGGGTGGGGCTATGTAAGTAATGTAATGATAATCAGAGTGGTGGGGGTGGGGCTATGTAAGTAATGTAATGATAATCAGAGTGGTGGGGGTGGGGCTATGTAAGTAATGTAATGATAATCAGAGTGGTGGGGGTGGGGCTATGTAAGTAATGTAATGATAATCAGAGTGGTGGGGGTGGGGCTATGTAAGTAATGTAATGATAATCAGAGTGGTGGGGGTGGGGCTATGTAAGTAATGTAGTGATAATCAGAGTGGTGGGTGGTGCTATGTAATTAATGTAATGATAATCAGAGTGGTGGGGGTGGGGCTATGTAAGTAATGTAATGATAATCAGAGTGGTGGGGGTGGGGCTATGTAAGTAATGTAATGATAATCAGAGTGGTGGGGGTGGGGCTATGTAAGTAATGTAATGATAATCAGAGTGGTGGGGGTGGGGCTATGTAAGTAATGTAATGATAATCAGAGTGGTGGGGGTGGGGCTATGTAAGTAATGTAATGATAATCAGAGTGGTGGGGGTGGGGCTATGTAAGTAATGTAGTGATAATCAGAGTGGTGTGGGTGGGGCTATGTAAGTAATGTAATGATAATCAGAGTGGTGTGGGTGGGGCTATGTAAGTAATGTAATGATAATCAGAGTGGTGGGGGTGGGGCTATGTAAGTAATGTAATGATAATCAGAGTGGTGGGGGTGGGGCTATGTAAGTAATGTAATGATAATCAGAGTGGTGGGGTGGGGCTATGTAAGTAATGTAGTGATAATCAGAGTGGTGTGGGTGGGGCTATGTAAGTAATGTAATGATAATCAGAGTGGTGTGGGTGGGGCTATGTAAGTAATGTAATGATAATCAGAGTGGTGGGGCTATGTAAGTAATGTAATGATAATCAGAGTGGTGTGAGTGGGGCTATGTAAGTAATGTAATGATAATCAGAGTGGTGGGGGTGGGGCTATGTAAGTAATGTAATGATAATCAGAGTGGTGTGGGTGGGGCTATGTAAGTAATGTAATGATAATCAGAGTGGTGTGGGTGGGGCTATGTAAGTAATGTAATGATAATCAGAGTGGTGGGGGTGGGGCTATGTAAGTAATGTAATGATAATCAGAGTGGTGGGGGTGGGGCTATGTAAGTAATGTAATGATAATCAGAGTGGTGGGGGTGGGGCTATGTAAGTAATGTAATGATAATCAGAGTGGTGGGGGTGGGGCTATGTAAGTAATGTAATGATAATCAGAGTGGTGGGGGTGGGGCTATGTAAGTAATGTAATGATAATCAGAGTGGTGGGGGTGGGGCTATGTAAGTAATGTAATGATAATCAGAGTGGTGGGGGTGGGGCTATGTAAGTAATGTAATGATAATCAGAGTGGTGTGGGTGGGGCTATGTAAGTAATGTAATGATAATCAGAGTGGTGGGGTGGGGCAATGTAAGTAATGTAATGATAATCAGAGTGGTGGGGGTGGGGCTATGTAAGTAATGTAGTGATAATCAGAGTGGTGTGGGTGGGGCTATGTAAGTAATGTAATGATAATCAGAGTGGTGTGGGTGGGGCTATGTAAGTAATGTAATGATAATCAGAGTGGTGGGGGTGGGGCTATGTAAGTAATGTAATGATAATCAGAGTGGTGGGGGTGGGGCTATGTAAGTAATGTAATGATAATCAGAGTGGTGGGGGTGGGGCTATGTAAGTAATGTAATGATAATCAGAGTGGTGGGGGTGGGGCTATGTAAGTAATGTAATGATAATCAGAGTGGTGGGGGTGGGGCTATGTAAGTAATGTAGTGATAATCAGAGTGGTGTGGGTGGGGCTATGTAAGTAATGTAATGATAATCAGAGTGGTGGGGGTGGGGCTATGTAAGTAATGTAATGATAATCAGAGTGGTGGGGGTGGGGCTATGTAAGTAATGTAGTGATAATCAGAGTGGTGGGGTGGGGCTATGTAAGTAATGTAATGATAATCAGAGTGGTGTGGGTGGGGCTATGTAAGTAATGTAATGATAATCAGAGTGGTGGGGGTGGGGCTATGTAAGTAATGTAATGATAATCAGAGTGGTGGGGGTGGGGCTATGTAAGTAATGTAATGATAATCAGAGTGGTGGGGGTGGGGCTATGTAAGTAATGTAATGATAATCAGAGTGGTGGGGGTGGGGCTATGTAAGTAATGTAATGATAATCAGAGTGGTGTGGGTGGGGCTATGTAAGTAATGTAATGATAATCAGAGTGGTGGGGGTGGGGCTATGTAAGTAATGTAGTGATAATCAGAGTGGTGTGGGTGGGGCTATGTAAGTAATGTAATGATAATCAGAGTGGTGGGGGTGGGGCTATGTAAGTAATGTAGTGATAATCAGAGTGGTGGGGGTGGGGCTATGTAAGTAATGTAGTGATAATCAGAGTGGTGTGGGTGGGGCTATGTAAGTAATGTAATGATAATCAGAGTGGTGTGGGTGGGGCTATGTAAGTAATGTAATGATAATCAGAGTGGTGGGGGTGGGGCTATGTAAGTAATGTAGTGATAATCAGAGTGGTGGGGGTGGGGCTATGTAAGTAATGTAGTGATAATCAGAGTGGTGTGGGTGGGGCTATGTAAGTAATGTAATGATAATCAGAGTGGTGGGGGTGGGGCTATGTAAGTAATGTAATGATAATCAGAGTGGTGGGGGTGGGGCTATGTAAGTAATGTAATGATAATCAGAGTGGTGGGGGTGGGGCTATGTAAGTAATGTAATGATAATCAGAGTGGTGGGGGTGGGGCTATGTAAGTAATGTAATGATAATCAGAGTGGTGGGGGTGGGGCTATGTAAGTAATGTAGTGATAATCAGAGTGGTGGGGGTGGGGCTATGTAAGTAATGTAATGATAATCAGAGTGGTGGGGGTGGGGCTATGTAAGTAATGTAGTGATAATCAGAGTGGTGGGGGTGGGGCTATGTAAGTAATGTAGTGATAATCAGAGTGGTGGGGGTGGGGCTATGTAAGTAATGTAGTGATAATCAGAGTGGTGGGGGTGGGGCTATGTAAGTAATGTAGTGATAATCAGAGTGGTGTGGGTGGGGCTATGTAAGTAATGTAATGATAATCAGAGTGGTGGGGGTGGGGCTATGTAAGTAATGTAATGATAATCAGAGTGGTGTGGGTGGGGCTATGTAAGTAATGTAATGATAATCAGAGTGGTGTGGGTGGGGCTATGTAAGTAATGTAATGATAATCAGAGTGGTGGGGGTGGGGCTATGTAAGTAATGTAATGATAATCAGAGTGGTGTGGGTGGGGCTATGTAAGTAATGTAATGATAATCAGAGTGGTGGGGGTGGGGCTATGTAAGTAATGTAATGATAATCAGAGTGGTGGGGGTGGGGCTATGTAAGTAATGTAATGATAATCAGAGTGGTGGGGGTGGGGCTATGTAAGTAATGTAATGATAATCAGAGTGGTGGGGGTGGGGCTATGTAAGTAATGTAATGATAATCAGAGTGGTGGGGGTGGGGCTATGTAAGTAATGTAGTGATAATCAGAGTGGTGGGGGTGGGGCTATGTAAGTAATGTAATGATAATCAGAGTGGTGGGGGTGGGGCTATGTAAGTAATGTAGTGATAATCAGAGTGGTGGGGGTGGGGCTATGTAAGTAATGTAGTGATAATCAGAGTGGTGGGGGTGGGGCTATGTAAGTAATGTAGTGATAATCAGAGTGGTGGGGGTGGGGCTATGTAAGTAATGTAGTGATAATCAGAGTGGTGTGGGTGGGGCTATGTAAGTAATGTAATGATAATCAGAGTGGTGGGGGTGGGGCTATGTAAGTAATGTAATGATAATCAGAGTGGTGGGGGTGGGGCTATGTAAGTAATGTAATGATAATCAGAGTGGTGTGGGTGGGGCTATGTAAGTAATGTAGTGATAATCAGAGTGGTGGGGGTGGGGCTATGTAAGTAATGTAGTGATAATCAGAGTGGTGTGGGTGGGGCTATGTAAGTAATGTAATGATAATCAGAGTGGTGGGGGTGGGGCTATGTAAGTAATGTAATGATAATCAGAGTGGTGGGGGTGGGGCTATGTAAGTAATGTAATGATAATCAGAGTGGTGGGGGTGGGGCTATGTAAGTAATGTAATGATAATCAGAGTGGTGGGGGTGGGGCTATGTAAGTAATGTAATGATAATCAGAGTGGTGGGGCTATGTAAGTAATGTAATGATAATCAGAGTGGTGGGGGTGAGGCTATGTAAGTAATGTAGTGATAATCAGAGTGGTGGGGGTGGGGCTATGTAAGTAATGTAGTGATAATCAGAGTGGTGGGGGTGGGGCTATGTAAGTAATGTAATGATAATCAGAGTGGTGTGGGTGGGGCTATGTAAGTAATGTAATGATAATCAGAGTGGTGGGGGTGGGGCTATGTAAGTAATGTAATGATAATCAGAGTGGTGGGGGTGGAGCTATGTAAGTAATGTAATGATAATCAGAGTGGTGGGGGTGGGGCTATGTAAGTAATGTATTGATAATCAGAGTGGTGGAGGTTAGATAATGTACATAAGGTAATCATTATCAGCTTCCAGTAGAAACTCATGAAATATTATGTGCATATATTTTTTTTATCATGGCTGTATTGCACTTTAATTCACTTAAGTCACTTGATTGATGTAATGATTCTGTTGGATGTCTTTGTTTGATATGTTTGTTTGTGTGTTGTGGGTCTGCCCCACTGTGTTAACGTATGTTTAAGCCCAGTACATTGGCTTCTTACGCCAAAAGTGGTGCTTCGTGTCTATAGAGGACACCCTAAATTGGGAAGAAACCCTTTTCCTGTTTTTAAAAGCCATTTAGAGAACTCCAAAATGGGGTGTCAAAGCTTACGCCTTCCTAAAACCATTTCTCACTTGTCAGTCTCAGGAGCAGTGTTCTAAAGAAGTGTTCAAATAATGTCTATAGAAAAGCAGGGACCCTCTGCCATCTGGCTAATACGCTCATTTAAAAGTGTTCAGTGAAGCAACCGAACAACATTGATTTCTCATGCATTTGCAAATAATGTTAAATGTTACTATGTGTCCTGTTCTCGTAGAGCCAAATTTCTTCACTGTTTTAAAACCTCACAGTTTTCACGGAGGCAATGCTTTGAACTTGGTGTTGAAAGCCCACTAAATCGGTATCGGGTTAGTTGCCACCCCTTTAGTGGCTTTCAAGTCAGTTGATTTAAACCCTGCACAATGGACCAATGAGTTGAGTGATAAGGGGACATACAGCCTGGAGGAGAGCCATGAAACAGAATTTGTGATTGGCTGTCTCGCTGAGAGAATTTATGACTCCTGAATGGCATACCGTTCACCTTGAGAAGACCATTACTTGCAGGTGTTGAAAATGTTGCAATATATAGCTGAAAGTGGCTTTTCAGAAAAGTGATTTCAGTCATGGTTGTATTTCAAACAGCAATGGCACTAAAAATGCTTTATGAAATCACAGATTTGATTGAACACAGGTGTTCCTGTCCATTGTGTTTCTATCCTTTACGAGTCAGTGGCATGACAAGTTTTGTGTCTGAATGCAATATTTTCCAAAAAATACATACTGCATACATATTATGCCTTGTAACTATAACTCTGTAACTCTTTTGCCTTTATTGGACCAAAATTATTTAGGATGGCTCATGATAAATTCAGGAACTTGAATGTTCTTAAAGTACAAAAGCATAATGTGGTGTAACTATCTGAAAGTAAATGGAAACAATATTTATTAAAATAAATGTAATTAAAATTTAAATATTACATTTCATAATTATAGTGGGCGGCACGGTGGTGCAGTGGTTAGCACTGTCGCCTTACAGCAAGAAGGTACCGAGTTAGAAGTTTGCATGTTCTCCCCGTGTCAGCGTGGGTTTCCTCCGGGTACTCCGGTTTCCTCCCACAGTCCAAAAACATGCAGTTTAGGCTAATTGGAGACTCTAAATTGCCCATAGGTATGAATGAGTGAGTGAATGGTGTGAGTGCTCTGTGATGGATTTGCGGCCTGTCCAGGGTGTATTCCTGCCTCTCGCCCAATGCATGCTGGGATAGGCTCCAGCAACCCCCGTACCCTGAATAGGAATAAGCGGGTTGATGGATGATGATGATGATGATGATGGATGATAATAATTATAGTGTGTGTGTGTGTGTGTGTGTACTCGCTGGTTTGGGAGTGTTGTTAGTCAGGTCTCTTGTGTTTTCCTACATTCTAAGTCGCTCTGGATAAGAGCTGCTAAAGTAGTGTAATGTGTGTGTGTGTGTGTGTGTGTGTGTGTGTGTGTGTGTGAGTGAGCGCATGCACGCCCATATGCACGTGGGGCTTTCCAGTTATTTCATCTTGCTGAGTATAAACTGATAAAAGCCCAATGTGAGCTGGCACACCTGCTTTGCCTCATATTCTGCTGCAGTAATTCTCATAATAACTCCGGGGCCTTCCCGTTGAACACACATGAGAATCCCGGGCCAGGAGTTCTTGCTAGTCACTGTTTCCATCCGACACAATCGACTCTTACAGAGAACTACAGCAATTAAAGAATGAAAATGAATAAAAACACCACAAAAGAGTGCACATCAAATAGAATTGTGAGTTTGAAGCGTGTGCGTTTCTGACGCTTGACGCGTGCATCAAATTCCATTGACTGAAGTGCAGAGAAGCACAAGCCGACAGGGATTGACTGTATCTGTATGATCTCTCTCTCTCCTCCACAAAGACGAGCAGAAGAACAGCACTCTAATGGTGTCCCTCCCGACATTATACTTCTGCTCTGCGGTTGAGAGATTTAACAAAACTCCCGGGTTTGTTTACGCGAGCGGGACGCATGCCCGCCGCGCATTCTAATCCCGGGGATTGAAAGGAGCGATTGGAAGTTGGGAGATAACGACTTTAAAATAATGAAAGGCCTGGCGCGGGCACTGCAGAAGAGTGGACACTCCATTTGTTAGCCTTTAATGGGCGAGACATGCCGCCGTAACGGGTGTTTCTGACAGCCCTTGATGAAGGGAGTGGGCAGTTTTCCACATCAGAGTCACTAACAGCTTATTCATGGGACTACGCGGGAGTCTGGAGCAGAGAGTGATTATCAGTTATGGCCCCGCCCTGCATCCCTCATTGAATTCCGGATTATTGTGGAGTAGAAGTACCCTTACAAAACTGGATAGTTTGCCACAAACTAAGTTGTTTTCCACAAAATGTTGCCAGTCTTGCAACAATGGCAGTTCCAACAAAGCTAATTTGCATGTGAAAATATGAGCTTGCTGCAAACCTGCGGCAACAATGGCAAAGGTTTGACGCAAATTTGCCAGAAGGCCGATATTTTTGTAAGGGAGAAGTGAAGCCCCTCTGCCAGCTGCTTCACTATTCGGCTGTAAAAGAGAAGCTGCTCTGATGTCCCATTTGGGCGACACTCTCCATTAGCCTATAATGTGGAGTGGGTCTTTCCAGTATCATAACATTGAGGATGTGTGACATATTCAAAACAAGGTTATGGACGCCCTGTAAATGAATAGTGTGCTGGATGAAAGCCAGGAGAGCGATGGATCGATGTGAAAAGCTCATCGGGTTACTCAATGCCGAGTGCTGTAGAGTGCCTCATACAGGCGGGCGTTTTAAGGTACGACACCAGTTTGTGTCGGCCATGTGAGATAAAATCATAGGTTCTGAATCCTGAGCTAGGTTTTATGTTTCTACAATTTAATATCTTCTTTGTCTTAATGGCTAATGCGATATCTCAATTTCAGATATGTCCCAGTTAATATGGATTATTAAATATTAATAACAATAAATTCCCAATTAATATATTTTACAATAAGTCTCATTAACATTGAGGTATTCACCTGTTCTATCTCCCTTATTCCATGTCATTTTTATTGAAATTAAAATGTTGTTTCATTATAAATGGATGAAGGACACACCATGCTAATTCACAATAAAATGAACTTCACATTTAATTTGCCAGTTCAGTGCAGTGTGGCATTCAAAGTCTATTGAAGATGTCATTATAGTGGTGTCAGCAGTGGCCCCCGTAAGCCTGCACATGTTATTCTCAATTGTTATTGGCAGACCTGCTGCCAGCATCAGCCCCTTCCTTCACTGTGATTGGCTTATCTCTTTGTTGAACATGAGTCGCTGGAAACAAGCAGCACATTGCATTGAATATTAAGAAGTCTGAAGGACGTTTATTGACCTGCTTGAGAAGCTGTGAGATTAATCCCAGAATTGCCACTTTAATTGCATTGATGTCTGAATTGCACTGACATCACCTCTTAACTAATACTCATCCAATGGAATTGGTACATTTTAGGTCTGGTTTAGGCCATTTTTGGCTTTAAAAAAAAGTTGCATACCATAGTTGTTATGTTCAGGCCTCACTAGAGACATTGCAGTATGTATTATGTCTGAACGCAACAGTGCCTTAGCCGACACAGTAAATTGATATAATGCTCAGCCATGTCCCTGGTTAGACTGCTATCCCCATGGGCAAGCTCCGTGTCTCTGGAATTCGTCTCTGGGATCTGAGCTGCTGTGTGGCTCTTTTGTGACAGGGATTCCACTGGGGAATTCTTGGAATGCCGAGGTGAGGCAGAAGGTGGAACAGGGAGGAGGGGGAGGGGGGGCTATGCTAGCGGAGGGTCATATCCCCAACACAGGCTGGGAGTGTGCAGCTGACTGCTTTTGCTTGTGCGAATGGAAATCACCCACAGTACACAATAAGGCTCTGCTAGCAGTAAAGGAAGGAGGCTCTGATAGATGTCTCTTAACCGGCTCTGCATTCTCTGTTCCTGTAAGCGTGGCTGCTTATCTTTCCCTTTCTGTAAAAGCATTTTTCCTCCAGGGAGACTGACTCGCACAGCATTTACTCTGAAACTTCAAGGGGAGGATTCACTCTGTAAGCAGCGGGTACTGTTTGGAAAGGCGTTAACTGTGTGTTTGTTTGTTTGAGCGTTCACCAGCTTTGTTTCGGCACACAGACACCAAGGGCAGGCGGTTCCTCTGGCATGTCAGATCATTGGCTGTGAAAATGATTGAAGGCATGCTGTTCAGCAATTGGGAGCAGAAAGTCTCTTTTTTAAATTCACAAATCCTGAACTTTGCATGGCCTTTAAAAAATAAAAATAAAAACTTTTTCAGCAGGTTTTTTTTTTTTTTTTGCTTACTGCAGACTGAGTTACTTTTAAATGTTATCCCCAAAGTTGACATTGTTGAAATAAATAGCACATGATTATATAATGCAGAAATTGCGCATTAGATTGAACATAGTGATAACTACAATGCTCAAGCTACACTGGTCCAGTGTGTACGCCTTTAAAAAAAACTATTTCTTTTGTCAGGGACCCATGTACAATATTAAACACAAATGTTGCCATTTGATGTATTGTACCGGAGTTAGCTTTTAAGCTCATTTTAATCTGCAGTGAGCAGTCGGCTCTTGCTGGGACACTGTCCAGAGATTAAAGTAAGGCTGATAATACACTGCGCTTAATGTAGTGCTAACACATCATCTTCACGCCCCCTCTTCCCTGTAAGCAAGACCCGGATGAGCCAGTTTTCCATATTGGTGCGTATGATGGGTGTGGCTTACAGTCTGAGGCCAACTCAGCCACATGTATTATTTTTAAAATTATAATAATTTGGCATCCAACTTGGGACTGTGTATGTCCAATTCCCACCCTAATTTGGAATGTCCAATTGTCCCCCCCAACCGTGTTCATAGAGCCTACTGTACAGGACACACGGGTATCTTACCTCAGTGCAAACCCATGGCTTTCCTCCGAAAACTCGTGGCTCAGCCACCTGTTTCTTCCTACGCACCATCGCCCAACTTGCACAGAGCGGAATCGAGGGAAGACCGCCCTCAGTGCCCTAAGCAGCTGCATGCAGGCCGTGGGCTTGTCTATGCTCAGCGGGGTTACCAGATGAAGGCTGGCCGACTGAACCCACCTATGCCCAGGGCAACGCAATCGCCCTGGCCACAGTCGGCGCTGCCACGATCCGGATTCAAACTCAAACCTTGGGGCTCATCTTGCACCACAATGTTGTGACTAAATTTTGGTTGTGCTGCAGAGTAACTTAGTATTGCCACTATGCCTGACTCAACAATTAACGTTGATCCAGTGATATTACTTGTAATGTTTCCAACGTGACCAGGCAGTGGGACATTAGAAGAGCCCAATGATTGATCACCTGTTGCTTGCAAACGACTTCTCTTGTTTTAGGCCGTTATAGCTGGTCAGTGCCATTCCTGTCTGCCTTTGGGTTGGCTTATGAGCAGACCTGATGCTGGTAACCTGATTAGCCATTCCTGCCGTAGCCCAGTGACTGATCCTGACTTTCTTCTTTTGTTTCTAAATCTCAGCCTGTCTGACAGCCCATATTGTTGTAAGCTTTCAGGGAATATGAGGATTTGAGGGGCGGACAACTAAATGAGACGTTTGCGCCTTCATCATTTCACGGCAGGGGGTTGTAACTGCTTGCGAGGATTTGGCGAGGGATCAGGTTCCGTTAAAATTGTGGAGGCCTGGTGACCTGGTCCAATCCTGGCTCTGAAGTGCTCAGCTCTTCTTATTTTGTATCTGTCTCTCTCTCTCTGTCTCTCTCTCTCTCTCTACCTCTCTTTCTCTCTCTCTCTCTCTCTCTCTCTCTCTCTCTCTGTCTCTACCTCTCTTTCTACCTTTCTCTCTCTCTCTCTCTCTACCTCTCGTCACTACACTCATGTTCAGGTAACCCTGGGCACCCCGGCCTCTCACAACCCCCCCGCACGTCCGCCAGCTTTGCCCTTTCCCCAGCTTTTCCTCGCTAGTGTTGTTGCTCTTGACCTGTGCTCTGCAGAAACGCCACTAACGCCCATTCCACAGCGTATTGGTCCAGTCTTAATGGCGGTCAGCCCCGCTGCCCGCACGCTGTCCCACTGTGCTTCCCTTTGTTACATTGTCCAGGGAGTCTGTTCTTCTGCCCGGTCAGAGCTGCTGCTAATAACATTACTGTCTGAATCTTATGAAGCTCCTGAACATAATGTAAATCTTGTCCTAACAATAACCTTTACCTCAACCCTATAGCCAAACCCTCATACCTCAACCCTATAGCCAAACCCTCATGTGCAAGCACTGTATGAACCTTACCAAATCTTACCTTTTCTGTATGATTCATCTCAAAGGAAGGAAGCCCGTCGCGCATGCAGCTCGTATAGCGTGTGATGTGGTAGTTATCATTATCTATTATTAACTATTATCTATCGACGGAGCTGATATGAGCGAATCCTTTTATCAGTACGTTCTTTCAAGTGTCCAGTTCTTTCAACTGTAAAACCCTTATCCTGTTCTCCACTGCAGCTAGTGACATATGACCGCACAGTTGACCGTAGAGAATATTAAGCGCATTGACCATACCTGCAGGTTGCATTTTTTGTAAATCATCTTCAAGTTAACTTTGTTAAAAAAAAAAACTATGTAACTAAGCCGTATTGTTGTGCTTGTAAATGTTAAAAAAACACATTTGAAAGATTGTGCGCAATGCAATTTTGTAGAGAGAAGCAGCAGGCTCTTTGTTGCAGTGCTGGTTTATGGTGATGGTGATGCTTGCAGCGACGTTGGTCGCCAGATGGAAAACTGCGGTTGTGCTCTGAAACAGGAAATGGAGGCGATTATGCCAAGCTGATGCGTAGTTCTTGCATATGTGCTTTCTTTGCAGGAAAACTGCCCGCGTCAGATAAGCTTAAATTGAACACTCAGAGTCTCTGTTGTTCCACTCTGTGCAGAGTTAAAGATATGTTTTTAAAGGAATGAACAAGCGATGTAAGATAGAAAAGTGAATTCCAATGTGTATAAGCAAACCGCTATTAACAGACAAAACGTTTTTTTTTTTTAAATGTTTTTTTGATATTGTACGTCATATGAGCTTGGTGTTTCTGTGGCGGGCTGGCGGCATGTTCTCTGTACTAACGGACCCATTTCTCCATTACAACTCCATTACACACCTTTCAGAAATGTTCATCTTTGTGGTGCCACAGATAGATTAATTGAAATGTATAGAAGAAAGAAATACTTGACTAAATGCGTGGACATTACATTATTAAAAGGTCAGAATCCAGTCTAGAAGACGCACAGAGATTCATGCAAACCTAAAACTCCTTTACTGTTCAGTATGCAGAAGGTGTGCTGTACCCGCAGCCCACCTCGCCAACCTTCCTTTGTGCCTCTTGTTAAATGCAACATTGCGGTTAATTTTCTCCATTAAATAGACATTTGTTACCCCTTTTGTCTGGACAACCAAATTTGCTGTTGCTTGAGAAAATTATGTTTGGCACTTTGCTCCCTCATGAAACGGCTTGCTTTCTCCTCATAACTTGCTCCATTTCATTTTGTTAGGAACTGAAGCCTCCTTCCGTAGAGTCAAAGTCAGGACAATGTATGAACTCACCATGCAAAAAGCACTTTACGAAAGAAGGTAAGGTTTATTGTAATCGCACTGGCCTACGGGAAGATCACTGAGACGCAACGCAAGTTTGATCCGCAGTAACCCTCAACACACTGGTCTTCTATCCTGGTTTAAATATGACGCACGCGTCCCACCTTATCTGGGCCCAGAGACACGAGTGTCTATCTTTGTGTTTAGGAATGACATATGCTTTTGTTCACAAACAACGCATGCTACAAAACACAGAACCGTGTGCGAACCCATCAATGTCTCATTGTGAGCTCTGGGAATGCCATGTTTGTGGATTCCCTGGCCAGCACCTCCCTGTTTGGTTAGACATGGACACTGTTCTCTCATTCAGTTCCTGTCTTGCTGTGAGGCGCGCTGGTTTTGGATCAGTTTGGGAGGGGACGGGGGCTGACCACCGAACAAAATAGGTGCACTGCTGGGACCGGTAACCTTTACAGTGATGGACAGCATAAAGGGAGGCGTGAAGGGATGGGGAGAGGAGGAGGAGGAGGAGGAATTCTGGGAGACTGAAGGAGAGAACAAAAGAGCGGCCCGAAATGCCTGAAACATCACCAGTGCAAGCATGTCTCATCACTTATTCAGCGTCTTCTTTTTTAATGCTGGAATATTTATACAGTGCGGTCCTCTGAGAGAGGGAGAGCGAGAGAGCGAGCAAGAGCGAGAGAGCGAGCAAGAGCGAGAGAGCGAGCAAGAGAGAGAGCGAGCAAGAGAGAGAGCGAGCAAGAGAGAGAGCGAGCGAGCGAGCGAGAGCGGGCGAGAGAGGGCGAGAGAGCGAGAGAGAGCGAGAAAGAGAGGGCGAGAGAGAGAGAGAGAGAGAGAGAGGGCGAGAGAGAGCGAGAAAGAGAGGGCGAGCGAGGGCGAGAGAGAGAGAGAGAGAGAGAGAGAGGGCGAGAGAGAGAGAGCGAGGGAGCGAGGGCGAGAGAGAGAGAGCGAGGGAGCGAGGGCGAGAGAGAGAGAGAGAGAGCGAGGGCGAGAGAAAGAGAGCGAGGGAGGCCAGGCTTGCTGCTAAGCGGCAGCACAAATCACTTTAACCGACGGGACCATGAGACGTTTACAGACACAAATGTGTACAGTCACTCCAGAGCCCAGGGGTCAGAGTGCTAATGATTATGAGGCAGTGTTATGGTCTGCATGGGGAAGGTTCCTGAGAGAGGTCAATGTTTTAATCAGGGAGTAGTCGGACCTTGATCACAGAGATCAGTGGTTACTTTCCAATGCAGAATTTGGGATTCTGTTCTCATTTTCATTATGCGAGAGTTGCATTATAGAGCTCTGTCTTTATGAGGCCGATTGACTCACTCTTCCTGCCTGTAGATTTTCCATAATCCAAATCACCATATGTCTGGAGTCAATGCGCCTTGTTTTTGCCACAGACATATCTGGGTGTTCAGTCACCACAAGGAAGGTTGAAATTCTCATTTAAAACTGTATTCTTCTGTTGGAAGGTTCCTTATCTCAAAAAACAACACATCTGCCTTTGTTATTTTCACTCCCAGACGGCTTCTTCTTCATGGAAATGCAGATAATGAGTTTAAAGAAAATGGCAGAATAAACTATGAAACTGCTTTTTTTCTCTCTCTGTAGAAGTAAGATATTTGCAATTTAAATACAAGTAAATTATTTTGCAACCTGTGACATTTTAAAGCAGATATGCATTTATTCAGTCTCTGAGCATGTCCAATTCCCACCCAAATTTGGACCGGCCAATCGTATGCAAGCGCAGCTGCGTTCATGTGCGAACCCCGCTGCCGATTTAACGGGAGGGAAGGCATCCATGGTTTACCTCCGAAACACATGGTGCCAGCTGCTTTATCTCACACCACAGACTACAGTTACGCTCGCGTGGCGGAAGCTGGAGGAAGATCTTTCATATGCGGCTTTAGCATGCAGTCCATCGACCAGCAGGGGGCGCTAGATAACGATGATCTTGACTCTTAACATTAGAGTATATGTGTAGAGACAGTGATGCCAATCGAAACTAATGGGGAGCATAACCAAACCAGGAAGTTTTAATTTTGCGCTCATCTCACGTGCACAGTTGTGTCCTTGGAGTCACATGTAGCAACGAGGATGATGCAGAAAGGTACGTGAATATGGCTGCTCAAAGAGTATATCATGGGTTGCGCCGAAATACGATGTAGGCCAGAATAAATAATTTAAAAATGTATATCTTAAGCCGCCGCGGGGGAATTGGCTACTAAATTGGGAGAAAAAGGGAAAAATCAGAAACAAATTTTAAAAAAAAAAATTAAAAAAAATGTATATCTTTGTCTGTGTGGTAAGTAAAAAATATTTGACCACAGAAAAATATTTCAAAAATGTATTTTTGCTGTGAAAAATGAATGGAGCCCAATGGGGAAACTGGATTTTTGAGCGCAATTATAGATATCAGCAGACGGCGACATTATATCCGGTGCTGAGGTTGAGAGCTGAAAGCTGTACCCTTTGCCCTTAACCGACTGAACCCTCCCGTACCCTGGCCCTAACCCTGGCCCCTCCCGTACCCTGGCCCAAGCAATCCGTACACACTCTTAAGTGTCATGGAAAACTTTTGACTAATTTGTATTTTTTTGCAATCCAATGATATATTACGAACATAATTTATGCTTTATAATTTGATTACATTTTATTACGTAATCATCTTTAGTCTCTACTCTTTTGGGGAGGATAATATGTTTCAGTTTCTCGTGTGTTTATGCCCACCTGTGAGAGAGTCTGACAGTCGTCCACCACGCTCTCAGGAGCGGTGTTCCTATGCCTCCTTATTTAAAGGGACTCCCTGTTTTCCCCTGGACTGAGAGATTAGGTTAACACACTCACCTCAATGAATGCCGATTTGAACAGCCCAGGGGCTTTGAGGATAGTTTTGGCAGGCCATCTTTGGATACTGTACATCAGCCGCACGGAACAGATGGTTTATGATAAGGCATGCTGGGATCTGTGCTTATTCATGAGTCATGCAAATATCTTCTGGCATCTAACAATGGTTTCCTTCCTAGCTAGTACATTGTTTTGACAACCAACCATGACCTGACTTAATTTATCTTTAAATGCTTTTAAATGTCACTTCTGAGGCATTGATTTTGGATATTGAATCGTTACTGTGGCTGTGTGAACAGAATTATCCATTCTGAATCATCTGCTGGAAGCCTGGTGTTAAACAGGCTACAGCTAGAACTGCCTACTGAGAAATGGAGACTTTGTTTTGAAGGCTAAATACAGCGTTTGCTATGCTTTCATCTCTTCCCTGTATAAACAATCGCACGTTTGACACAGAGGCGGCACGTTGTGTGTTGTGTGGGTATTTTATAAGGAGACTGCAGACTTTCTCATTGTTCTGTAGGCTAATCTGATATATTTTAACTCTTGCTGGTATTAGAGAACTGTCTGAAAATAAGTTGTGTGAAAAAAAATGTTCCTCTTGTTTGATTGTGTGTGAGAATGAGAGAGATTAATATAATGGCATACTTCAAGTGAGAATGAGAGTGAGTTTGTATAACGACATACTTCAAGTAAGGTGTGTGTGAGAGAGGGAGAGAGTGAGAATGAGTATATAATGACATACTTCAAGTAAGGTGTGTGTGAGAGTGAGTTTATATAATGACATACTTCAAGTAAGGTGTGTGTGAGAGAGAGTGAGTTTATATAACAACATACTTCAAATAAGATGTGTGTGTGTGTGTGAGAGAGAGAGTGAGTTTATATAACAACATACTTCAAGTAAAGATGTGTGAGAGAGGGAGAGAGCGAGAATGAGAGTGAGTTTATATAACAACATACTTCAAGTAAGATGTGTGTGTGTGTGTGTGTGTGAGAGAGAGTGAGTTTATATAATGACATACTTCAAGTAAGGTGTGTGTGTGTGTGTGTGTATGTGTGAGAGAGAGAGAGAGAGAGAGCGTGAGAGAGAGAGAGTTTATATAATGACATACTTCAAGTAAGATGTTGAAGGTGGGTCTCACACTGAAATCTTCAGAAAGCAATATTAAGCCCACCAGTATGTGAACTTTTAAGTATAAATGGTTACATCTGTAGTCTGAATTTCAAACAGTTTTTGTAACTTAAATGGGAAGTGTGGGCTGCCTGAACTTTTGGGTGGGGGGAATTTTCTTCCCTTTTTGTTACACCAGATTTAGGTTTTTTTTCTGGCAATAATAAAAATATGTGGATTAATTGAACACTGAAGTGGATTACCAGTGGGAAAGGAGAGCCTATTTGGGTACCAGTCACATGTTCGTGGTGGTTTGTTATGCGTCTAGAAGGCTGTGATAGAGCCTGATAGCATTGTCAATGACACTGGTACCCAGCACTCACACAACCAGCTTATATAAGTCCATTATCTCCCCTACCCAAGCAAGTCCCAGTCACCTGCCTGTTACTGATAAGAGTGGGGGAAAAACCCATCCGTGTCATAGCCTGTCCTGGACATGCTCGGTACATTTCCTTTTGTAACCATTAAAAAGCGTGTGAGGAATATTTCCACTTGAGTTTCACCCCGTGTCAGAATTGCACAAGTGTGTTTCTGAATTTTTGTGTGTGTTCTTGCATGTGATTGTTTGGCAAACACAATGTCTGAATATTGACACTAACTAAGCCCCTAGCTTATATTTAAAGTGAGTTTCTGATCCCAACCTATATTCTCTGGCTCCTTTAGTGTCTATGCTGGAAACATGGACGCCTCACTGTGTCTGTAGTCTATGTGTGTCCTTTTATAATACCTTCATTCATTCAATATGAAAAGGTCTCCTTCAATTCCCTATGCAGTGTTGCAAAACAATGTTGCAGAACCCAAAACAATGTTGCAGAACCGTACATAAGACCGTATGGACTTGAGGTTCTGAAGATGGTGAAGAAAGGTAGTATGACAGGGTATTCTGCAGATGTTTTGGGTTGACACTCTGCAGAGGAACTTGAATACTGTACGTAGCAAAAGAGAAGATCGGGAGGATGACCGAGTAACACGGAGGGTCGCAATTCCAGTATATCCCAGCAACGATTGACAGCATGGATATGTGTGGGGTAGCGCTTCCTCTAAAATTTAAGTCATGATGTCTTCGCTGATTTTGTCCATTATGTTTCTCAGAGAGGAAGATACAGACCTTCACATCACTGATATACCATTCAAAAAAGATTGCTGAAATGACAAGATTTTGAAGTAGAACAACAGAATGATTTTTGTAGAAATATTTGTTTGACAGTCATATGATCACTAGGGTTAGGGTTAGGGTTAGGGTTAGATGTACTGTTCTCCAAGTGTGTGACTGGAGACTCAATGATAGTTTAAGGGTCAAATTAGGGTTATAAAATGATTTGTCAGTTACATACCATGCCTTCAACTGAATTTGCATTACTGTGCTGTAAAGGGGCCAAGGAAAATAAAAGAATAAGGCTGATGAATAAAGAGTCGTATGTTTCTGCTAGGGGTGGGACGATTCAATCCCATAACGGTTCGATTCGATTACGATTCTTTAGGTGCATTGTCCCACCCCTAATATATATTTATAAAATAAAACAATAAGGCTGATGAATAAAGAGTCGTATGTTTCTGCTATATTTTCACATCTTAAAGCCTATCAAACCTAGCAAAACACAAAACTGTAACCATGGCAATCCTCAGGCAGTACAGAGGTTTTTGTCATGTTCTTTTTTTTAAAACTGAAACACCTTATTAGTTTTCATATTTTAATTTTTTTTATCTACTTGCACAGTTTCACAGTTTCAGAAAAATATGGAAGGAAATGTAATGTCCTCCCACACATTTAATTTATTTTTGTCAGAGGACCTTGCAGTAATTCAAATCCAAATTGGTTTGTTGGCTTGTAAGAAAGATCTTTTGTGTTCCAGCTACCATGAACTGTAGTCTACATGATGCGTGATACTGAATCTAGGTACACACTGCTTGATAAACCATCCTCTTAAAATAACGTTAATCATTCATTATTAATACAGGGACTTACAGTGCTGTTGGTCAAAATCAATGGTATTTTTTCTGTTTTCATTTTCCCACAGTATAGTACTGTAAATTATGAACATACTCATCTGTATTATATTTCTGCTTTTGTTTTGTATTTCGCATATTTTATTCACAGGATATTTATTATCGCATATTTATTATTCAGGATCACCACTTTGATCTATATAATATTGATCTGAATAATATTCCGGCATGTTGCTGTATTATGCGGGATTGAGGCTCTCCTCCTGTGATTGGTGAATGTAGAGATCAGGGTATGTGCCAGATGGCGTTATGAGATCTGGCCTTCCTGAGTCCTGTCTGTTCGGCTTTGTTCCCACAAGGCCACTCAAGCCTGACGCAGGTGTGGAGCGTCATCAGATCCTCCAGAGCCTGCCACACTGTCAGGAGCTGTCCTTTAACCTCACATTATACAACACACATACACACACTTATGCTGAGCTACACACTGTCAGGAGCTGTCCTTTAACCTCACATTATACAACACACATACACACACTTATGCTGAGCTACACACTGTCAGGAGCTGTCCTTTAACCTCACATTATACAACACACATACACACACTTATGCTGAGCTACACACTGTCAGGAGCTGTCCTTTAACCTCACATTATACAACACACATACACACACTTATGCTGAGCTACACACTGTCAGGAGCTGTCCTTTAACCTCACATTATACAACACACATACACACACTTATGCTGAGCTACACACTGTCAGGAGCTGTCCTTTAACCTCACATTATACAACACACTTATGCTGAGCTACACACTGTCAGGAGCTGTCCTTTAACCTTACATTATACAGCATGCGCACACACACATACAGTGCCCTCCACAATTATTGGCACCCCTGGTAAAGATGAGTAAAAAAGGTTGTAAAAAATTCACCGTTTGGTGAATTGGCTTAATCTCACACTGAAAAAATTTGAAAAATCCAACCTTTAATTGAAGTAAATTTATTCTGAGAAAAAAAATTCCTCATCAAGAAATATATATTTTTTAACAAAACCACGTGTGCCACAATTATTATTACCCCTGCATGTAATAATTTGTACAACCTCCCTAAAACAGCACTGAGTCTCTCCAGTAACATCTAATAAGGTTTAAGAATACAGAGCAAGGAATCTGAGACCATTCCTCTTTACAGAAGCTCTCCAGATCATCCAGAGTCCTAGGTCCTCTACTCACCTCTTCAGCTCAGCCATGGCCATAGCAGAAACTTGATTTTGTGTTCAGTTAACCATTTCCGTGTTGATTTGCACGTATGTTTTAGATCATTGTCCTGCTGGAAGATCCAACCTAAATTTACTGGTATTTCATCGAGTTCATGATGCCATGTACCCTAACAAGGTTCTCAGGGCCTTTGGAAAAACAGCCCCACAACATCACGGAACCTCCACCATACTTAACAGTGGGGATCAGGTTATTTTCTGTATAGCCATCCTTCTTTTTTTGCCAAACCCACTTTGAGTATTGGTTGCCAAAAAGCTAAATTTTCGTTTCATCTGACCATAGAACACGGTTCCAGTTGCGTTTAGCAAACTCCAGGCGCTTACTTTTGTGGTGAAATGACAGGAAAGGCTTATTTCTGACATGCCTTCCAAATAATTTGTTGGTGGTAGTTTTGGAGACTTGATGACGATGCTACTTTCCTCTGTAATTCTCCAACAGTGATCTTTGGGGATTGTTTTGCCTCTCTTACCATCCTCCTCACTGTGCTTTGGGGCAAAATAAACTAGGTCCTCTTCCAGGCAAATTGTGTGCTTCTTTTTTCCATGTTGATGTATGAATAAGGGAATATGGCCTCTGTGTCATGTGGATTACTGCTTGAAAGTTCCTAAACACTCTGATCAACTTTGAAAAGTAAAATATACATGGACAAAATGCTTGTTACATTTTGTTCATAAGAATTTCTAGGGGTGCCAATAATTGTGGCACACGTGGTTTTGTTAAAAATAATTATTTCTTGAGGGATTTTTTTTCTCAGAATAAATTTACTTCAATTAAAGGTTGGAATTTTCTAATTTTTTCAGTGTGAGATTAAGCTAATTCACCGTTTGGTGAATTCTTTATAACCCTTTTTACTCATCTTTACCAGGGGTGCCAATAATAGTGGAGGGCACTGTATGTGCTGTGACGACCCCCTGCACCCCCTTTAGGCCTTTTGATGCCACTACATGGCAGAGCTAGGTCAGGTGATCATAATGACCTTATTGATCACACCTGGGTTAATGGGCGGGGTATATAAGCAGGTTATGTCTCTCTCAGGAGGCACTCTCTTTGGTTGTTGCAGGCACTATTACGTTACTCTTTCACTTGGGCACTTTGCTTTGGTCTTTGATTCTTTACCCTCATCCTCACTCTTATCAGCTATAGTCTCATATCTAACATATGCCAGCATTCACCGCATCCACTCACCCACAACCTCTCTCTTGCATTTAAATATATACCCTTAGACATTTGTTACTCCTTGTTTGTTTGTCTTTCTAAATAAAGTACATTTTTGCTTTAAAATTCAATTCTGTTGTTGTCCCTTTAATTATGTGATGGTGAAGTGTTTCACCGTAACATAATTAAAGGGACAACAACAGAATTGAATTTTAAAGCAAAAATGTACTTTATTTAGAAAGACAAACAAACAAGGAGTAACAAATGTCTAAGGGTATATATTTAAATGCAAGAGAGAGGTTGTGGGTGAGTGGATGCGGTGAATGCTGGCATATGTTAGATATGAGACTATAGCTGATAAGAGTGAGGATGAGGGTAAAGAATCAAAGACCAAAGCAAAGTGCCCAAGTGAAAGAGTAACGTAATAGTGCCTGCAACAACCAAAGAGAGTGCCTCCTGAGAGAGACATAACCTGCTTATATACCCCGCCCATTAACCCAGGTGTGATCAATAAGGTCATTATGATCACCTGACCTAGCTCTGCCATGTAGTGGCATCAAAAGGCCTAAAGGGGGTGCAGGGGGTCGTCACAGTGCACACACACACGTACATACATGCACACATGCAGATCCACACACTTATGCTGAGCTACACACTTTCAGACACCTGCACTCGAACATACACACACTCGCATGCACACCCCTACGCACAGACTCGCATGCACACATGCAGACACACACACGCACACACGTGCAGACACACTCTCTCACACACACGCACACACGTGCAGACACACTCTCTCTCACACACACACACAGACCCACACACTCACAGGTACACAGAGACATGATGTACTTGTACACACTCTTACATTATCTTCCACACTGGCTTGCATACAGTATTCACACATGTTAAAACAGTAACGTGTGTGTGTGTGTGTGTGTGTGTGTGTGTGTGTGCGCGCATGCAGTTGAGTGAAACATGAAGGCTGATGAATGATTCATCTCTTGCCATTTTCTATAGCGATAGGGTCAGTGACCAGAGGCGAGAGATATTTGATATACGGCTGGGCTGCGTTTGCTTCTTTAGTGAGCGCAGATATGACCGCTGCCATTTCTAATAAATCAAATTGGTTCACGCTGTATGTCCCTCCGAGGAGGGTCAGAAAGCATTATTAATATAAAGTATCATTTATATTGATTCCAGACCAAGCTTTAGAATGTTCTCCTGTGGGGGGAGTGTGCTTACACACAGGGGTGATCATTAGGAGAAGGTTATAGACTTCATATTTCTCCCACACATCTGTAAGTGTCTATTAACTGCCAGACGGTGTTTGGGGTCTGGGTGGGGGGAGCGTAGTGTGTATCATTTCTCTGTATTTGTCAGTGTTATTTTCATTACGGTTTTATGGGGAAAAGTGGCAAGGCCACATTTTTATTTGCTGGACACTTTAGACCTCTTCTCCTCTCCGTTCCCGGTGTCCTCCCTTCCCCGTCTCATCCATCCTTCCTGTGAGCTCGGGGCGCCAGGCTGTAGGGCCAGCAGGTTACAGCCTGCTCAGTGCAGGGGCTCTGAGTTTAGTGTGAGATAGTCCTACTGTGTTTGAAAGGGGGGATCTGCTACCGCCATGAATCAAAGCGCAAGCCCTGATTTACAAACACTCGCACGATCGAGAGGCACTCCGACCAGTGTCCCTGCTATTAGGCCTATGTATTTATTTATTTTTTAAAAGGAAAAGTACTTGTCTTAGTCTGTCAATGCTTTGCACGTGTGTGTGTCTGTCTGATCCCTCCTGCTCTGCCCAGGTTGGCTGGTCAGCTCTTGTGTGTTGTTCCCTGCGCTGAAGAGCAAGAGGCCGCCTGTTTGTGAAGGAGGGTGGGAATCTCCCGCAACAGTGTCAGTGCAATCTGTGGTGTGTGCATACGTGTGTATGTGCATGTGTGTGTGTGTGTGTACATGAATATGTGCATCTGTGTCCATATATGCACCTGTGTGTGTGTGTGTGTGTGTGTGTGTGTATGCATGTGTTTGTTGGTTTGTATGAGGTGTGTTAAATTGGCTGAAATGAGGACAATATGGAATAGGATTATACCATCAGCAGTCTTAATCATGTTAATGTTAATAGCACCATGAAAATGCTCTTTGTGCCTTACTGTATCTCCATGCAGGGATTTCCAGCTGGTGAGCCCTGATTAAATTCCACTGTGTAAAATAGAGGGGTAAACCCCCCCCCCCCCCTCCCTCTCCAGAGGAGTAATGCTCTAAGTGAAATGAGATCCGACTACAGTTGAAAAGCCTCGGAAAGGGCGAGTTATTCTTTGCTCAGAGCGCATGGAGGGGTTCGGCATCATTAGAATGAGGGGCTTTGCTCTCTGGTCACAAGTTCACTTTGTTCTACAATTTGCAGCCGTCATATTCGCTGGCTTCGCCATACTGGGTTTCAGCCCTGAGCCGATACTAAGCCTTCCTCCGTACCCCTCACGGCGCTGAAGCTACCAGGGACCCGTCTCTCACACGGCCTTGAATGCAGGGATGCGTCTCTCACACGGCCTTGAATGCAGGGATGCGTCTCTCACACGGCCTTGAATGCAGGGACGCGTCTCTCACACGGCCTTGAATGCAGGGACGCGTCTCTCACACGGCCTTGAATGCAGGGACGCGTCTCTCACACGGCCTTGAATGCAGGGATGCGTCTCTCACACGGCCTTGAATGCAGGGATGCGTCTCTCACACGGCCTTGAATGCAGGGATGCGTCTCTCACACGGCGTTGAATGCAGGGATGCGTCTCTCACACGGAGTTGAATGCAGGGATGCGTCTCTCACACGGCCTTGAATGCATGCAGGGATGCGTCTCTCACACAGCGTTGAATGCAGGGATGCGTCTCTCACACGGCCTTGAATGCAGGGATGCGTCTCTCACACGGCCTTGAATGCAGGGATGCGTCTCTCACACGGCCTTGAATGCAGGGATGCGTCTCTCACACAGCGTTGAATGCAGGGATGCGTCTCTCACACGGCGTTGAATGCAGGGATGCGTCTCTCACACGGCGTTGAATGCAGGGATGCGTCTCTCACACAGCGTTGAATGCAGGGATGCGTCTCTCACACGGCCTTGAATGCAGGGATGCGTCTCTCACACGGCCTTGAATGCAGGGATGCGTCTCTCACACGGCCTTGAATACAGGGATGCGTCTCTCACACGGCCTTGAATGCAGGGATGCGTCTCTCACACGGCCTTGAATGCAGGGATGCGTCTCTCACACGGCCTTGAATGCAGGGACGCGTCTCTCACACGGCCTTGAATGCAGGGACGCGTCTCTCACACGGCCTTGAATGCAGGGATGCGTCTCTCACACGGCCTTGAATACAGGGATGCGTCTCTCACACGGCCTTGAATGCAGGGATGCGTCTCTCACACAGCGTTGAATGCAGGGATGCGTCTCTCACACGGCGTTGAATGCAGGGATGCGTCTCTCACACGGCCTTGAATGCAGGGATGCGTCTCTCACACGGCCTTGAATGCAGGGATGCGTCTCTCACACGGCCTTGAATGCAGGGATGCGTCTCTCACACGGCCTTGAATGCAGGGATGCGTCTCTCACACGGCCTTGAATGCAGGGACGCGTCTCTCACACGGCCTTGAATGCAGGGACGCGTCTCTCACACGGCCTTGAATGCAGGGACGCGTCTCTCACACAGCCTTGAATGCTCTTGAGGCGGCATTGGTCTCCGTGAGATTACCAGACTGCCGCAGCGGTAGCCTTTGCGTGCATCAAGAGAAAAAGAAAATGCTGACTTTTCCCAAAGACCAGATCTGAGCAAATCTGAAATTGAAGTTCTGGCAGCGCAAACTTATTTCAGAGAGCGACGTTTAATTATTTAGCTTCCTTCGGGGTATTCTTTATAACTGTCTTGTAATGGATTTTCCTCCCCCTTCTAGATTCCTCTCAGGCTTTCCGTCTTGGGTTTATTTAAAAGGTGCAATGGGCCTCGTCTTTTTGGTACTTTGTGGTAGAGTCGCGAGAACTTGTAATTCCATTAGTTTTTACACCAACCAATATTGTTAAGGGAGCCCAGTGGTGGACCATTCGCTGCCATGTTAACACAGATATAGATTTCAGCTGAGAAAGTGTATCTGTAGAAAACGTAAAAAGCCCTATGTGGTAAAATGCGCTTAAGTATTGGCCAAAGCCTCAATGTGAATTCAGTCCACGGGGTCAGACAGGCATTGTAAAGACTAAAAATATGTGATTTGGGTATTTCTATATGTGAGGTGTGCCAGTGGTCAGGCCTCTATGAGTAGGTTACTGGACACTGGGGTTGGTGATCTCGGGCATAGTAGCAGAGAGGGTAGAGCTGGGAATGATGGGTAATGTAGTAGCAGAGAGGGTAGAGCTGGGAATGATGGGTAATGTAGTAAATGAGGAAGATTAGGTTTGCGCGTGCCGGGACACGTCTGTGTGGTTTGCGCGTGCTGGGACACGTCTGTGTGGTTTGCGCGTGCCGGGACACGTCTGTGTGGTTTGCGCGTGCCGGGACACGTCTGTGTGGTTTGCCCGTGCCGGGACACGTCTGTGTGGTTTGCCCGTGCCGGGACACGTCTGTGTGGTTTGCGCGTGCCGGGACACGTCTGTGTGGTTTGCTTTCTCTTATTCCGTGTCTGCTCTGCTTCTCCTGGAGCAGTGTTTTTAAAGAAAAACAAAAAAAACTAAGAAAATCACACGATTGAGTGTTGCTGGAGGTGGTCTTCCTTAACCCATCTATTGCATTTCGGGTCAAAAGTGACCGAGTGACTTTGTTTTTAATCATAAATATTGTATTTTTCATCCAATTGCCTCAAGATCTTATGTTATCCTCCACACTAGGCCTCTGAACATATACAATTGATGATCACCACTTGCATTGAATTTTGAGTGATTTATTCAACAATGACGCACCTATGATATTTTTGGTCAGAATTGACCGCCATAGGAAATTAATGGGTATGAGTATATTATGTTCATCCTGCAGATGGAAAACATCTCCACACACACACACAGGCTCGCACGCACACACACTGGCACACGCACACACACACACAGGCTCGCACGCACACACACACAGGCACGCACACACACACACAGGCTCGCACGCACACACACATACACAAACACACACACAGGCTCGCACGCACACACACACACACACAGGCTTGCACACACACACACAGGCTCGCACACACACACACACACACAGGCTCGCACGCACACACACACACTGGCTCGCACGCACACACACACTGGCATACGCACACACACAGGCTCGCACACACACACACAGGCACGCACGCGCGCACACACACACACACAGGCTCGCACGCACACACACATACACAAACACACACACATACACAAACACACACACAGGCTCGCACGCACACACACACACACAACTTGAACTTGAACAATACCATGGGATGTATTGATCTGATACAGGCAAGCCAGTGTTTCATTGTGTACTTTCAACTACAAGTTGATAACTTGAACTTGAGTATATATAGTATATGGTCCGGACCCACCGGTGGGCCCATCAAGTTCAGCATTCACTGCATTCACTGTGATGAATATAAAATAAGACACTGATACTGTTTTCCTCAATGAACATTTATTGAAATAGAAATATTCAAAAAAATACCATAACAGAACATCAACATGGTGTGTGTGTGTGTGTGTGTGTGTGTGTGTGTGTGTGTGTGTGTGTGTGTGTGCGTGCGAGCCTGTGTGTGTGTGTCTGTGTGTGTGTGTGTGTGTGTGTGTGTGTGTGGAGATGTTTTCCATCTGCAGGATGAACATAATATACTCATACCCATTAATTTCCTATGGCGGTCAATTCTGACCGAAAATATCATAGGTGCGTCACTGTTGAATAAATCACTCAAAATTCAATGAAACACCATCTTGCCTGCCACCCCTTGATTCTACTTGCTTTGACTGTTCAAATGAGATGTCAACCATCAAAATTGGATTAGGGGTTCCAGAGATATCACTGTGCAAAACACACCGGTCAATTTTGACCGGAAATAGCATGGGAAGGGGGGAAAACCAAATGCAAGAGAAGGGTTAAGCATTTAATAAAAATACTATTATATTGATCATGCAGGGTGAGCCAACATGGAGGCTGACAGTAATGGAAGAAACAGTACTTTTTCACAATGTAAATTGAGTGCCCTAATAAAAGGACATTTCAGACGTATGTAAGGGAAGCTTTCTAGAGGCTTGTTTTTTAGCGATTGCAGAAGGAGACTGTCGTATTAATTTAAATGAAAGAGAGCAGGGGAGTTCATCCGTTTTCACAATGGCCATTCCGTTGACAGCTATTTGTCAGTAATTCATGAAGCTAGTTTTTTCTTTCGTCCCTTTTACCCAAACCCTTCTTTACTCAAACCCTTCTTTACTCAAACCCTTCTTTACTCAAACCCTTCTTTACCCAAACCCTTCTTTACCCAAACCCTTCTTTACTCAAACCCTTCTTTACTCAAACCCTTCTTTACTCAAACCCTTCTTTACCCAAACCCTTCTTTACTCAAACCCTTCTTTACTCATACTGTATAAAACTTCAGACCGTTCTCATGGTTGGCAAATCCCATTGAGTTCTTAATGCAAGAACTTCATGGGATTTGCCCTATGAATCTGAAACAAATTCTACTGAATTTTGCAACTCAGCCCGAGGTGGTCAGCAAACTCGTCCCAATAGCCTCATCTTCACCGCTGCACTCCAAGCCAAAGATGATGAGTATACTATTTGCACTGCATGGCTTTATAAGTCTGTTAAATCCTTTCCAACAGATGGCACAAACATCCTGCCAACATTTGGTCAAAATTTTATATTTAACATGAGTACTGTAATTCACAGAGACATAACATAGACTTGGCTAGGAGTAGTTTTTTGTGGGTTGATCAGTTAAAGACAGTAATCAGTACAGTTCAACAGAATGTAATGTGAAAGTGATCCCACTTCTATAGAGAATAGAGAGATATTCTATAGAGAATTTTGTTTTTATGATGTATCATGTTGTCAACTCTGTTAAAAACGTCTGTTCTGTTAAAAAATAATATAAAGGGACAGTTTTTGTAAAAGTGCAATAGTGTAATTGTACAATAGTAATCAGGTAATACATTTGACAGTGTGTTCCAGTGTTCCATCATTTCAATGGTAAAAATGACATACAATCAGTGTTACCAGTACAGTATATATGTTATATGTATATGTATATTTTTTTCATATGATTTTGCTTGGTCTTCTTGGCTAGCTCATTAAGGCTGATGCAGAACTAATGTGAATGTGTTTGGTCATGAAGAGCGTGTTTGGTGGTTCAGGCACAAACACACAGCCGTCGGTGCAGCAGAGCTGTGGTTGAGGTGGAGCAGAGCTGTGGTTGAGGTGGAGCAGAGCTGTGGTTGAGGTGGAGCAGAGCTGTGGTTGAGGTGGAGCAGAGCTGTGGTTGAGGTGCAGCAGAGCTGTGGTTGAGGTGGAGCAGAATGTGGGGCAGTACTGCAGTGAAAGCTGTTCGGATACTGCGCAGTGGTGCTGTCTTCATTACCATTGACTTAATCTCTTATATATACACACACACACACACACACACACACACACACACACACACACACACACACACACACACACACACACACACACACACACACACACACACACACACACACACACACACACACACACACACACACACACACACACACACCACACACACACACAAAAAGGATTTTTGCCTTTACCGTTTCTTCTTCCTCAGGCAGAAATGAGAGGTCCTCTTATGGTTTGGGCTGTATAAGGATTTTAGTTTTCCTGTTAAAAAGAAGAAATCATTTAAATTCACTGACAAGCAGATCTCTGTCTGACCGCAGGGGAAGTTGAGACTTTTTGAGACTTCTTAAGAGGAATGAACACACGCATGGAAGCACGCCCTTAAATCACATCTCTTATTATATCATATGTAGTGAGCCCAGTTATCAGAAACATTGTGGCTTACTTACCAAACACTCTGTTAATTCAATAACGCTATATTTTATGAATTTACCACCATCCCATTAATGACTCTGCTCCGGCGGATGGCAGATGTTCTAAGATACCGGCTCACTCAGGTTGAACGGAGGGGGGGGGGGGGGGGTTGTTTCAATCTGTGTGCTGGAAGATCAAAATGATTTAATCAAAAATCTCCTTTCGCGCTATTAATGACTGGGCTGTTCTTCATTGCATGCGTATGTATTATTTATGAAACGAACATGCAGTATGCAGTGTTATATTTTGCTATCACTAGTGTTTGGCTGTATGCACGGGACCTTAACCTGAAAGTGGAGGGTGTTGGGGGTGAATTTGATGGATTTTACTGCAACGCTGGCCATTGGCCAATAAGGCATGCATACATCATACCTCAGTGTGTTTATTCATTCTTAACACTTTAGCAAACTATGATTCATTGCTACACTTCACTGCCATTATATCAATTAATAGAATAAATGAAGAAAACAAACTATAACCACCAATTAATGGCAGTCCTATTCTGGTGAAGCCGAGGGGGCTGCAGTAATTCATATCTCCAGTACTGTACTGTTGTGTTCTTGTTTCTGCAGTAATTCATATCTCCAGTACTGTACTGTTGTGTTCTTGTTTCTGCAGTAATTCATATCTCCAGTACTGTACTGTTGTGTTCTTGTTTCTGCTGTAATTCATATCTCCAGTACTGTACTGTTGTGTTCTTGTTTCTGCAGTAATTCATATCTCCAGTACTGTACTGTTGTGTTCTTGTTTCTGCAGTAATTCATATCTCCAGTACTGTACTGTTGTGTTCTTGTTTCTGCTGTAATTCATATCTCCAGTACTGTACTGTTGTGTTCTTGTTTCTGCAGTAATTCATATCTCCAGTACTGTACTGTTGTGTTCTTGTTTCTGCTGTAGTGTACAGTGCTTTATAGCCAAAGATTTAGAACCAGCTTCCCTAGTGCCTGATGCAAAGGCCAGGAAACCGCTTGCCTCAGCTCATATAAAATTTTGGTTGGCCCTATAAATCCACCTGATTGTATATTTACCTGTGTGACAGATCCAGAGAGAAGCACACACTGAGAGAGTGTGCAGGAAAGCTGAGAGAGCAACTGGCAAAATGGTAGCTACCTGGTAAACAAATGGTGTCGATGTGAAGTTTCACAAAAAATGGGAATTGTTCCTTTAAAACATTGTTCCTTTGAAACTGACTTTGTGCAAGGTGCTGATTTAAATGTACATGTTGGGGTCATTCTATGCTGAACATTTTGCGATATCACTACCCCATTTTCCTCCTAATAATGCTACACTCGCTCATTTGACCCTATTATGGCATCTAACTTCATGTTGAAAAATAGTGTATTGGCTACTCCCACCATGATCCCCATAACCCTGATAACAGCATTAATTAGTTGTGTTTGTTGCCTAAACCTGGTTATATGCACTTGTGCAACTCGTAAGAGGGTAAGAGAATCTACGCCTAAGTGCAAGGAATGTACGCTGCCTATACTATGTGGCTGCAGAAGCTTTCACAAAATTAGCAGGTGGCTAAACGCAGAAAGCATTTTCATGGTTTCATGCGTGTGTCAACAGCTTCTTCTTCTCCACAGCCTAGCAGGGTAAACGATTCCCATCACTTGTAGCAAAAAGCATATCCGTTAATATCTCCATGCGCCATTTGCGCACCCTCAAATCGGGCAGATGGACGTGACCGCACAATGGGTAATCCACTTCTCATCCATGTTGAGAAGATTGAGAGGAAGGGATTAGTTTTTCCCTCACCGTAAATGCCAATAAGTTAAGAAAAGAGGCGTTTGTCAGCCCAGCGAGGAAGGCTTTGCAGACTAATTTGAAGCCCTATCTCATCCCGGACATAAATAAGTCTCCTGCTAGACAGCACTTTTCACACAAGCTGTGTCTAAAATTACTCCAATTAAACGGTCTGTGCAAGGCCCAGCTAGTAGCTAGAGCTTCTGTGCAAGGTCCAAACAGTAGCTAGAGCTTCTGTGCAAGGCCCAGCCAGTAGCTAGAGCTTCTGTGCAAGGTCCAAACAGTAGCTAGAGCTTCTGTGCAAGGCCCAGCCAGTAGCTAGAGCTTCTGTGCAAGGTCCAAACAGTAGCTAGAGCTTCTGTGCAAGGTCCAAACAGTAGCTAGAGCTTCTGTGCACGGTCCAAACAGTAGCTAGAGCTTCTGTGCAAGGCCCAGCCAGTAGCTAGAGCTTCTGTGCAAGGTCCAAACAGTAGCTAGAGCTTCTGTGCAAGGTCCAAACAGTAGCTAGAGCTTCTGTGCAAGGTCCAAACAGTAGCTAGAGCTTCTGTGCACGGTCCAAACAGTAGCTAGAGCTTCTGTGCAAGGCCCAGCCAGTAGCTAGAGCTTCTGTGCGAGGTCCAAACAGTAGCTAGAGCTTCTGTGCAAGGCCCAGCCAGTAGCTAGAGCTTCTGTCCAAGGTCCAAACAGTAGCTAGAGCTTCTGTGCAAGGTCCAAACAGTAGCTAGAGCTTCTGTGCAAGGTCCAAACAGTAGCTAGAGCTTCTGTGCAAGGTCCAAACAGTAGCTAGAGCTTCTGTGCAAGGTCCAAACAGTAGCTAGAGCTTCTGTGCACGGTCCAAACAGTAGCTAGAGCTTCTGTGCAAGGTCCAAACAGTAGCTAGAGCTTCTGTGCAAGGTCCAAACAGTAGCTAGAGCTTCTGTGCAAGGTCCAAACAGTAGCTAGAGCTTCTGTGCAAGGCCCAGCCAGTAGCTAGAGCTTCTGTGCAAGGTCCAAACAGTAGCTAGAGCTTCTGTGCAAGGTCCAAACAGTAGCTAGAGCTTCTGTGCACGGTCCAAACAGTAGCTAGAGCTTCTGTGCAAGGTCCAAACAGTAGCTAGAGCTTCTGTGCAAGGTCCAAACAGTAGCTAGAGCTTCTGTGCACGGTCCAAACAGTAGCTAGAGCTTCTGTGCAAGGTCCAAACAGTAGCTAGAGCTTCTGTGCACGGTCCAAACAGTAGCTAGAGCTTCTGTGCACGGTCCAAACAGTAGCTAGAGCTTCTGTGGGAACAGAAACAAATTCAGGGAATGCTTATCATGCCCTCACTTTTCTGCTTGGTCTTCCTCACCATATACTGTACACTGTAAACTGAAAATATCACTGTAAACCGAACTTTGCTTTGGCACCATCGCAGAACTCTTCCACTGTGCTCCACCAGTCTGTGGTTCCATTATATTTTCTGTATTTGAAGGGAGCAGCCGGGTTATGCGGTAGCCTAGCTGAATCGAGAGCCAGACTGATGCAGGCAGGAGGGAGATGTCTGCTTGAGAGGGCTGGAGCCAAGGGCAGGTGGCTGAAGGGGGTCCTGGTGACAGCTTCTCGTCACGTGTGAAAATGAGCTTAGTGGACCAAAAACCAAAGTTTTATATATATTTTTTTTACCTCAGCAAAAGATGAAAATACGGGAAGGAAAAACTATAACTGTTGAGGAAACCACCTTCAGGTTGTTGATTGTAAACTAATTACAGTATGCCTGGCAAATTACTATTAAATCAGGATTATGTCATAACTGAATAAGCCGGTAATGGAAAGAAGAGTTAAATTGGGCAAAGACCATTTGAGAGCAGTTGATTTGACCAGAGCATGATTTAAATGATTGCTTTCACGTTGACCACACGCAATAAACATTCTTTTACTGTAGTCACGTGTATCATTGTGCTGTAAGGAGATAAAGAAGGCTTTGAAAGAAGGTTTCATAAATTATCTGTTTTAATGGCAGGTTTTGTGGATTGAGTCAGTGTAAATACATCTTTATTTGCCAATGGGTGCGAGAGTAGAGTGCTTTTTTATTGTACACCATTAATGCATTAATCATTTTATTGCTGTGCAACCCTAAAACTGAGGTGTCATTAAATGAGTTACAGTATACTCTTTCAAACTACTGTTTTACTATTTATACATTTTGTATAAAACACCAGCTTCAGGGGTATGTAATGGACTGTTTGCTTAATGTGTGTTTGTGCGAGTGCGTGTGTTTGTGTGATTGTAAAAGGCGGTTATATCCTACCACACGTCATAGTTAGAAAAGCTGCTGTGTTGTTCGACAACTAAATGAATCTATATTTAATTATTCATTCTGACCCATGTAGTGTATGTCATACACCAATGTTTTCTCGATTAAAACAATCATTCAAAATGGGTTTTAAAGGCCATTTTCTCAATTTACATGGCATTGCATAAATGGGTAATTATTGGAAATGCCCATTCTGTGAGTACAATATTTGGAAGTGCACACTTTGTGTTTTGTGAGATATTTTCATTGCTCTGTTTATGCTGCTATATAAAGGAGGTATTGCATTAAAAATGTGTTTTTGTCGCGCTGCTGCTTTGTTCCACATAATGGTGTTTATTTCTGCATTTGCTTCGAAGCTTCCTTGACCTGCGATTGACTCTTTCTTTCCGTGATTATGTGCTGTTTGCACACGTTCAGCCCCTGCAGAATGGAGCCGATATGGACGTGCAGTTAGTAACATAATGGAATAACAATAGAAAGTGTGCTGCATGTACTACTGCAAGGCAATGGATCATACAATAGATACAGTAGAGAAAGGAAGTGGACAGTTTTAGGTGTTCCTGCATATTAAAGGAAATAATTGTTAATTATTTCTCACTAATAGATAACAACACAGTGTTATAATTTCCACATCACTCTGATCTGGGGCTTCTACATGTAGCTCAACCTCCAGTACAGTAGGTGGCAGTAATGTACTTTTGAAACGTTTCATAGTACAATCAAATTGCGATGATGATGATGATGATGATGATGATGATGATGTGGCAGAGGAGGAAGGGGGAGAAGGAGGAGGAGGAACAGATGTCTAACCACATTGTTTTCTGGAATGAAATCTAAATTAAACTTACCATGAATTAGTAGCACATTTTGATTTAGCAATGTCTTTATTCTGTGGATAAATTATTTCCTCTTACTTTCCTTGTACCTCTAGTACATTTTGCCAAATGTTTTCCCCTGGTTCCATGCAGTGGTGTTCATCGAGGAGTTCCGACTTAATTACAATTTAAATGACCAGAATTAACTTTATAGTCCATGATTTGTCTACTGTGGTTATCATAAATGAATGCTTGTGTGAACATTTTGGGTTTTGAGTCTCTCTCTCTCACAGGGGCACCGTGCGCTCATTAGCCATTCCACAGGGGCACCACGCGCTCATTAGCCATTCCACAGGGGCACGAGAGGGCAGTAAATCTATAAACCTTATTGGATCCCCAGCCTTTCAGTTGAAATCATGCACCATGGTACCGCAGTGAAATATGTCTGCCTGCTTGTTTCTAGGGTCTGATGAATAGATCTTTATGATGGGAAATAGGCAGCGATAGGGGGCCATATTTTACAGCACACATAAGTTATATACAAGTTCAGTTTTTCAATTCATAAGCTGTATATATTTTCTTGGAAGTGTTCCACTATTTCTACAGCCAACTAAAATAATTTAAGAAAAATTGTGTGTATATATATATTATATAAATATATATGTACTGTACGTCCTTTGGTAGTGAATGATTGTTGTGGTGGGGTAAAGATGACAGTAATTTAGGAGACTCCAAAGCCTAATATTTACCAAAAATTGTTCATTCTACAAAACAATCATCAAAACTATCTCTCAAAATCAACCAGAAAATGGTTAACATACCACAGAATTACTTTAAGAAGGCAGTCCACAAGCACAGACCAAAGGATTGAAAGATTATATATGGAGGAATGATCAAAGATCCACATGCTGCCCTGAGAGGGATCAGTCCTTTGTGCTCGGTATGAACCAGCAGCTGAAAATATCACCTATATTGTACGTTCATAAAGATACTCATATGCCCATCCTGCAGGAGGGGCAAAAGTCTGTTTCAATAATATGTAAATATGGAAGTACAGTCCAAATAAGAACAGTTGGATTAATTAATTGAGGAATTTGGTGGTTTTTTTCTAGTGATTTCTGGTCCAAACATGTGACACGAGTGGCAGTGTAGTATAATAGGCAGGTTTCTGGGCTTGTAACCCCATACAGGACACTGCTGATATACCCTTGAGCTAAAGGTACTTAACCCGAATTGCTTCAGTATATATCCATTTGTATAAATGGATATGGAAAAATGCAAAAACGTTGCTGGTGTAAGTCGCTCTGGATAAGAGTGTCTGCTCACTGCAAGTAATGCAATGCAATGGAATGACTTGTTTATTGTTTTTATATAATTCAGTACATTATCTGCCTCACAAACGACTCCGATAACTGGAAGCAATGAGTCTTTTCTTAATATTGTTAATCTGGCCCACTGGTGAACAACTTCTAATTATTGTTTTTTTATTTTAAATGAAGCCTTATTGCAACACAGCTTTGTAAATAAATACTATGTTCCTGAGACGTACTCAGTCATATTCAGAAAGCTGCTGCTGTATTTTACAGCTGCTGCTGTATTTATTGTCCATGTAGGCCTCTAATTTGTGGTGTGATTTTTTTCATATGTTGTCTATAATTGCTCTCTGAGAAAGAAGTGCAAATCATCCACCATATTTCTTCATTAATCTGTCTGTAACAGTGACCTGATATTGTGAGCTGCCGTTTTTCTGCTAAACTAAATCCACTGAAACGGACCACGCCGGGACCGTTCGAACTACACTACACTACACTACACTACACGACACTACACTACACTACACTACACTACACAGCCGCCAGCCTGTAATTCTGAGACAAAAAAAAAGCCCTGTGCGAATGTCTGGGCTGCGTCCCAGAATGCCGTGCCAGGCCTCAATCCGATGTATGTCTGCTCAAAGACGCATGATTTCATATTAGATACACGTTTGAAATGCAGCGTCGTCTCTGAGCGAATCGTACCCATTAAGCTTGACGCATCCGTGATATTTCATGTTGATTTTACCGGATACAGTTTGACTTTAGTCAATTTGAACAGAACAGCGAGGACAGAGTCCTTCTCTATTTGTGGTGATGAGGTCGTCATTTACATGATAATGTATTCAAACTTGATATATAGAATTCCCCTCTGAGTGGGGAATTCATGATGCAAGTCCGCCTCAGTTGCCAGCACAAACAGAGCAAAGGAACCGCATGGATCTCTTGGGCCTGTGTTATTGGAAAGTGATTTATTTGCAGCGAGGCGTCCACTCAGTGAGAGATTCACATGCAGCATGTGTGCATTAATAACATGGGATGGGGTGAGGAGGGGGCGGGTAAAAGTCATGGGTACCCATGGGAGGCAGTTGCCATTGGTTACCAGCAATTCTGCGTAGGAACTGGGCGTGGCACCTGATACTGGGCTGTAAAGGAGGGTTTGGAGAGGAGTGCGGAGCCGGCTGAAGAGGTCAGCGTAGGTTCGCAAGAGGAAAGCCTGGCTTTCTCCAAGCTACTCCGAGGACAGAGGATGCAGGTAGGAGAAGACGGAGGGCAAAGTAACGTTAACATAACGAACCAAGAGTGGAGAGAGTGTGTGCGAGTGACAGTGTGTGTGTGTGTGTGTGTGCGAGCGAGTGACAGAGTGTGTGTGTGTGTGTGTGTGTGTGTGTGTGCGACAGAGTGAGTGTGTGTGTGTGTGTGTGTGCGAGTGACAGAGTGTGTGTGTGTGTGTGTGTGTGTGTGCGAGTGACAGAGTGTGTGTGTGTGTGTGTGTGTGTGTGTGTGACAGAGTGTGTGTGTGCGAGTGACAGAGTGTGTGTGTGTGTGTGTGTGTGTGTGCGAGTGACAGCCGGCACTCAGCCCAAGCCAGAAGCACCTCATTAGGAGCGAGAATGCAGTGCGCAGCTGGAGGTTATGTAGCCCCCGCTCTGACTCTGAAGGAGGGATGGGGGGTTGGCACAGTTCACCTCAGCCTCACACACCCTCCCCCCCCCCTCCTCCTCCTCCTCCTCCTCTCACCCACATTAACTATAAACCCCGGTTCCCTGATGCCCAGTGTGAGCTCACTCACTCATCCTCCTGCCTTTAATTGGGCTTGGAGAGGAAGAGTGTGGAGGGGCTTACAATGCGCAGAGAGGAAGAGGACGGTTCTCGCGCGACTGCGGGGGGCGGGGGGCTGGCGGTGCAGCTGTGGTTGGGGACTGCTGGAGACGGCCCTGGGGAGTAGCGGGTGAAAGCGTGTGACGTGCTCTGCTGATGTGTACAGCTGTCTCATGCTGTTTCCCCTGACCTGACGCGTGTCACCTGCACTGTTGTTACCCCGGAGGGGAATGCTGCTGGAATGCCCCCCGTGTGTGTCCTCTCCTTACCCGTTCTCCAAGGAAAAGGCTCCTTCCTCGGTTGCCCGACGGCTTTCCGTGGAAGTTCCCGCCTGCTGATCTGAGTCGGACAATGACTGAGAGGCCCCCCCCCATTGGAACGTGCTTTTCAGATAATCTTCATCGGCATACAGAGTCCGAGTCCCTAACTGGAAACGCTGTTCAGATCGGTTCACGTGTGCCCTTCTCTACTTTATGATTTATAAAACTGCGGGTTTGATGAGTTCCGAATTTGTCGGAATCCACGTCGCCTGCAGGCACTGTTTCCTGTCTCACATTTAATATATTGTAACAGAGCCTCGTTCAGTGAATGTGACAATGTGAGCCTTTGATTTCATCTTAGCCCACTATACCACTGCAACAAGACAAGTGAAGCCTTCTGTAATGACCCCCGCGTTAGAAATCACACTGAAACGCTGTACTGACTGTAGTACAATAATGAGTTTGGGACTTCTGTCACATAGCATTTAATAGCAGGGCTATGAGTAAGTAGAGTTAGAGGCCAGACAGCCAGTCTCAAACCCAAATGGATCAGTCTTTCAGGGGTCATGTGATCCCTAGCCAAAGGAAACTGTCACACTGCCAGCCAGTGTCTTATACCCACTATGCCACCTCAATGAGAACCCAAATATAAATATATACCAGGTCCAGTAGCTGGTGGAATATAATAATCAGCCACTTTTAAAATAATAGAAAAGAAGGAAAGCCTCACAGAAGGTATTTTTGTGCATCTGTGAAATGTATCTTCCCCAGTATTTCTTGGCTCGCCGGATGTGCCAAAATTAAGATTTTATTTGACCAAAGACGCCACCTGTTCACAACAGCACCGCTTGTAGATTTGTTCCTTAACCTTAATTGCTCTCTTGATTTCTCTGTGTTTATTTTTTAATTAGGAAGGCTGGCTTATGAAATTCATAAGCTCCCTGCCCAGTGTTGCTCCATTTTGCTTTCCGGGCTTTTGCGGCGGGGATCACACCGTCACATTGTGGGGATCACGCCGTCACATTGTCTCGCGCTGTGGCTAAGCGCCTCTCCGAGGGGAAGCGTCTCACTGCTTGTTTGCTAAGCGATGTGTTCCTAGCTTCTGCGTTTGCACTGTCGCGGTGCTTGTAATTAATTGCCACTGCGGTAACAGGCTCTTTTGTTTCCTGTGCAGGGCTGTAGGAGCAGGGATGTACGGTGCTTAAGCAGCCGGCCATGGCTAACCGAAAGAGGCAGGGGAGCGGCAGCGGCATGTCTGAGCCCCTCCCTCGGCCCTGCCCCGCCCCATTCCCCACAGACGAGACTGAAGAGGTGTCCCAGGGCGAAGAGGTGTCACAGCTCCCCTACTGCGGCCCCCAGGAAACCATCTCCAAGGAACTCCAGCCGACCACGCCCACCACCCCTTGCCGCACGCACCCCAACAGCATGGACGGGGACTCCAGCTCCGACTACGTCAACAACACGTCGGACGAGGAGGAAGACTTTGACGAGGGTCTGCCTGAAGAGGACGAGGGTGTGACCTACTACATCCGCTACTGCCCCGAGGACGACAGCTACCTGGAGGGGGTGGAGTGCAGCGAGGGGTACGATGCTGTCCGTCCCCAGCCGGCACCCGACACCGACGAATCCCAGGAGGAGGCGGTGGAGGAGTGGGCGGAGCCAGAGGGGCAGAGCAAAGTGCCGGAGGAGCCCGCGGACGAGCAGCGGTACGACGGGGGCCCCGAACCTCTCCCAGACCAGCGCCCCGCCTCGCTGAGGGTCCCCAAACTGGAGAACGAGGAGGCGGAAGGGGAGGAGAGTGAGGGGTACTGCCCAAACGAGGCGGAAGAAGGGGAGGAGCCAGATGGAGGCGATTACACGGGGGACTATTACGCCCCCGGGCACAATGGGACCTCTGTGCCCGCTTCACCTTGCAGGGAGGGGGGCATGCAGGAGGGCGACAGGGGCGGAGAGGGGGGTGTGCAGGGCGACAGGGGCGGAGAGGGGGGTGTGCAGGGCGACAGGGGCGGGGAGGGGGGTGAGCGGAGCGGCGTGGGCGTGGTGGGGGGCGGGGAGGACGCAGAGGAGGACATCGACCAGATTGTGGCCGAAATTAAAATGAGTATGAGCATGGGCAGCTTGAGCAGCGGCGGCACGGACCAGAGCCCCGAGGAGCTGCAGCTCGACGCCCTGCCCAAGGACTACCCCGAGACCCCCGCCAAGCCCGAACCCGCCCCTTACACCCCGCACCACGGCCGCCCCAAATCTCTCAACATCCCCCCTGCACGGCACAGCAACCCTGATCTGCAAAGAGAGGTGAAGGCACGTTCGTACTCCCCAGAGGAGCAACCCCAGTCAGCCCAGGAGCAGGTGAGGGGGGGGAAGTGGGGGGGAGGGGGAGGGGAAGGGGGGGGGGAATTAGTGTGTTTAGTGTGTTAGCCATTACAGAATCATGCCAATAGCAGTTCTTAGTGTGTCTAAGAATGGCAGCCGACAGCAGGGTGATCGAATTGACCACGTTGTCTAGTCAGGGCCTTCCCACCTCCATTAAATGCTCATACGAGTCCGCGTAATGTATTCGTCTGTTGCTGTGGCTCGGTCGGTGGGCGCGAGGCCAGGGTCGTTTCAAATTCTGCGACAGTCCTCTTCCTTTCCGAATTGATTAAAAAAAAATAAAAAAAAGATTCATGACGGGGAGACATTTATGGGTCTGGTGGAAGATGGGTTATTACGTTGTGCACCCACCCGCTCGCTCTCTCAGATGTGATCAGCCCGGGCCCTGTTTATGTATTCTGTTCACGTCGTCTGCCGGCTCCTCCCCCCCTCCCATTAACGCCGCTACTCGCTGCTCAGCCCGAGCGGACGAGAGGGTGAGGGAGTGCAGCGTTTTCCCACCGGCATCGCCCGCTAGGCCAATGCGCCGGACCCGGGAGCAGGCCGCGCTTCCGAGGTCCTGGAGAAATCCGATCCCGCTAATGAAACCGATTTGGCCAATTAAGGGCTAATTGACGGGCTGGACTGGGCACTGAAGCCGTGGCGCGTGGTTAGGGGGGGTCGGACGATACACGGCCTGTGTATTGTGAATGTAAACAAGGGGAATGTGAATGTTGATGTGTAAGCACAGGGAGAGCGCCCGCATGCATTAGCGTGTGACAGATTAAAATGCACATTCTACGCCAAGGTTGTTTTAAAATTCCTGCTTTATTCCAGTGACACCAAAAAAAGAAAGGAAAAAAAAAAGGAAGCAGAATTTGATCAAGAGCGCAGCGGTATAAAACGCCACTCAGTCATAAAGACTTTGAGAAGATTGACGGCGAAGGAAGACCCTCTAGGGGCTGGAGAGCCGAACCATGAATAATTTATGACGATGAAGATCTATCGGGGGCGTCTTGTAGCCTGCAGGCTCACCTCAAGCTTCTAGGGTTATGTGGTAGATATTAGTATTCCGCTGATTCGACACGGAACGCCTTTAACTGTGCCCCTAACTCTGCCTGATCGTAATCTCGGATGCTACAAACAAAGACTCACTTTGGAGCCAGATTCCAGTTCAGAATGTGAGTGGAAACCCAATCTTCAGATTTCAGATTGCTCTGATATGTGCACACATACACTACCATCTTCCACAGGCTGCAGAGCACGAGAAACGAGGGCTGTAGTAAGTGGAGTCTGACGGTGTCTTGAGGAGGTCTTTGTTGGTTTAAGACGGAATCTACCGTAATGCAGATTTATGGGAGTAAATTAGCATTCATAAGATTCCATGGAATTTGCAAAGGAACAGGAAGTGCCCTATCCTCTATTTTCCAACACTGTTCTCTTACTTATTTTCTACTGTTGCGCAACCTGCTGAGTGACCAACCACTGTCTCCCCCAGCGTTTTTCTGATACATTTTCCTTTCTTTACTATTTCATTCAAAGCAGGTGTCTAACAGTGTGGAGCAGCCCCGCAAACAGCAACGGTCTGATCTCAACGGACCAGTGGAGAATAATAATGTCAGAGAGGTGAGCTATTCAGGCGTGCGTGCGTGCGTGCGTGCGTGCGTGCGTGCGTGGGGCACATGTGTCTGTGCTCTAGGATTGAACAGCTCTTTGTGGAGAATGGCTCCTAACAGTCCCATTTTTAAGGCAACAGTGTAAGAACCAGACCATATGTTCACTTATATAAATTGCCATGTATATAAAGACCCTCAGTCCATAAACACGTGTTATGCGAGTGTTGGCACGTGTGCCGTATAGATCTCTATGCACAAACGGCCTGTCCCATGGGATATATTCTAGCAGCATGTGTATGTGATCCAGCAGCTTATGCCTCCACCATGATTCCCACCTCATTGTTCAGTTTGGAAATGAAAGAGAAGAACACATCTCTAACGGCTCTGTGAAGCTTCCTGTGAAGAGCTAGCAAATTAGCAGATTAAGGCTAAATTACATCAGTCTGGTCAAAGGAAATTTGCACAAATCAGAATTTTGGTACTTGGAACGGTTGTACCACGGGTGTATCTACCCACACAGCCCTGATGGCGTCTCCCACTGAGTAAAAAAACATCTACCGCTGTGGAACAGTAGGATTAATTTTGTATAATTAGTTCATGGTTCCTTTCTTTTAAAATAGCAGATGGAGACAAGTGTAATTATCTAGCACAAATTCTGAGGCATTTTTGGCAAGCACTGGCGATATTTGAACAACTTATAAGATGGAGGATGGATGCAGGTATTTTAAGTGTTCTTAATCAGGCATATAATGACATAAAGGAGTTTTGCCAAATCCTACAAATAAAATACAGTACAGACTGATTTGGAGTACGCCCTCTTTAGAATGTTTAAGTAATCACCCTTGTATAGCGAAGCTCGTATATAATAGCCAGACAGGCTCACTACTGAATGCCAACAGAAGGCGATCTGTGTTCTCTGCTAGTGCAGGTGAGCATGCTTGATCCTTTGTTTAATTATAGAGACTGATGGAGGCGGGGGAGGAGCCCGTTCCAGAGTGTAATCAATAACCGCAAGTGCCTTCGTAACTTCGGCGTCCTCTTTGGACGGCTTTCATTTGAAGCGACGCCCATTTTGCAGACCCGGGAATGATCTAATATTGTGCTGCGTGCAGACACTGTATAATTACTCATAAATGACAGGCCTGGCAACACAGCAATCACTCCTGTTTGTTTTAATTAGAAATGCACTCACCATATGAATGGCTAGCAGGTATAAACACACAATATAGAGATACTCTCACCAGTGCTAGCAGGTATAAGCACACATTTAGAGATACTCTCCCCGTTGCTAGCAGGTATAAGCACACATTTAGAGATACTCTCACCAGTGCTAGCAGGTATAAGCACACATTTAGAGATACTCTCACCAGTGCTAGCAGGTATAAGCACACATTTAGAGATACTCTCACCAGTGCTAGCAGGTATAAGCACCCATTTAGAGATACTCTCACCAGTGCTAGCAGGTATAAGCACACCATTTAGAGATACTCTCACCATTGCTAGCAGGTATAAGCACACCATTTAGAGATACTCTCACCAGTGCTAGCAGGTATAAGCACACATTTAGAGATACTCTCACCATTGCTAGCAGGTATAAGCACACATTTAGAGATACTCTCACCATTGCTAGCAGGTATAAGCACACATTTAGAGATACTCTCACCAGTGCTAGCAGGTATAAGCACCCATTTAGAGATACTCTCACCATTGCTAGCAGGTATAAGCACACATTTAGAGATACTCTCACCATTGCTAGCAGGTATAAGCACACATTTAGAGATACTCTCACCAGTGCTAGCAGGTATAAGCACCCATTTAGAGATACTCTCCCCGTTGCTAGCAGGTATAAGCACCCATTTAGAGATACTCTCACCATTGCTAGCAGGTATAAGCACACATTTAGAGATACACTCACCATTGCTAGCAGGTATAAGCACACATTTAGAGATACTCTCACCAGTGCTAGCAGGTATAAGCACCCATTTAGAGATACTCTCCCCGTTGCTAGCAGGTATAAGCACCCATTTAGAGATACTCTCACCATTGCTAGCAGGTATAAGCACACATTTAGAGATACTCTCACCATTGCTAGCAGGTATAAGCACACATTTAGAGATACTCTCACCAGTGCTAGCAGGTATAAGCACCCATTTAGAGATACTCTCACCATTGCTAGCAGGTATAAGCACACATTTAGAGATACTCTCACCATTGCTAGCAGGTATAAGCACACATTTAGAGATACACTCACCATTGCTAGCAGGTATAAGCACACATTTAGAGATACTCTCACCAGTGCTAGCAGGTATAAGCACCCATTTAGAGATACTCTCCCCGTTGCTAGCAGGTATAAGCACCCATTTAGAGATACTCTCACCATTGCTAGCAGGTATAAGCACACATTTAGAGATACTCTCACCATTGCTAGCAGGTATAAGCACACATTTAGAGATACTCTCACCAGTGCTAGCAGGTATAAGCACCCATTTAGAGATACTCTCACCATTGCTAGCAGGTATAAGCACACATTTAGAGATACTCTCACCAGTGCTAGCAGGTATAAGCACACATTTAGAGATACTCTCACCAGTGCTAGCAGGTATAAGCACCCATTTAGAGATACTCTCACCATTGCTAGCAGGTATAAGCACACATTTAGAGATACTCTCACCAGTGCTAGCAGGTATAAGCACACATTTAGAGATACTCTCACCATTGCTAGCAGGTATAAGCACACATTTAGAGATACTCTCACCATTGCTAGCAGGTATAAGCACACATTTAGAGATACTCTCACCATTGCTAGCAGGTATAAGCACCCATTTAGAGATACTCTCACCATTGCTAGCAGGTATAAGCACACATTTAGAGAAACTCTCACCAGTGCTAGCAGGTATAAGCACACATTTAGAGATACTCTCACCATTGCTAGCAGGTATAAGCACACATTTAGAGATACTCTCACCATTGCTAGCAGGTATAAGCACACATTTAGAGATACTCTCACCAGTGCTAGCAGGTATAAGCACACATTTAGAGATACTCTCACCATTGCTAGCAGGTATAAGCACCCATTTAGAGATACTCTCACCATTGCTAGCAGGTATAAGCACCCATTTAGAGATACTCTCACCAGTGCTAGCAGGTATAAGCACACATTTAGAGATACTCTCACCAGTGCTAGCAGGTATAAGCACACATTTAGAGATACTCTCACCATTGCTAGCAGGTATAAGCACACATTTAGAGATACTCTCACCAGTGCTAGCAGGTATAAGCACCCATTTAGAGATACTCTCACCATTGCTAGCAGGTATAAGCACACATTTAGAGATACTCTCACCATTGCTAGCAGGTATAAGCACACATTTAGAGATACTCTCACCAGTGCTAGCAGGTATAAGCACCCATTTAGAGATACTCTCCCCGTTGCTAGCAGGTATAAGCACCCATTTAGAGATACTCTCACCAGTGCTAGCAGGTATAAGCACCCATTTAGAGATACTCTCACCAGTGCTAGCAGGTATAAGCACCCATTTAGAGATACTCTCCCCGTTGCTAGCAGGTATAAGCACCCATTTAGAGATACTCTCACCATTGCTAGCAGGTATAAGCACACATTTAGAGATACTCTCGCCATTGCTAGCAGGTATAAGCACCCATTTAGAGATACTCTCACCAGTGCTAGCAGGTATAAGCACACATTTAGAGATACTCTCACCAGTGCTAGCAGGTATAAGCACACATTTAGAGATACTCTCACCAGTGCTAGCAGGTATAAGCACACATTTAGAGATACTCTCACCATTGCTAGCAGGTATAAGCACACATTTAGAGATACTCTCACCAGTGCTAGCAGGTATAAGCACCCATTTAGAGATACTCTCACCAGTGCTAGCAGGTATAAGCACACATTTAGAGATACTCTCACCAGTGCTAGCAGGTATAAGCACACATTTAGAGATACTCTCACCAGTGCTAGCAGGTATAAGCACACATTTAGAGATACTCTCACCATTGCTAGCAGGTATAAGCACACATTTAGAGATACTCTCACCATTGCTAGCAGGTATAAGCACACATTTAGAGATACTCTCACCAGTGCTAGCAGGTATAAGCACCCATTTAGAGATACTCTCCCCGTTGCTAGCAGGTATAAGCACACAGTTTAGAGATACTCTCCCCGTTGCTAGCAGGTATAAGCACACAGTTTAGAGATACTCTCCCCGTTGCTAGCAGGTATAAGCACACAGTTTAGAGATACTCTCCCCGTTGCTAGCAGGTATAAGCACACAGTTTAGAGATACTCTCCCCGTTGCTAGCAGGTATAAGCACACAGTTTAGAGATACTCTCCCCGTTGCTAGCAGGTATAAGCACACAGTTTAGAGAATGTTGCTCCACATTTGTTTTGCATGCTGCTGATGCTCCGTTGTTAAAGTTAATTGATTTGTTCTTCAGATATTTTCTCTTTTTGTCTGGGGAGGAACAGTTGAGTGCCATTTGCCATTTTAGTTTTTGAGAAAATGTGAAAACTGGAAGTTAACACTTGAGAGTTCAATGAATGCCTGTATTTTACAGCCAACCAAGAAGACTGCCTCTTTCCCCAGTTTTGTCGAAGGTGAGTTGTGGCTTTCTTATCCCTTCTTTCAGATTTGTAATGTCAAACTCATTTCTGTTTAAAAAATGCCCTCAGGAAAAGGAACACATTTTTCTATCCTTTGTGCCAAAATCGTTTTTATGCTCTAAGATTATTGTACAAACCCCAATTCCAAAAAAGTAAAATGCACATAAAGATTTGTAAATTCTCTTTTACATATATTTCATTGAAAACAGTACAAAGAAAGGATATTTAATGTTTTACCTTATCAACTTTATTGATTTTTGTAAATATACTGAATTTGATGCCTGCAACACGTTCCAAAAAAGTTTAAAAAACACCTGTTTGCAACATTCCACAGGTAAACAGGTGACGCTATCATGACTGGGTATAAAAAGATACCAAAAGACTCTTGATATCCTATTTTCAGGTAATGTTACAAGCGATACTATAACATCTCTGCATTTGAATGGATCTCTATGGGAATTGGGGGGTGGGACTTGATTAAGCTGTAAATTACATGGGAATAGTATGGAAGCCATGGTTGGCTAAATGAGCCTCAAACCATCACTCTGCTGCCAGATATGAAGTAGATATAGATGGATTACTTTAATGGTTGTTTCTCCTGACTCATTTTCTTATTAAACTCTGTGGAAAAATAAGTCCGGAGAAACAACCCTTCAAATGCAGAGATGTTATAGTATCGCTTGTAAGAGTACCTGAAAATAAGATATCAAGAGTCTTTTAATATCTTTTTACACTCAGTCATGATAGCATCACCTGTCTATTTACCTATTTACCAGGTGTTTTTTGAACTTCCCAGGCTTTTTTTTTTGCCCCTGTCCCAACTTTTTTGGAACGTGCTGCAGGCATCAAATTCAGAATTAGCTTATATTTACAAAAATCAGTTGATAAGGTAAAACATTTTTTTTTTTAAATTGTACTGTTTTCAATTAAATATATGTAAAAGAAAATGTACAAATCATTGCTTTTTGCTTTTATGTGCATTTTACATACTGTCATACTGTCCCAACCTTTTTAGAATTGGGGCTTGTAGATGTATTCATCTCCATTTGAACTGTGTCACATTTAAAATTCAGAGTGACGGTGGAGAGAGATGAGAATTTTTTGTTGCTGCATGTTCTTTTTCTCATTTGCTACCGTGAGATAACCGACCACGTACCCTAACCCCAACTTTTCACCAATACTTCAGAGCGACATCATGAATAGAATAGTATCATATAACCGTGTTTGAGCCTTATGTTGAATCGCAAAAAAATTCTGAGTGTTTTTCCACCCAAAGGTCAGATTCTGACTAATCTAACAAGTCAGGCAGACAGTTTCTATGAGGTTAGAGGGTTTTTTGGTTCAGTGCTCAGAGTGAGGTCTTTGGCACTACCTCTCACTGCCTGAGGGGGCAGTCTTGGTCTGTTTGTGGAGGCTCTATCCCTCTTTGGGCATCAGAGTCCCCATCTACACATCAGACATGCAGATGAAGTCACCAATGCTTGACTCATCCACCCAAGGCTATTACAATGCTCAGCTTTCCTCTATTTCTCCACTCCTCTGTGTTTTTAACACTGCTCCTCTGTGAGCAAATGCAGCTTGACAGGCGCTGAGCCGTAATGCTGAGAAAGGAATCTGGAGACACACTCCACTGATGGCTGTGATTTGAGAACTGCTCCCAAATTCCGCTTGGGTTTTCTCTTTCTGTTCGAAACATTTCTCTTCACATTTTCATGTTGCATGTGTACTGTATAGCACACCAGTTTTTAAACATTTCAGCTAACAGATTTGTCATAATATGAATACAATGAAGTGGAATTCTTTCTGTAGCACAGTAAGTCAGAATGTTTGATTTGTATTTGTGCATGTGTAGCAGAATCAGTTTGGCAGCTGTGGATGGGAGCTTAACCTTAAAATACATGCATTTTGAAGAGAACTGTAGAACACGATTTACTATTAGTATTGGTAACTATGAAATACACCAGAAGTCATGTGAATGAGTTATATATATTTATAACTCTAACATGCACATTTACCTTTGTTCAATATTGGTTCATTCTGTCTTGACACATACCTGCTGAACTAATACAGTATTGGTTTATGCAGTTGTCCTGTGTACCTGACTGAAGTCATGTAAGTCTATGTGAATAGTATTAGCAGCCAAGGTAGTTTTTTCAAGTCAGGTTTGATTTTCCCTTTTAAAAAAGTGAGGAGGGAAGAAAAACCACAAAGACATGAAATTGGATGATTTAAGGCAGAACCAATGTTTTTTGGGAATCATTTTATCTCCCACACATTTGAATGGGACATATTTTCAGGATAATTAAAAACACATTTGACACCACTCGTTCTGTGTGTCTAATCAAACGTCAGTTCAAAGGTTATTGGTGTCATGGGTATAAATCAAGGTTCTGTATTCTTCCTTCTTGTCTCTCCACTTAACCCCTGTCACTCCCCCTCCTCCTATATCCTCCTGCTCCCCTTCTACCCCTGCCCCCCCCCTCCCCATATCCTCCTCTTCCCCTTTCACCCAGTCCCAGGGCCCTGTGAGCCCGAGGACCTCATCGACGGGATCATTTTCGCTGCTAATTACCTGGGCTCCACCCAGCTGCTGTCCGAGCGGAACCCGTCCAAAAACATCCGCATGATGCAGGCCCAAGAGGCGGTGAGCCGGGTCAAGGTACGCCCGACACCAGGGCCGGGGGGATGAACCCCATTCCATTCCCATTGCCTAAATCCTAAATACTCATTCGTCATCATATTTCCATTAGCTTGTGGTGTCAGTTCTGCACTGAGCTGATTCACATGTTTACTTTGACAATATGTCTATAATATGTGTGGAGCCGATGAAGGTGCACATTTATTATGTATGTGGGTTTTGTGTTTGCAGCGCACTGTGTACCTCGTGAGTACATACAGGATTACTTGTGTGACGTACTACATTCCTTCATTCATGCATATCTGTGTGTGCATCATTACAAGCCTTTGGATGTCATTTTGTCAGCCGGAAACAGGGATTTGTGTTGCACCGCAAAGTAATCATCAGTGATGAACTCGAGCCCTGATTACGTTTTCGAGGGAGAAATGGGAAAATAAACATGCTAATGAATGCGTGCACATGCACACATATGATCACACAGACACACACACACACACACACATCCACACACACACACGCACGCACGTACACACAAAGAGGAAAACAAGCTGGAGCCAGCCTCACAGATCTTAAGTGACAGGTTTATATTTGTGCAGATCACATGAGTTCTGGGCTTCTCCATCTGCTCCTCTTTATGGAGATGATCGCTTGAGGCTTATACTGACAAGCATTCTTAATGTAGGAGGCCTGTCTTGTATGTGGCGGGGGAGGGGTTGTCTTGCTCATTTCTGAAGACGGTTGAAATAACCTCGACATGCCGAAAAGAAGCAGGAGCACAAAAAACCAGCAGGTTAATAAAATATGGATGAATCAATGGAAGAGGCTGGCATTACCTAGCGTTTTGAGAAGGCAGGTGTGTTCTGTTTTTATGAAGTCTAGCTGTGTATGTGATCCAGATATGTCAATTAAAAGGGCAAGTCCCAGATTGTCCCATTTATTTAATACGCAGCTATTTCTCTCCCCAGGTCCATGTTGGCTTTTGACTAAATTGTTCTTATTTGAGGACGGATTGGTATTTCGATGCTTGTGTCACACGGGGAGGTAATCTGATTGCTGGCAAAGCGAAACATTGGCCCTCTGCATTTTCTTGTTCCCGTCACAGATTTCTACATGCTTTCTTTAGACTGGCAGTTAGACTTAAGCCCCAGTCAATGTCGTGGAAATGCATTTTAGTCTCTTTTAAATTTCTTGAATTTCACTATGCGTCCCCTGCATTATGTTTGGGGTAGGATTTAAGACTGTTTGTCATATCATAGTCATTTTTAATGAGTTGATTTTGAAAGAAAGATATTGTTCTTCAAATGATAAATTCAATATTTATGATCAAGTATTTTCATAGATTATACGTGTGTATTTTTATTTTATGGCATAAGTATCTGTCATTATTTATCTTCCGTTTATGTACGCATCGGCTTGCTTTATTGTATTCTGGAGCTCTTTTCTGAGTATGTGACAATATGAATTTGCGGAGGGCTAGTGGATTGTGCTTATTTAGAGATACAGTATCTTGCCTGCCAATAGCAGCTAGATCCCGTACAATATGGCCCACTTGTCATTTTCAAATTGCTCTATTATTTTTATGGTGCATTCAATGCATTAACATTTAAAGATGTGGCAACCAGCCACAGTAAAATCAATGAATGCTTGTTTTGCATGTGCAATTTATTTTATTTTCCACATATTTCCCATAAGCTATAATCTCCGGCTGTGGTTTAATCTTGGCACATGGTGGCTTGGCAGATGTGATGTCAGAAGAATCCACTTTTAGAAATACCTTTGGAGAGAGACGTGATTGGTGGAATGTGTATTTGTCCCAGCTTATTGGCAGCGGCTTGCCAGCGCTGGGTGAGGTCACTGGGGCAAGGTGAGGTCTATGTGGCACTGTGACCCGCACGTGTGGCCCATATCTACAGCACACCTCCGTGACCGCCGGCTTTGTCCTCTCTACAGCCTCAATCCAAAAGCGGTGCGCTTAAACCATAATGACCCGTGCCAGTGCCTCTTCCACACGTGTGACTGGCCTCATGCAGTACATCCAACTGAAACACAATCTGTCCCCTTTTTTGCAACCATGTAAGCCATGGAGGCCGTAACCATGGCAACGCTTAACTGCCACCTTTTTTACCCCTTCCTTCCTCTCCACTTGCACTTTTCTACCGTCAAGGAGGTCCTCAGAATGGGCGCGGCTATTTTTTTTATCCTCTCCGGTTGGGCAATAAAAGGCAGAAAATGTGTCCGTCTTCCATTTAACAGACCTTGCACCACTTTAGAAAGAGAGGAATTCCAGCTTTTTTGCTTTTACACGCACCCCAGAACCTTGTGTGTCCACCCAGATTCATTACAATCTCTGCGCCCCAGAACCTTGTGTGTCCCCCCAGATTCATTACAATCTCTGGCGCTTTCATGAATAGTTAACTAGGGGGAAAAATAGAGACTTTAAAGGCATGTAGTAACTTTTGATGGTTTATTTATGCTTTTTTTTTCTCAGCCTGACTTGATGCAGTATTTATGCTAGGGATGTTAACAGTTAATCGACTATCGATTAATTGCTAATAAGAATTTAATCGATAAGATTTCAAATGAAACAATTAACTGAACAATCTGCGGTCTTGTTTCAACGGGAGTTTTTGTGTGAAACGTAATCATGGTTTAAGGTCTCCATGCGAGGGCGCCAAATTCAGCCTAGTGTAAGCCGTGAAGTTGAGCCTACACACGAAGTTAATGTAGCCTACCACCTGAAAAGCGTACTTCCAACCGTGCTGTCAGGGCAAAGTGGATCGCAACCTAACCTACCATCACCTCAGTGTTGGCAAAGAGGGTATGTGACGATAGACGAGCGGAGTAGTGGTGGAAATTACGAATCACTTTACTGATTCGAATAGTTCAGTTCAGTTCAGTACAAAGATTCTAGTCACTGACTATGTGATTTGTTCACTGGGGTCAGTTGCGCAAGCGCACGAATATTCCAACAGCATGCATGATCAGTTCACTATAGCTACTCGTAGATCAGTATATCATTCGTAGGTATTGTGCAAAATGATTCCAGTCAAAAGCACTGCAAGTAAAAAATATAAACTTTTTCTATAAACCTCGTATGAACGTTTTGTATTTTTTCCTTGTAGTTATATAGTTTTATGGATTAGGTTTATATGGCCGCTCCAGGTGAGCGTTTTAAATATGGATTAGAAACTACGGAAATATATGACAATTTGTGTGTTCTCAAGTTCTGACCATTTCGTGGTAAGTAACCTATTGTAAAACATTGCGTTTTCAAATGGTAAAGTTGTCAAAAGGGTGACAAGGGCCATAGTTTATTCTCTTTTTTTTTTAAAGCAGATGATTATTTTCTCCCAAATTGAATGTCGATGTTCAGTCATCTATGGGGGGAGCCCTTATACAAAGGGTTGAGCTAGGTGCACTGATGTAGCATAGTGCTATTAATCACCCAGTTCGTAAGTAGGCTACTAGATTAAAATAGCGGTTCAGATTAAAATAGCAATCATTCACGCAGTGCGTGATCTAGACTCAAATTACCTGACAACAAATAAAGAAAATGGCTTTAGCTAAACTTCTTACTGAATTTCAAGTGTAAAGAAGAAACAAACGTATAGCCACATATTGGTTATATTTGTGTAGCCTATATAAAACATGGTTATAGCATATTAGGCCTTCTTAAAATAGCCTACATTTATTGTGCTGTTTCGATACAAAAGAAAACACGAATGTGCTTCATTTAATCAATATCATTATTACAGATTTGAAATGGTTTAATAACGGGCAGACTTTCATTAACTCTTAGTTTGATAGATACAGAATAGGCCTACATGGAAAATGTACAATATAGCCTACAGTAGCCTATGCGATTTTGATTAGAAATGCTTGAACCATGTTGCTTTCGGTAACGTTACGTTGGGTGGACGTCAGATGCCAGTAGGTAGGCTACAGTTTCCGATCAAGATTGCAGGCTATATTTTTTAAATGTGAAACTGTACCAAAAAACAGTTGACCGGGCTATATTATTTTACTAATACCCCCGCCATTTGTTGCTAACTAATTTATTAGGCTATTGAGTAGCCCGTAGCCTATGCAGAGAGTAACTGATTCGGTTGACAATTATGTAGGCTAATGCGGTGCGATAGTCAGCAGTTCATATTGGCTAGTCAGTTCAGTAGGACTCACTGAGGTTGATGGTTGAAAAGGACATGATGCCAATAAGCACCATTGAGAGAGCTAATAAACGGGCTGCGCACACGACTCGCTCCCGACCACGTAGCTTAAATGTTCTTGAATAAAAATACGTAGGTCTATCTAGTATGCATATGAGAAGCCTATTCAAAACATAATAGCCTATGATTTAAGTTGACTGTTCTAGGCTAGGTCTACTAGTTTAACTGTCGCCTTTCCATTTCAAGCGAGATTATGTTAATGCTGCTAGCGGCTAGCGCAGCAATGGTTTCGCTTGCAACTGATGAGACGGAGCGCAATTTCTTTTCTGTTGAAGTAGCCTATACACGCCTTCATATTTTATTTTTGTTACGCTGCAATAATGCCTGTTTCTCAAATGTTACAATAAATCTTTGATTGAGGAATATAACATGCATTTTGTATTCTGTATATCATAAGCTATATTTAGTATATTATGTTATCAATTAATCGACTATTGTTTGTTAAGGTTAACAACTATCGATTAAGGAAATTCCTTAAAATTTGCATCCCTAATTTGTGCATATTTCTCCACCAACTCCTTTCTGTGTTTTGCTTGGTGTGACTCGGCTAGACCCGGATTCCTGCCTTTTTCTCAGAGAAGAGGGTTGTACAGAAGGAAAAGCTCCTGTTTGACGCTGTAGAATAATCCAGGGGTTCAGCTCACAGCGGTGTGTTTTATACGGAGAAAAGCTTTGAAGGGAGGGTGATGTCATATCTTCTGATTTTATTCTAAGTGGAGGAATGACTGTGTGAGATTGTATGTCCAAGCAGATCTGTACATAGACCAGGGTAACCACACACAGCCTTGGGTCACAAAGCCATGCTGTAAACATTTGTAATTTTTGCTCTCTTATATGAGTATTGTCAGGTTAAAGCTCTCCGTGGCATTGGTTATGTGGTGAGAAAACAGAATAAAACACCAAAAAAGTGTCTCCTTGTCAAATTTCCTCCGCACTACAATCGGGCTCCATCAAAAGAGGAGCATTGGCGAAGCCTTTTCCTGCGAGTCGGCCTTCTTGCAGATTCTGCACCAGCTGCCGTGACTAATTGAAAACCTTTCAACCACTAACCTGTCAATTCTGATCTCATCTCTCCGGGGGAGGGGAATCGGTCGGCGCTGACATTTAATGCCGAAGGAATTCCAGGCCTTGTGTTGATATCGGAACTCGGGGGGGGGGTGGGGGGCTCAGGTTTTTTGAGTTTGGGTCGAGGCTCAGGTCTCCCCAGTATGGGCCCAGTTGAAGCAGTTTTAGCAGGGACTCTCACTGGTACCTGGCTGTGGGGGCCCTGATAAATGAGGTTAGATGCCCAGCCCCGTTTTACAGACTGCTTTCTTTTTGTATCTGTTTAGGCTTTATTCGGCTGTATTGGACAGCACAGTGTAGAGCGAAAGGAAGAACGGGAGTGAGAGAGAGGGAGAGGGAGAGACGAGCGACAAAGGTCATGCAGCCATATTCGAAGCACCCACGTCACGGCTCGCAGTGAGCATGTGGACGGTGCTCTACGTGCTGCATCACGAGGCGCTCCTTTCTACAGAATGCTTGCTTACTTAAACCACAGAGTTGAAGAACTAGAAGTAACCTTGAGAGGTTCATGGTTTAAACATTCATTCTAAAACAAATGCTTATTGAAGAAAATACGTCCAATGCAACGTCCTTCAAACGTCCTTCAAATGCCAAAGAAGCTATGGAAGTGTACACAATGAATTCCTCTCTGTCGCTTTGCTGTGAATGTCTTGGGTCTTGTCTAAAGACGACTTAAATCTTGTTGATGGGGGTTCGGGGGCTGTATTATCATGCGTGCTGTAGCAAGGTAGATTTCTGCCCTAAATGCTCATTCGTTACTTGAGTATGTATTCAGCACAGATTGATGGATACAGAATGACAGCATTGTCTTATTTATTGTTTCTAGTCCCCGTAGGCCCCGTTAATGATGTTTGAGATGCGCACAAAGTGCAATCAGTCCCTTATTATTTTCTCAGAAAATTTCAACCCATATTTGCACGTTTTGTTTTTTTATTTGAAAAAGAGCAATTATCACGCGGTGATTGCTGTTTTGATTTGTTCAGAACACAGACGCGCCGTCATTGATCTGCCCACATGAGCAGTGGATGGAGTTCGTGTTTGCCTTCTTTTCTGTTTTCTATCCTGATTTCCTTATTTTATTGTTTTTCACTCAATGCTTCCCAGAGGGCTCTGAAGGAGAACAAGGTGGTGTGTAAATAAAGACAGAAATACTTCATGTGACTCCACCCTCATGCTTCTTCTCACTCCAGTACACGGTCATCATATTCATGAACTTTTGAACTATTAGGTTTTAAAGTTGACCGAATGACAAGGAATTGGAGAATCAGACACACAGAAATCGGGGGTTGGGGGGGGGCAGGTCAGGGTTTAGTTGAGTCCTGTAGACTGAGTGAAGGCGGGGTTTGTTTGAGTCACACTCAAGTGAAGGTGGGGATTAGTGTAGTCTTTTAAAAATCGCACTCAGGAAAAGCAGTGTAGGTTTCAGTCGCACTCAATGAAGTGATCAGACTTCACAAGACCACACCCCTACTGGTCTGGGTCCTGGTGCATTGTGGGTATTTATCAAGCCATTCCTCATTACCATCACATACCTTCATCCCTCTGCATGTATGACATTTCTCATAGTATATTTCAGTTTTTTTTTGTTGTTTGTTTTTATGTTAAAAAAAAACATGTTGTTTATCTTGTTTTTTCTTGTTAAATCATTTGAAACAATAAAAAATTTAATGGCACAGAAATAAGATTTTTTTAGTAAGAAAAACATGCTTTAGTTTAACGAAAAAAAGTATTTGTATTTGACTAATAATGCAGATTACATGTTTGACCACAGCAGATCCTTTTCCTTTTATTTTGACTATTTAAATTTTATATATGTGAATACACTGGTGTATGTACTATGACGAACTATGAACTATAGTATGAACTATGTTCCATTTGTTCAATACCTATACCTATACATTACTAGGTATAGCCAGTATAGCTCCAATAGTTCTCTGCTGGAAGGAAAATATTTATTTGGTAATCATTCCTGCTCAGGGAAACTGTGTGACAAAACCAGCGTCACTGTATTGATGTATGAATGAGCATTTTAATAGCTTTACATGTGGGTTTAAGAGTGCAGTGCTGCCTTTAAACCCCAGGTCTGGTGGGTTTTTACCTGGAATTAGGGTGCCATTGTGTGTACTCCAGATCACCTGCCTGCTAATGTGCTTTTTGGCCTTTTTCTTTCCTCCCAGAGCCCAGAGGGGGATTCACAGACTCTGACGGAGGTGGATCTCTTTATCAGCACACAGAGGATCAAAGTGCTCAACGCGGACACGCAGGTATGAGATGCGTGCCACCCAGAGGGAATTGGCTCATATGGAATATGCTAGAAGCCCTATTGCAGCAAACTCGAGAGTCGCACAGGAGTAACAGCCCCCACGTGGTTTCCTTGGAACAGACTGTACGGCAGATTATTACCCATCAGCACTCATTATTTTCAAATAACATCATTTGCAGGTAATTGTTGAACAGGGAATGATGAAACAGAATTCTAAAATGCCATGCTGAAAATCAGTTATTGGAGGTCACATGTCTGTGGCGTTTAAATTCTAAAAGTTTTTTGTCTTGTTGATTTAAAAATATATATATACGATATATACAGCTCATCTGTTGGTTGCATTATGAAAGCTTATCCTTTTTTAATCAGTTTTGACAATACTGTGATCATAGTTTTTTTTTATCCAGGAACTAACAAACTAGTATCTAAAGTAATCCTGCGGGATACGTCATTTTGCCTTTGTGTTCATGGAGAGGCTAACAACCTCAAACAGTTTTGCTGGTTATAAAAATTGTGTAAATAGCAGCTACACAGCAGCTTTGTTTTGTCATAAAACATCCTCATGTGACCAGTATGGCAAAGGCCTTTTTTCTCTCTGAAGGATTCCAACAGGTTCAATAATGGTGGCTGAGCAAAGAGAAGAGGACAAATAAAACACACAACATCTATTGTGACAGAACCATATGAATTCACAGCATCTATTGTGACAGAACCATATGAATCCAGAGCATCTATTGTGACAGAACCATATGAATCCACAGCATCTATTGTGACAGAACCATATGAATCCAGAGCATCTATTGTGACAGAACCATATGAATCCACAGCATCTATTGTGACAGAACCATATGAATCCACAGCATCTATTGTGACAGAACCATATGAATCCACACGACATAGGCTCAGTGGACCTCATTCATGAAACGTGAGCTGGACGAATTTGTACGTAAATCGTTCGTATTTGCATTTTTGCTCGTATTTTGGTATTCATCAACATTTTTGTATCTGAGATTTGTTAGTACCTCCGAACAAAATGCCGGTAAATGTAGCTTATGATATGAATTTATTTTTATTTTTTGTTAAATTCACAAGACTAAATGTAGCCTTTGAAATACACATTGCAAACGTAATAAATTATGATTGTAAAAAGCGAACGCTTTAGATTGCGCCTATTAATCAATTGTAGGCTATGAAGCTGTTTAATTAGACCCATAACATAGTCTAATGAACGCTCCCAGTTGCCTACTATTTTTTCTAAATTGCTAAAAATTTAAATTCTACATGACCTTACATAGGCTATGCTATAACACACATTTAACCAATGCACAAAATGTGCTTTAAAGTGGCTTACATGTCTGTAGCCAGGGTTGCAATTGTGGTCAACAGCTTAATCCAGCTAATGCCAGCGTACATCCAGTTCTCCTACAAGATGCAAAGACAGGTGTAGGTAAAGCGGGGTTTCTATGAAATTGCCAACCTGTCCAATGTTATGGGTGCCATAAACTGCACACCCCAGTGCACGTTTTTGTTTAAAAGTCGGTGAAACGCCGTCTTGCGTTCAGGTGGAAAACTGGATAATTAAAAATTTTATTTAAAATTGAAAGTTTATTAACCGGTTAGAATGTAGCCAGCAGGCTATATCCCGGTAAAACCTGAGCTGTGTGGGACACGCGCATCAATGTGACCGCAATTAGAACGCGCCAGAGAGATTCTAAAATAAGGCAGCCCATGTGATTACCCCATTTCAAACCACAACTCACATGCACAGAACCCTGCTAATAAAACTTAGATTTCAGTGTCAGAATAATTATTTCCTTTGCTTTTTCTGGGCCATTCTGACTAGATATGGACCTTTAAATGGAAGTGACAGCCTCCATATAAGGCAATTCATGGGCGTGGATTTATGCTAATCACAAAATAACATGGACGGGCATCGTAAGTGAATACAAAAAAATCGACCTTTTCCACACGGTTTGATGAATCCGGCGTAAATTTTTTGCAGAAACTCCCTTCGGACATAAATGTACGCGTATATTTAGGAACGCTTCATGAATGAGGCCCAGTGTGCGCAGGCCGACTGCAGTGATGCGCGAGGATGTACTGCTTTCTTCTTCTGAGAACATTTCTGTCTCTAAACTGCCCGAATGAAATCTACTGAGCTGTGCTGTTTCCGCTTCTTTTCTCATCTGCATCCCATAATGAACGGCTTCTACACCCTGGTCAGGCTGCTTTTTGTTCTCGCTGAGCTTGTAATTGCTTGGCATGGAATGGGATTCAGATGTTAATACTGATATGGGTTTGGTGTTTCTGAGCAATTGCATAAATATTCAATTCAGCATTGAATTTTATTTGCGTCGAGACACTAAGACTTTATAGAAAAGCAGGAAGTAGAAGTGTCTAGAATGAGCCTGACCCCGCAAAAGACTGCAAGTGAGGTAAAAACTCCCCAGTGCAAAGAAAAACGCTCAATCGGTGGCAAGTAAAAACTCCCTGGCGGGAAGAAATCTCAGGAGGCAGGTGAATATAGAGAGGGAGTCCATCCTTTACTGTACGCTGCAGAAAAAGTGTTTCTCTGAAGAGGCTTGTTGCAGCGACACAGTGCTTGTGTGTCTGTGCTATTCATCTGAGACTGACGCTCACAAATTTTTTTTGTAAAATACGCAAATATGCAGCAGGTATGTGGCTTATTTGTAGCAAACTAAACAATTGGCAACAAAATATTGCCGGACGTTCACAGCTGCTTAACAATAGTGGCTAATCTCCAGCCAACTTTAGGCAACAATGTACTTTATTTTTTTTGACAAGTGGCAAATAGTTTGCCAGAAGTTTTCAGCTACTTACCAGTAGAGGTAAACCTTCAGCAAACTTCTGGCAACAATGTACATCTGCCATGACAGTAGTGATCACTACCTGGAGCTGCTGTGATGTCATCACCCTAGCCCGTGCAGCCTGCAGTCAGTGGGTGTGGCTGGCTGTGCAGTGTACACTGTCCAAAACTTTTCTGTGAATCACTTTTGTGTCAATATATTTTGAAACTGGAAAGAGAGAATTTGTGTTAGGATGGTGTTGGCTTTTAAACAGCAGGAATAGCGTTCCCTGCTGCCATGAAACACACAGTGTGGTGTAAGAGAACCAATGAGCTGCCAGTACAAACTCTCATGACTCACGATTTGCACATATCCCAGAATGTATGACCATCAAACCTGGCTTTTCAACAGGAGGTCCTTGAAGGTACTGTAGGGGGTCCCTGGCCAGACTGGATATTCAACGACCATATAGATTTTGGAAAATATTTAAAAATATGAATCATTTTTATCATTCAAAACATTTTTACAGTGTTTAACTCATGTTGGGAGTCCCGTGGATGCCTTTGAGTCCTGGTAGGGGTCCCTGGATCAGAACAGGTTGAAAACCCCCGCCATAGAACAATCTTCCTCTTTTTAAACAAAGTGTTTTATGCTTTTTAACTTTTTCATTTTCCATTACCTATGAATATGCAAATGATTAAACTTTTTTCGACCATATATCTTCTCTCACGTGAAATGTAGGGCCTAATCGCCTGAGCGGAGGCGGTGGGGGGGTGCAGCCAGGTTCTGCTGCGATTTCTGTTCTCCATTATCTGCCTTTTCTTCACCCTTCATATATCCTTCCAGCATGTTTTGTTTTATTAGATGAGCTTTTTTTTGTTTGTTTTAGACGCCTAAAGCACACGAAATGCAGTGAGCGAACTAAACTAAAATGCTGAGTCGAGTAGCGTGAGAATCAGGAGGTGTTTGCTGTGCAACGGCCCCTGCCTTTGGGTAATCTGTATAGAGATGAGAGCGGAAGTGGCAGAGCCCACGTTTGCAGTCAGACGCTGTTCGCCGTTAGCGCTGACTGCAAGAGCCGATGCTGCGCAGCCTATTGCAGACACCTGGGAGTATGCTCACGCGTGCGCCCAACGCTCTGTCGCTACATTCACCAGAGAAAGAAGAAAAGATTACACATTTCTATTCTTTAGCTAGCCAGCCGGTTGTCATGTTCATTTTATTTTATTTTACGGTTGGCTCCGCTTTGACGTTTTACCTTTTGAACTGTTGTCTTTGCATGAAGGGGTGTGTTGCAGTCTGGCAAAGTAGGAGAAAGAATTTGTTGGGAATTATAGTAGATAAAAATCCCTCATCGTGGTGCGTTACAATTGGCTTGCAGATACGCCGCCTTGATATTACCAGGCTTAATCTGAAAAAAGAAGTTGTAACATGTAAGCTGACGAGGTAATATCACAACTTGCTTTACACAGTAGATTCAGTTAACATCATTCTTCTTCATTGAAACAGCCATCTTAAAAGCTCGGCACTTGACATTTTCATTCCAGGCTGGCTCCTGCTTTGAGGCCCAGGACATGTGATTGCCGCTAACACGCAGAAGCAGGTGTTTTCAAGCGCTGCAGGGCCGCAAAAGCGAAGCAGTCTGCCGAACGCGGCAGCGGGAACCAAAACACGCTCTGTGCCTTTGAGGCTAACTGCGTGGCAGCAGTGTGGGCTGGGACTGGCTGGTTCAGTCAAGCCTGCTGCACTGCAGAACCGCTCCACTTCCTGCCTGGCTGGGGGGGGGACAAGGCTGCTACACTTTACCCTGAGGGCTCCGGTGACTGCAGTCAGAGGAAATTCACCTGCTGTGATGAAGTACACAGATTACTGCTTCAGTGATTACTGCAGAGGCTTCCTGAAAGGAATGCACAATGGAGATAATTATGTCCTAACAATACCTTTTATAACTTTAATTACACGTGCTCCCATACTCTCTATTTTATATACACGCAGTCTCTCATTCTCTCTCAGTTCCATTTTCTTTCTCTCACACACACACACACATACATGCGCAAACATACACGCGCACATATACATATACAGCTCTGGAAAAAATTAAGAGACCACTCCAAAATTATCAGTTGTCTCGTTGTTATTTTGGTTCTGTACTCTAGCACTTTGAGTTTGAAAGGATACAATGACAACGAGGTTGAAGTGCAGACTTTCAGCTTTAATTTGAGGGTATTGTCATCCATATCGGATGAACCGTTTAGAAATCATAGAACCTTTTGTACATTTTTTATATTTTTATTTTAAAAAAAATTGTTTTACAAGTATTCTCTCTTGATACCACTGACATGCCCATGTGACATTGTGTGGACCCCTGTGCCAGCATCAGAAAACAGCAATTTTGTTTTAGATTGCACAGAGATTAAAAAAAGACAGAGAGGATGTTCCAGATCTTTAGAAGTCCTATGAGATAAGTATTTTATGAGAGATGTCTTATGATAGAAGTCTTTAATGAATGGCCTGCTCTCTATGCTATGCTATGTTATGCTATGCTATGCTATGTTATGCTATGCTATGTTATGCTATGCTATGTTATGCTACGCCCAGGAGGCCATGATGGACAACGCCCTGCGCACCATCTCCTACATCGCCGACATTGGGAACATCGTGGTGTTGATGGCCCGCCGTCGCATGCCCCGCACCGCCTCCCAGGACTGCATCGAGACCACGCCCGGCGCGCCCGAGGGCAAGAAGCAGTACAAGATGATCTGCCACGTCTTCGAGTCAGAGGATGTGAGTGCTTTGTTATTATTTGCGTGGGTCGTGTTTTGAGATTCACATCGCGCGGTGCTACTTTTTTTCAGTGCATAAAGACCTGCGCCAAATGAGATTGTAGGCCGGTCCACTTAAGAGCTCAGAGATGATGTATCCCGTATCCTGTGTTGTGGTTATCTTTATTAAAAAAGCGGGCGTCAGCGGTAATGGAAAACGGGAATGCAATATTATGGGCATGTATCAGAGCCATCATTTTAATATTAAGCAGGTAATTCAAAAACCTTTCATGCTTGTCTTTTAGCAGAAAACATTCCCTGGGGATTTTAAGCAGCCAAATAACCATTAATATAAAGAACAGAAAGTTGAATCTTATGCCATCATAGCAAAAGATGATGGACAGCATTGTGAAAGGCCACGGCTGGGTTCAGGTGAGTGCACTGTGAGGTGGTGCAGAACACGTTTTTGGGAATATCTGAATACCCCCCCTCCCGCACTGGCCCTGGGCATTACTCTGCATTGCAGCTGTTCTTCAGTCTACCTGCGCCGATGCAGCAATACCATGGGCACAGAATGATTCAGCGTTTTCTGTGTGGGCTCACCGAGTCGCTGTTAGGCAGGAGTTGAGGGTTAAGGAAATGGTGCTGTAGCCCAAAGGTTGCAGGTTTGATTCCCAGGTGGGGCGCTGCTGTTAGACCCTTGAGCAAAAGGTACTTAAACTGATTGATGGCCGGCTGCCATTCTGCATATGGATTCTATTAAATATATAGAGATAATATTGAGAAATTAAATATGTACATGTATGTGTCCTTGCATAAAACATACTGTTAGGAAACAATCAATGCAAAACATTGTGTTTTGCATTCATGTATTAATATATTGAGCTAATGTACTGTACTGGTTACTAATGTAATCTGCAGCAGTTTGTTTTTTATTACAAGTTGTAAAGTAGGTGAATTCTTGAACCACGTTTGTAATGCAAGATAGGCCTACAGTTTATGCATTTTTGTGACTCCTAGACTTATCATCTACTAGATTACATGGAACTGATTATTTCATCTATTCAGTGGGGAACATTAATGGGCATTTATGTGGCCAATGTTGGGTTTTACTTTGTGGGGCAGGGGCTTCATACTCTCCCTGGGGGATTTCTAAAATGTTTGTTGCAGATGTATAAATGGGCCTTCCATCTGTGAGAGCTCCCGGCACAGTTGCCATTGTGATGGCTGCAGTAATGTGCGCTCACTCCGTTTCACGCTCTGTAATACTTGCTTTCTTGCTCCTCGCAGTTCAGGAACACGACTCCTTTCATGCGATTATCACGGTCAAATCCATGTGTTGTTGCTACTTTAACGGAGCGGCCTGGAGCCCGCACCCCTGCTTTTGAGACCGTCATATTTCATAAAACGTCGAATAATGCTAAAATTAATGCGAATTCCCTTTCGCCAGTTTATTAGCTTGAAGGATCTGAGGCCTAGCTCACATTTCTGTGGCTAAAATGCAGATCACTGGTGTTTCGCCCCTGGCCCTGGGACCCTGTCAGCCGAGATACAGTAAAGTGATTTCGATACAGCACAGGCCTAGGAGCCCGTACCGTTCTCTTGGGCTTTCACTCGATGTCCATAGAGCTGGCTTAGAAGCCAGCAGTCACTAATGTAACCAAGTGAGCAAACTGCTTTCTGAAATTGAAATCGGTTCTGGCTCATTTCTGTGTTGTGATATTGAGGTCTTTTTAAATATATATTGTGGCCTGCAGTAGAACTGTTTGCAAAAGAAACACAGGATCCCTGTGACATCAGCACTTTGGAATCAGAACCAGCTAATTGGAATGAGCATATTGGTGCTTTGGGCCCGTGGGGGGTTTTCAGTTCAGAATGGGCACGGTCGTGTCATTTCATTGGTTGGGGTAATGGTGTGGGACACTGTTTTGTTTTTTCCTCTCTTTATTTCCTGTTGGCAGATGTTCCATTGCAGGGTTTGTTTAGGCTCGTTTCCTGATTGGGTTTTCTCCACCGGCAGGCACAGCTCATCGCCCAATCCATTGGACAGGCATTCAGCGTGGCCTACCAAGAGTTCCTGAGAGCCAACGGGATCAACCCTGAGGACCTGAGCCAGAAAGAGTACAGCGACATCATCAACACAGAGGAGATGTACAACGATGACCTCATCCATTTCTCTAACTCGGAGAACTGCAAAGAGGTAGGGGGGAATAGGCAGCGTTGGTCGCTGGCAGAGCTGTTGGATGCCGTTGCTGTGGCAGTGGGAGGGGATTATTTCTGCAGGTAGAGAGTGCCTGCTTGCCTGCTTCCCTGCTGTGTACAGAGCACAATCTGTGTAGTCAAGTGTGAGAGACAGGCAAGGGGAAACTGCAGCAGATCTGAGAGATGTTTGGTCAGTCTCCATTCCTGGTTTTCTCTCCCCTTTCTGTCTGTCTTTCTCTCGTCATCTATCCCAACATCTCTTTCCCCCTCTCTTTCTCCTTCTCTTTCTTGCTCTCGCTATCTCTCCCAACATCTCTCCCCCCTCTCTTTCTCCTTCTCTTTCTTGCTCTCGCTATCTCTCCCAACATCTCTCCCCCCTCTCTTTCTCCTTCTCTTTCTTGCTCTCGCTATCTCTCCCAACATCTCTCCCCCCTCTCTTTCTCCTTCTCTCTCTTGCTCTCGCTATCTCTCCCAACATCTCTCCCCCCTCTCTTTCTCCTTCTCTCTCTTGCTCTCGCTATCTCTCCCAACATCTCTCCCCCCTCTCTTTCTCCTTCTCTCTCTTGCTCTCGCTATCTCTCCCAACATCTCTCCCCCCTCTCTTTCTCCTTCTCTCTCTTGCTCTCGCTATCTCTCCCAACATCTCTCCCCCCTCTCTTTCTCCTTCTCTTTCTTGCTCTCGCTATCTCTCCCAACATCTCTCCCCCCTCTCTTTCTCCTTCTCTCTCTTGCTCTCGCTATCTCTCCCAACATTTTTCTTCCCCCCCCCCTCTCTCTCTCTCTCTCTCCCTCTCTCACTATCTCATGCCCCCCTCTTCCCCTCCTCTATTCTTTTCTCTCTCTCTTCCCTCTCTAGAGCCAGTATTAGTAGAGGTTGGATTTTTATCATTTTTGCTTGAGGGATTTTTGTCTGGTCTCTCTGTTTAGAATCACTTCCCTCTTTTAAACACTCTTGTTCATCCCTCCTTTAGCTGCAGCTGGAGAAGCTGAAAGGGGAGATCCTGGGCGTGGTCATCGTGGAATCGGGTTGGGGCTCCATACTGCCCACGGTCATCCTGGCCAACATGATGAACGGGGGCCCCGCCGCTCGCTCTGGCAAGCTGAGCATCGGAGACCAGATCATGTCCATCAACAACACCAGCCTGGTGGGGCTGCCTCTCGCCACCTGCCAGGGCATTATCAAGGTATCCTATTGGACGCCTTAGGCCTCTCTGCACCTGTTCACTAATGCCTTTCTACACCTGTTCACTAATGCCTCTCTACACCTGTTCACTAATGCCTTTCTACACCTGTTCACTAATGCCTCTCTACACCTGTTCACTAATGCCTTTCTACACCTATTCACTTATGCCTCTCTACACCTGTTCACTAATGCCTCTCTACACCTGTTCACTAATGCCTCTCTACACCTGTTCACTAATGCCTTTCTACACCTGTTCACTAATGCCTTTCTACACCTGTTCACTAATGCCTCTCTACACCTGTTCACTAATGCCTTTCTACACCTATTCACTAATGCCTCTCTACACCTGTTCACTAATGCCTCTCTACACCTGTTCACTAATGCCTTTCTACACCTGTTCACTAATGCCTTTCTACACCTGTTCACTAATGCCTCTCTACACCTGTTCACTAATGCCTTTCTACACCTATTCACTTATGCCTCTCTACACCTGTTCACTAATGCCTCTCTACACCTGTTCACTAATGCCTTTCTACACCTGTTCACTAATGCCTTTCTACACCTGTTCACTAATGCCTCTCTACACCTGTTCACTAATGCCTTTCTACACCTATTCACTTATGCCTCTCTACACCTTTTCACTTATGCCTCTCTACACCTGTTCACTAATGCCTTTCTACACCTATTCACTTATGCCTCTCTACACCTTTTCACTTATGCCTCTCTACACCTGTTCACTAATGCCTCTCTACACCTGTTCACTAATGCCTTTCTACACCTATTCACTTATGCCTCTCTACACCTTTTCACTTATGCCTCTCTACACCTTTTCACTTATGCCTCTCTACACCTGTTCACTAATGCCTCTCTACACCTGTTCACTAATGCCTCTCTACACCTGTTCACTTATGCCTCTCTACACCTTTTCACTTATGCCTCTCTACACCTGTTCACTAATGCCTCTCTACACCTGTTCACTAATGCCTTTCTACACCTATTCACTTATGCCTCTCTACACCTTTTCACTTATGCCTCTCTACACCTTTTCACTTATGCCTCTCTACACCTGTTCACTAATGCCTCTCTACACCTGTTCACTTATGCCTCTCTACACCTTTTCACTTATGCCTCTCTACACCTGTTCACTAATGCCTCTCTACACCTGTTCACTAATGCCTTTCTACACCTATTCACTTATGCCTCTCTACACCTTTTCACTTATGCCTCTCTACACCTGTTCACTAATGCCTTTCTACACCTGTTCACTAATGCCTTTCTACACCTGTTCACTAATGCCTCTCTACACCTGTTCACTAATGCCTTTCTACACCTATTCACTTATGCCTCTCTACACCTTTTCACTTATGCCTCTCTACACCTGTTCACTAATGCCTCTCTACACCTGTTCACTAATAATAATAATAATAATAATAATGCATTTTATTTATAAGGCGCCTTTCAAGGCACTCAAGGTCGCCGTACAACAATACAAGATAAAAAACACAATATACAAAAAATACAGAAATACAAAATATTAAAACACTTAAAATGCAAAAGCAAGATTTACAAATGCAGAGTTTGTAGCAGAGCAAAGACAAACAGGAACATTAGGAATTATATGCCTGTCTAAAAAGGTGAGTTTTGAGGTGGGTTTTGAAATGGGAGATGGAGTCAATGTTCCTGATGTCGGGGGGAAGGGAGTTCCAGAGGTGAGGGGCAGAGCGGCTGAAGGCCCTGGACCCCATGGTGGACAGACGGGCTGGGGGGACAGTTAAGCTGAGGGAGGAGGCAGACCTGAGAGAGCGGGAAGGGACATAGATATGGAGAAGGTCAGAGAGGTATGGAGGAGCGAGGTTGTGGATGGCGTTGAATGTATGGAGGAGGACTTTGTAGACAATACGGTGTTTAATGGGAAGCCAGTGGAGTTGATGTAGGACGGGGGTGATGTGACTGATGGATGGTGTTCTGGTGATGATACGGGCAGCAGCATTCTGAACCAGTTGAAGTTTATGGAGGAGTTTGTGCGGGAGACCAAAAAGAAGGGAATTACAGTAATCCAAGCGTGAAATGACTAAAGAGTGAACCAGGATTGCGGTGCTGTTGGGAATGAGTGAAGGGCGGAGACGGTTGATGTTGCGGAGGTGGAAGTAGGCGGACCGGATGTTGTTGTTGATGTGGGAGTGGAAGGATAGGGTGCTGTCGAGGACGACACCCAGACTCTTGACCTGAGGGGAGGGGGAAACCAAGGAGTTGTCTATGTTGAGGGTGAAACTGGGGTGCTTAGAGAGGGTGGACTTGGAACCAATGAGGACTGCCTCAGTTTTATCACTGTTCAGTTTGAGAAAATTGGAGGAAAACCAGGATTTGATTTCCTGTAGACAGGCACAGAGGGAGGAGGGAGGGAAAGTGGAAGTGGGTTTGGAGGAGATGTAGAGCTGGGTGTCATCCGCATAGCAGTGGAAATTGATATTGTATTTACGGAAGATCAGTCCAAGTGGGAGAAGGTAAGTGATGAAGAGGATAGGGCCAAGGACAGAGACACCTTTTCACTTATGCCTCTTTACACCTGTTCACTAATGCCTCTCTACACCTGTTCACTTATGCCTCTCTACACCTTTTCACTTATGCCTCTCTACACCTGTTCACTAATGCCTCTCTACACCTGTTCACTAATGCCTTTCTACACCTATTCACTTATGCCTCTCTACACCTGTTCACTAATGCCTCTCTACACCTGTTCACTAATGCCTCTCTACACCTTTTCACTAATGCCTTTCTACACCTGTTCACTAATGCCTCTCTACACCTTTTCACTTATGCCTCTCTACACCTGTTCACTAATGCCTTTCTACACCTATTCACTTATGCCTCTCTACACCTTTTCACTTATGCCTCTCTACACCTGTTCACTAATGCCTCTCTACACCTGTTCACTAATGCCTTTCTACACCTTTGCACTCATGCTTCTGTACTTCTGTCAGGTTTTTGCACCATAAAATGTGCACTGCAGTGTTAGCAGCAGTGACCAGAAGGTGCATTGTAAGTGTATTAAAATGATTTCATGCTTATCATGAATCATTGGCAATATGGCCGTATATATAGTACTATTAAATTAACAAGCACATCTGGCCATATACTGTCAGAGCCTGAAGAACCAGATCCAGGTGAAGCTGAACATAGTGAGCTGCCCGCCTGTCACCACTGTCCTCATCAAACGACCAGACCTGAAATACCAGCTAGGCTTCAGCGTGCAGAATGGCATCGTAAGTACCACACCTTGTACCTCTGTACCACACCCTGTACTTCTGTACCACACCCTTACATGGCATCAGCCCCTGTTCACACACTCTCCCAGTGAATCAAATGGAATTGCAGGGTCCCAATATGGTGACATTTAGCTTGATCCCCCACAGTGTGTTAGATCTAAGAAACAATGGCAGGTGCAGAGCAAATAGGTATTTATTTTCATCGATATTAATGATTTTGTGTTCGAGCTGCTTTTGTTGTTTTTAGTTTATTAAACTGCAGTATTATCTCTGATAATACGTAGTAGCTGTTGCCAAACAGTGTGCCCTTTAAGCCGTATTTGAAACAATCAGATAATTTTCCCCCTAAAATCATATTACCTAGTGTTGCTGCATAACTGGTTTTGCAGTGCAAATGCAATTACTGTCATTTCCCCTTGAACGGACTCTAATGTGAAACGCAGGCTGGACGCGCTTCATCGCCCTCATATTTCAGCGCAATTACTCCACAGTAACGGCATTTCAGAGTTTCTTTTCATGCCAAAAGAAAACAGAACTGACCACATGAAATGAACATTACTTGTGCAAAACAGGGCATGTATGAAGCTTATACTGCCTCACTTTATCAATTTTGACATCAGCGACACCAAACACGCTGACTCCGAAATAAAGACTTAAAGGCCAAACACGAGGACTGGTGTAAAAAATTACTTAATCCTCCCTGTTTATCCTACGGAGCCACTTCTGTAAATCTTCTACTTATTTTTATTTATTGACTTTTACTATATATTCATTTGTTTTTACTGTAAAGCACGTTGAGATCTGCCCCTGCAAATGAGAAGCGCTATATAAATGGAATACCTTATTATTATTATTATTATTATCGCTACAACACAGAGTAGATTTTTATTCGATTTTCTTGAGAGCGAGCATGCTGAAACTGCGACGGGACCCTTTCATCTGCGCTACCCAGATCTGCAGTTTAATGCGCGGCGGCATCGCGGAGAGAGGAGGGGTCCGGGTCGGCCACCGCATCATCGAGATCAACGGCCAGAGCGTGGTGGCCACGGCTCACGAGAAGATCGTCCAGGCCTTGTCTAATTCCGTGGGCGAGGTGAGGATTGGGGGGAACCACACCTGGATGAGTATTAGGATGCATCCCAGTTCAAATCCTGTCGTGACAGTGAAGCGCAGTAGGCCATAGGGTAGTATCATGGATAGGGACGTGGGCTTGTCACTTAAGGGGTTTGGTTCCCAACTGCTGTTCCAAGACCTGAATTGCTCCAGTAAATATCAAGCTGTATAAATAGATTATATTTGGGGAAATGTTTTATCTCTTTCGGTTGCTCTGGATGAGAGCATATGTAAAATGCTGAAATATAAATGCAATAGGAACACTGAAAGAGTTTGGATATACAATAGTAGTACAAAATGGCAGTACAAAACGTAAAACCTCAAATACAACACCCCTGTTCTCTCTGAAAGAATGAAAGCTCCTTCAAAATGGAAACGCCTCAAAATTGTGAGAGGGCACTAAACTCACGGTGTTTCTTCAAGCCCTGTGTGGTCGATGGAAACGCAGTATTTCATTGGAGCAAACTGTCTGTGCATGAGCGACTCCTCTGGTTGATTGGGAAACTGCACGTCTGCATGTGCCAGTCAGTTGTGAATGAACTTTAGTCCACTAGTTTGTCCACAACTTTTTCAGGCTCATCTGCACTCTTCCAAACTGTGAAAGGACAGCCATATGTAATAGCCAACATTACCCATAAGACACCAGCACAGCCGTATGTAATAGCCAACATTACCCATAAGACACCAGCAGTAACGCATTGATACTCTATGGGCTGAGATAGTATAAAGCAGGGGTGCACAACAGGGGACGTTTCAGGATTTTATGCCAAATTCTGTTCTTAATTATTTAATTGGTTCAATTATATCTTGATCTGACATTTGTACAAGCACCAGCTATAGCTGTGGACTGCAAGTGTATCCTAAAGATTTTACTGTGCTCAACTACAGGAGTGACCCAATGCAGTTTATATAGCTGTCAGAAAACTGGAACTGTTTGGAACAAAAACCAGAACGCAGATCTCCCCGGCAGGACCGGAGTTGTGCACCCCTGGTGTAAGTAGTCAGATGAGTGGTGGCTTGAGTTTGGCCGAGGACATATTGTGAGGTGTAAGAAGCAGTACATGTGCAAATAGTTTGCTTCTTTAAAGACTGCGGTATCGCCCGTTTCTTTCCCTCCATGTTAGATCCGCATGAAGACGATGCCAGCAGCCATGTTCAGACTTTTGACTGGGCAGGAAACTCCCATGTACATCTAGAGCCGGAATGGACTTCCTTTCATGCGGAAAGCCACAAGAGGGCGCTGTTTACACTTGTCCGGGGACCACTGGACACATGACCTTTTTGGGACGAGTCAAGCAAATGAACAAAAGGGAGTGGAAAGCCTTTTCTATCCATGTTCTGCTTGTTTTGGCATCTTACTCTGCGCAATGGGATTCCTTGACTCTTTTATTCCTTTACTCTACAGACGCATTTTAAAGACATCATTTTAAAGATCTGGAACAACAAAAAAGACATCATGCATTTTATTTATTTATCCCATCTGTGTATGTATGTCCGGGGGAAGGGGGGGGGGGGAACGGTGTGAATGTCTCATGGATTATTTTTTATATGCATATAAATATTGACATGGTATATATACTGTACATTTCTGTTTCTGTTTTTGTTTTTGTATTTTTTTTGTAGTGTAAATATTATTATTTTTGCTTGAGGTGTCTATTGGGAAATGGCAGTGCTGTGCTGTACATATTTACTGACTTTCCCTAATATAGCACCACAGGACTCCCCTGATCTGCATGTCGACAGTCGGTCTACTGAGGAAATTCAGATACAATAATAAACCCGTCATCTCAGCAATTAATTCTGCGGCATCGACAAACACTTCAAAATATGTTGGGTCTAAACCTCGCTTAAACCTCGCTTAAACCTCGCTTAAACCTCGCGGTTAAACCTGTAGGCCAGGGATGGGCAACTCCAGGCCTCGTGGGTATGCAGGTTTTTACTGCCATCAGTTACCCTGCCTCAATCAGCTAATTAGTCATACACACAAACTCACTCGTAGATTATCCACAATAAAACGCTACAACACATGCATACAGGCTGCTGTTCATATCACAGAATGCAGCTAAAATATCAGATCATGTAAATGATTGGGCTAATTAAATAATTGGTAACTAGTGGCAGCAAAAACCTGCATACACACCGGCCCGCGAGGCCTGGAGTTAAACCTGCGTACACACCGGCCCGCAAGGCCTGGAGTTAAACCTGCGTACACACCGGCCCGCGAGGCCTGGAGTTAAACCTGCATACACACCGGCCCGCGAAGCCTGGAGTTAAACCTGCGTACACACCGGCCCGCGAGGCCTGGAGTTAAACCTGCATACACACCGGCCCGCAAGGCCTGGAGTTAAACCTGCGTACACACCGGCCCGCAAGGCCTGGAGTTAAACCTGCGTACACACCGGCCCGCGAGGCCTGGAGTTAAACCTGCATACACACCGGCCCGCAAGGCCTGGAGTTAAACCTGCGTACACACCGGCCCGCGAGGCCTGGAGTTGCCCATCTCTGCCGTAGACCATAGAACCGCTTTTCAACAGCTAACTATTCTTGTTCTCATGCAGTTTCATGATCTAGTGGTTATAGCCTGAGGTTTCATCCCCAGCGAAGTACACTGCCATCAGCCCTCACCATGCCGAAAGGTTTTGATGAAAATGTAATTTCATCAAAACTTTGTGGCTTCATAGCATCACCGCTTGAATGATGTGGCAATTCGTGCCTTCATTGTAGTTCAGACACGTTAAAGGACACATGGTTTTAGTCTCCATATTTTGTTTCAATTGCTGTTACATTTTAACCAGTAATAGTAGTTGGTACTTTTAGCAAGTCATATATTTCACCAGAACAATTTATTTTGTGATTGATACAGAAGTCCAAAGATGACAATATTTAAACATATTTGAGGGATTTTAGGCGTACATGTTTTAATAGACCAGCAGAAATTACGTGTTGAAAATTCTGTATGGTAAGGCAACACACGGGACAGTGTTGTGTCTTCACGGATTGTAATGGGGAAAAATTTTATCCCCCTAAAATAATTTTACATTATGTACATTGTTCTTCAATTCAAACCCACAGAACTAATGCAAACATGAAACTAAGTGCATTTTTAAAAGAATTGTGTGTTTTGTTCATTTCTTGTTACTTGGGGAACTTTGTCTGCGTGGATTGTAAATGTGACGTAACAGAATTGTATTCATAATCATCTACAGTATTAGAATGTGTGTACATAATGGAGACCTTCAGTATTGTGCCCATTGGTGAATTACTGTTAGATACCGCAAACCTTCTCATCAGAATTGGTCTAATTCACGAATGAATGATGATCATAAAATAACATACACTGTGACTGAAAAGCCTTACCATTGAGTAAGGCTTCAAAATGTATTGTTGAATAATGAAATTGAAAAAGGAACAAAACGTTAAAATTGTTGTGTTTGCATGCAGCTGAAGAGAGAACCAAGTCATTATGGAAAAATAAACAAAACTAAATAAACTTTGCCATTCAATTTCTAATCTGCTTTTTCCTGATTCTTCAACACGTTTAGCTTTTTTTTAAAGCTGGCCAAAGAACTTGAATATTTTGCTCAAGTGTACTTTTTAAAACCTGGGTGAAAAATACCTTCCTTGGCTACAAAAGGTGTTGAGACTAAACTGAGGTGTGCATTATTAAATATGTGGAAATTTCAAGTAGATGTAATTGATCTGACCTTCAAAAGCTTCGACATATTGCTCGCTAATAGCCTACCTGAAAATAGAGGCTCTGATTGGTAATTAGCTTATGTCGCTATGATGATGCTGTAGAGTAGGTTATATAAGATTGCCATCTGCATATGGTGCCATTTCACTGATGAAGTCGTTATGCTGAAATGGCAGAATCCTTTAGAATCTTAATCCTTTAGACTCTTAATCAAAAATGTTGTGCGGATCGTTCCAAAATATAATTACTCCATTTTTTTTAGATCTAAGCACCCGTTTTTAAACCCATTTAAAATGGTCTTCCACAATTTACTCTTCATTGCGGTAGACCATTTTAAATAGACTAAAGGCATTGTGCTCTTAAATTTAACCCTTTGATGTAAAAGCAGAGGTGCTTAGATATAAAAAAATTCAGTCGCTAATAGACTATCTGAAAATAGAGGCTCGGATTGGCATCTCCGATCATGCTCAGAAAGAGTATGGTTTCTGGAGGGAATGTTGGTTTAATAAACTGTTCCTTAGCGTTCCTGGGTGTTCCGAACTTCCTTTGGAAGCTGTGTGAAAGAGATTCAGTCTGAGTGACAGGTTCTTGGTGTTTTGTTCTGAATATAAAAATGTTTTGTATTTGCACATGCAGTGCAACAGCTCCATCTTCTGGTAACAGGCTTCTGGAAACTTCTTTTTTGTTTACATTATGGGAATTTATCAAATCTTCACTTTCTGTGGTACACTTTTTCATCAACTATGTAATCTTCAAAAATGTATTTTACAGCTCTCATTAAATATTTTAAACACTACTTTATTCAAGTATATGACCAAATTTTATTATAGTACAAAAGTTCCATCTGGTGAGCGAGTAGTTTGTGTTGTAATCTGTATGTTAGACTATACATTTTATATTTTTGGGATTATGTCCCCTTTTAGATCGAAGGAATGTTTTCCAAAAATATTTCATGTTAAGATCTCCATTTACAATTGTATAACGGTTTTCTCTTTGGCAAGAAATCAAAGCGATGGTGTACATCTAATGATCAGAGTGGAGGATAAAATTACAAAGGGTAGCCAAGATATGGACTGTGTAATAAATATGTGGAATACATATAGAAGTGATTAAATTGATAATACAAGTATATTTATAAAAGTATATTTTATTATATATATTGCACAATACATACACATTAATTACACAGTTTCCCTGCGAGCTGGAGAAGGATATTGCAGGTCCTGTGTCTTCAGGTAATGGTGGTTAGGATGGTGGTTAGGCAGACATTCATGTGTGTTTTCTGCTGAAACTAAACAAAGCAAAAAAGCATTCAAACAGGAATCGTTCAAAGCAACATGTTTTAATGCAATTCCAAATCAATAGAACTTACCATTTAAGACTGCAAAGTTGAATTCCTCTGTGTCCTCTGCCATTTTATTTCCCTGTTAAGATATTAATGCACGTGAGCCCGTTTTATTTGTACTTGATCTTAGTTTCACTTTTTGCAACTTGGATTTAGCTTTGGATTCACGGATATTTGTAGTATATACACATGAATTAGTTCCATACAATATCTTGTCTCTTAATCGAGGCGGACTGATGAGACTTACAGCAATGGTGATAGTCACAGGTGGTAAGGTAGTCACTGCTTCAAGAAAGTTGGAATTTAGGTAGCCTTCTGTCGAACAATTGTCATCAAAATCATCGTCATCCACGCCCACACTGAATGCTCCCTTCATCCTCTCTGGGATCAAACAGTCCAGCATAATCACCAGTATGCCAGTGAGAACACACAGCACACCTGAATGACACACACACACTGTATTAGTTATATACTCATTACATAACTTTTCAAATCTATTCATTTGTACATTTGTTTAGTTTATACTGATTTGCTTTCCATTATTGTAAACGGAACCAGACAGAACCAGAACCAGACAGAACCAGAACCAGACAGAACCAGAACCAGACAGAACCAGAACCAGACAGAACCAGAACCAGACAGAACCAGAACCAGACAGAACTAGAACCAGACAGAACCAGAACCAGACAGAACCAGAACCATGAAGCAGACAAGGTTTCAGTTACAATTTATGTTTCCACAAAAATTCCACAGCATATAAAATAATCTATTTCTTATATTTGAACCAATTTTCATATCCGATTCTTTTCTTTGATCCAAATTCCACACAGTGCTTTATCAGTACATGTCACTTCACTGTAGAATCCATTTCTAATTGCGGGGATCAGATTTGGCCTCACGGATACGTCAGTGGAAAAGCACCCAGGAACAGATGTGGCTCTAGTACCCGATAGTACTCTGGCCTGGAATTACTGTCAGACTAAGGGATGCAAAGCACACATACAGGTGTCATTTACCTGTGGCCAGTGCCAGCCAGAACGAAGTGCTGTATCCTATCTCAAAGGAGGCTGTCCCCATAGTGAAAACACATGAAGGGATGTTCTGTACGGTGGAGAATGAGGCCAGGGCGAAGAAGATGAAGGCTGCCGTGGCAACCATCATGCAACCAGCGTAGAGGATGACAGGCATAGAGAAGAGAATATTTGCAACCAGCCAACAGCAGAACGCAGTCCTGTGGAAACAAAAACAGTCTTAATCTTAATTTGCACATTCAAGAGACTGAGAATTCTAAGCTTAAATGAGAAAAATGCTATTTATATATAACGTGTTAAAGCGATATAACATTTTTCTCTACCATACAGCAATGTGTGATTATCTCACCACATAGTGGCTGAGGCGTATTTTCCAGAATATCTGTACTGGAAGTAGAGTCCGCAGGGGCTGTCATGGGTGAACTTCTCTGCAATGTACAGGATTGGGTTTGGAAGGCCCCTCTGTAGCGCCTCTTTGTAGTCCTCGTCTAAACCATCTGCCCATTTGAACACCTCGTTGTAGTCTATGGTCTCGTTCAACTGCATCACTGGATTTCCTGCAGGCAGAGAAGAGAGAACACCACACTGAGTAAGCCATATTCATACAACTGTGCGTTTATGATTATGCTTAAATATGCATTCACACTTACTGGAAGATTCACAGTGCTATTGAGTACAATTTGGTGAACTATAAGAATTACAATTTGTGGAGATATTCAAATGGGATGCCGATTCAGCAGTAATGTTTTTGCAAGAAAATTGTATAACACTGGGCAGAGTAATGCAATCATAACCAATAAATGAATGTGATTTTCTCCTTATAACACCCCAAACTACCTCCCCATGAGATACTAGCATACACAATTAACATCTCAGTGATTCCAACAGCTTGTATCTCATGGCTGGTATCCTGGGTTTATAGTTCATACTGATGAATTTGCGGCCAGTCGACAGTAAAAACAAATTCTACCCATTCCTCGTTTCCTTTCCCATCTGAGGTAAAATCCAGGCGATCTTCCAAGGACACCGAGGCAGGTAATCCCAACACACAATTTAATGAAAAAAACAACTGGAATATCTTACTGTAGAACACATTCCCCAGCAGACAATGTGTAAAAGCAAAAAAAGGCCCCATTAGAGACCATTAGTGTCAAGAGATTAACCTTCCTGGCGATCGCAAAGCAAAACAAGAGGCGCGCCAATGCTCAGCGGTAATGCTGCGGTGCGTAACGGTCAATGCGTAATGCTGCGGTGCGTAACGGTCAATGCGTAATTCTGCGGTGCGTAACGGTCTATTCAAAGACGACGCACCTTTAAGCGTAATGTTGACCCCTGAAAGTCCCACGTGTAGTCCAATCTCCGCGTTCACGAAACCACTGCTGAACGACTTGTATGTGGTGTTGGTCTTCATGCTGGCTGCAGCCCAGTCACTTGTGAAGTTGACAGCTAAAAAAAAAAAGAAACGCAAAGTTAATCAATAAGGTAGAATGGTGTCATTTTCAGTGAACTACATTGCTTTCCTGCAATGTGTGGAAAATAAGTTGTTTTTAATGCCTCATAATAGTGTTTAAATCTGGTATGTTGGTGCTATACTAGGCACCAGCACGACAATATAATATAATTAATTATTATTATGGACATGTATATAATATTACAAAGGCATGGTTTGCAGAAAAAGTATGATCCGTGAATAAAACACTGGCATTACTGTAAAGCAAATTAGATTACGTAACTGTGCCTTATGGCCACTTGTTGAGGTAGCCTAGCTACTGTTTTAAGTGAATGTAGTGACGATTTTCAATCGAAACTATCAAAGATCGTCTCCTTATGATGGAAAGTCCAAGGTTCCAGCCATTTGATTTCACTGCTTAGTTCTACCTCCCACAAATTGTGCCTATTAAAAATCCAGGCGATCGGAACAATACTGAGGAAGACTTTTGCTTTTTTTGCCACTTCAATCCTCTGAATCAGTGGTTCTCAAGATCGAAAACTATGAAAGAACTTAAACGTGTTCAACGACCTAATTAGGAGCCTATTGATTCATCCCAGTCTTTACTTTGATCAGTTTAAAAAAAAAAACTCTTTATGTAATAGCAATATAGCACAATAAGCAGTGTGAACATGGGACGTTTATTATAAATGGCAAGTATAACTATTTCTGACATAATATGGTTTAAATAATCCATCTAAACATGAAAAGCGCCATTATGAAAAAGCTTGTTAAAATTATGGGATTGCACGTGTCGTGGGCACGAAAGCCAGCATACATACTCGAATCAATGTGCCATTTAAATTTGAAAAAATAAATTCACTTACCCACTATCACAGCGCCAATGAATAAACTGACAAGTACTCGGCACATCCAGAACAGTCGCTAAAATGAAAATACGCTTTAATTAAGGTCATCGCATGACAAACGAACCTATTTATAGATCTATAATACTTTACACCACAATAATTCAATATTTTAAATTGCGATACATCGTCACAGTAGCCTAGCCTATATTTGACGTCTACTCACCGATTTGCCGCGTATTCCTGGTAGAATAAGAAGGAAAATAACGGCAAAAACCAAAAACACCAGTATGACCGTGAGTAGGTCGAGGTTGAATATGAAAGGGGTTCTTTGTATGTGGTAAAATGGATAAATAATGCTGTTAAATAACATAGTTCCGCGGATCTTGGTCTTCAGTTTTGAATAACAGTGATGACAGTGGGCTTGCAGTCCACAAACAGAATAAACTGAAAGACTTCAAAGTATCTATTGCGCTGTATAATAAACAACTTCTCGTTTTATATAGTATTTATATAGTTTATAAGAGTTTTTCGACACGAGCGCTCACCTTACTGTTCAGGTAATGTGCAAACGCTAATTATAATGAGGAGCGCACTATTATCTCCTGAAAGAGTGCATTTGGCGAAGTAGTTTCACCTCTTTTATACTGTTCTCTCTGAGAATGTTGAATAAATCTGCGTTGATTGGAAGTTTTAAAGTGGGAGGTGTGAACTGGCAATTACTAGGCCTATACCATTTCTGGCAATCCGCCTCTATAGCCACGCTACTGGTGTAGACATTTCCGGTGTACGTTTGTTTGCCTTTGCAGCGATGAAGCTATGAACAGCAGCTGCAGTTTTTTCATCTTCCTCCATTCAACACACAGCCAATTTCAGTACATGTAGGCGATCACGACCCGCTCCTCTGCAAATAATCCACCGGATTCAGGTGAGTTGCCTCTGAACAAACACATTTTCTGAAAAAATTTTAGGCTTTTGTGTTCAATATTCTTAAGCGTATTTCAAAGAAGAAAAACCTTGTTTTGTTTGACAAATAACTTTACCAGACACTATTATTGTCGCAACCAACCTTCGTTCACCAACATTCAGACAAGCGAAGCCAGTGCATTTCTTCAAATATAAAACTTGTTGTCCAGTTTTAAAATGTTTTATTATTACTGTAGGGAGCACTTACTTAGCAATGTTATCAGATAACGCTTGGCACTTGGATCGTCATCCTAGTAAAAGGACTTGCTTTTCATTTAAAGTCTCAAATGAGGCTTCCTATGCTTTCCCCCGTAGACAAGCACATAAGTGGTCTTAAGTGATTTTTGTGTTTTCTTAGAGAAAGAGGTTCTTCTTGGTTGGGTTCATCTGCAAGAATGGATTTGCGTAAGAGGCCAGCAGCGTGCTTAGTTGCTGAATTATTGGTAATATCCATTATCAAAACCACATGTGAGTATTTATGAGAGGCATGTTGTTGCACATGTAAATAACGTTATTTGTCAACATCAAATAAACATCTTAAACGATAATTTTATAACAACAATCACATCAGAATTATTATTGTTTTACCCGTACAGGTTCTCTGTCCAGTATCTCTTGGGAAGTGCAGCGCTTTGATGGTTGGTATAACAATTTAGCCTATCACAGACGAGGGGCTGCAGGTAATACATTTTGCGTTGTAATTCGCCGTTTCTCGCAATGCATACATTTCCGACCTGGGTCATTTATTTTTTGTAAAATATTTTACTTTTGTGTGTAAACTGCTGTAGGCTGTAGAATAAACCTGCTGTTTGCACAATCCTCCATTACTTCTTGCTTATGCCTGCTATGCGCGAGCTTCTTTTGAGTCTTTTGTTGTTGTTGTTGTTATATATATATATAATTGTTTTCACAGTTGATACAGGCATAACGGCAATGATTAATTGGTTATTTAAAATTATACACAGGTTCATCTCTCATGCGCCTCCTGCCCGCACGTTACTCCGATGGAGTGTATCAGCCTCTCCACGAACCCCAGCTACCTAATGCACGCGAGGTCAGCAATGTTGCCATGAGTGGCCCTTCCGGTTGGCCCTCCATGCGGAACAGCACTGTCCTCTCTGTATTTTTTGGTAAGCCCTTGGGTTTTTACAAACCTTTCCTATGTCAAGATTCAGAACGAACTTTAAAGCTTTGCAAAAGTGGAGTCACGATAATGGTATCAACAATGGTTGTGTTTTTGCATGCCTTACCATTGACCAGCCAATATATTGTAGAAACTGAAAAAAGGAGTAAGGAAAACCAAATAATCTTTCATTTAGACAACCGCTTTACTATTTTTATATATATTTTATACCACTAGAGGGCAGGCTAGAACGAATACAGAATGAAAGGTACTCAATGAAGATCTACTCTAAAAAATAACAAGTATTTGTATTTATTTTCAAATGCGTCATATATACTATATATAGGAAATATCAAATAAACACTTTTGTAACTACTATATATGACTTATATAAGTATTATATGACTCAACTAATCAGCATTTTCTAGCCACAGTGCGAGCATTTTTGCTCTCAAAAAACCTGACCTATGAGAACTAAGACCTGTCAGTATTACATTATAATTTTTTTTACCTATAAACTGATAGATTATAGGTAAATGGAAAAAAGGAATACTAAACGCGGAGATAAGGGAAGGAAGGCGCGATCCATGACACATTGTAGATATAATATTGTTATACTCTGTGTCTGTTTTTCGGGGTTGCCCAGGTTACCACGTTGTGTTTGAGATCGTCGACTCTAGACGTTCTGGCTGTCCTCCGGAATTCATGGACATTTTGGTTCCGAAAGGTGATCCCATTTTTGACCCCAATGCTACTGGGAAAACCCTGCTTCCATTCCAACGTGTTCAGTGGGACAAAGACACCAGCCAGAGCCCCAACAACCCTCGTACACAGGTACTATGGTCTGCATCATATATGGCCTTGTGTTTGGGGTGATGTCTCAGTATGGCAACAATGGAGTCTCCGTATGGCAACTATGGTTTGTAAGCAAAACTGCTGAATAAAATGAACAATTCTAAGGCTTTTGAGCATTTGAATGTTGTATACTTACATTTTAGCAGAATCTATACTTCAAATCAAGGGGGGCCATTGTCCAGCACTGCTTTGATGACGTTGAGATCTGTAGGCAGTAATATTTGATTGTTGCAAGCGTAGATAAATCAAATTAATAGTTTGTTTTGTTGATTTTTGTTATATTTCAAATGCTTGAAGCCAATTAAGTTTAATATTATTCTTCAGTCTTTGGTAATATTTATCATTAACTCAAGGTTATTTTTTTAGTGTTTAGTAATAACTCAAATGATCAGTTAGCTGTTGCACATTGCATAAGTGGCTGTACTCAACCAGTTTTGGTTGCCATGGTCCTGAGGTCTATGGAAGACCAAATGTGAGAAAATTTAATAAATAAATAACCGTCAGTAATAATCAGTTGATAATGAATCAATAAGCAATTAAATAGATAATGAATCAATAAGCAATTCAATTAATAAATATCTATTAATTGTTTTACGTCTCCTTTATTTATTTCATGGCGTATTTATTTCCACTCATATTTATTGTAAGCCATATTTATTTCCACTCATATTTATTTCAAGGCATATTTATTTCTATGAATATTTATTGCAAGGCGTATTCATTTTAAGGCATATTTATTTCACGGCGTATTTATTTTGAAACGACTTGGCCTGTCAGTCAACATGGAAGGGGCAGGGTCAGTTATGATTGGTTGCTCAATCCATAGATATAAAAACCTAGATGCCTCTTTTTCAGAACGGGGCGAAAGAGATACCTAGGTTTTTATATCTACGGATTGAGCAACCAATCATAGCTGGCCCTGCCCCTTCCGTGATGACAGGCTGAGTCGTTTGGAATTAAATATGCCTTGAAATGATTACGTCTTGAAAAAAATGTTTTGTTTTAGCCCAGCACTAAGAAACCTGATTCTACACATGTCTTGACTGATGACCAGATGTCTCAGGTGTCTTGGTGCTGGGCTTAAATAAGTACCCGCACCCACACCGGCCGTTTTTGGATAAGATTGGACGCTCGATGAAAGTGCTGTCCTGGATTTATCGATGCCCCTGCTCTATAGCACAGCGATCTTGAGATCTCTCATGCTTTCCCAGGTAAACCATGTGACCACCTGGATAGACGGAAGCTCCATTTACGGATCGTCCAGTTCCTGGTGTGATGCCTTGCGAAGCTTTTCTGGTGGTCTCTTGGCCAAGGCGCCTCTGAAGGACCTCCCCAGACAGACTGAGAGTCTCTACTTCATGTGGAGCCCTGCGGACCCCTCTACTGGAGAGCACGGGCGACACGGTCTCTATGGTAAGAACCCCTCTCCCCGCCCACCACTGTAGAACTGCTCTGAGGTTGCAGGTCCCAATCCCAGGTGAGGCACTGTATATACACTTCCATTGTATTATTGAGAAAGGTATCTAACCTGAATTGCTTCAGTAAACTGCCCAGCAGTATAAATGGATAGTACATGCGCATATAAGCTGTGTAAGCAAATGAATAATCTAACATAGTGTAATACGCCAATACCAGGAAAGAATGCACAATAGAGAAATCAAGGGATGTTCTTGTGAAAGCCAGTATTGTATCTGGACAGCCTCGTGATTATAGTGTGTGATCAACTTTTGTTTCTTGGCAAAGCAATTAATTTCTGTTGAGGCATTTAACTCTCATCACAAAATCTTGTTCTGAATGGCAAATAAGCCTTAATCTTTGAGATTGGTCATATGGAATGTTGTTGATTACTGAGTGGTGGAAAACATTGGCCTTCAATATTGAGTTATGGTCCTTAGTTTACTAAAACTAGATGTACTGACATCACCATGACTATTTTTGGTTATGTTTAAATCAAGGCAATAATTTAAACTGTACTCAGTTTAAGCTTACATTTTGGTGGTTACCGTTCACAAAGGCATGGAAATCTAGAACATCTTGTTCAGTGGCCCAGTAAATAAGTACAACATATTCAAAGAACGCTCCCTCTCCCTATGTTTTCATTCTTCCAGAGTTTGGGAATGCCAGGGGGAATGAGAATGTGTTCACAGTGGCAGAGGGGATTATATGGTTTAGATACCATAATTACCTGGCCTCCGAACTGCAAGAACAACACCCGTCATGGTCAGATGAAGAACTATTTCAAAACGCCAGGAAAAGGGTTATTGCTACATTCCAGGTACCGTAAACCCGCTCTTTTTTTACTGTTGATCGTATAATTAATGTGTGTTAGCTGCAGCTGCCTGGACACAAAAGCAGCGATAATTTTTAATGGATGTGAGTCAAATGGCCCTGTCTTACCTCACCTCTATTCTGAGGTCCTATCTTGACTTTAGCTCCTACCGTTAGCTCACCAGAGTCTATACGGCCTTAAACGAAAGTGCCGAAACTAAATCACTGTGCTAATTTGACATAGGTCTATAGATCCAACAAAATGCACTTGTGAGCAATTGGTTCAAATGTTTTAAATTGTGGAGAACAAGAGAAGAGGAAGGAAAATGGCGCTGGATTGGTACAAAGCGGCTTCGTATGAATATGATTATAGGAAATGTGAGTTTGTATTTATTTTCCTATCAGAATATTGCATTTTATGAATGGCTGCCAGGCTACCTGGGGAATAAGACTGGACATTCCTACCCAGGTGAGATCACCTCAACTCCTAAGTTTTTAATGTGTGCATGACTACAGCTTAATACAGAAGGACATGTACGTTTGTGTGTACATGTGCTTGTATGACACAAGAGTGAGCTGTCACCAGTGATGATGTCAGAATTGTAGGAGATTATACCTGCATTATGGGAAAGTGCTCACAACACATGGTGTAAACATTTCCTCAAGCAAATTCAACGAATTTACACGGCCTCAGACTGTCTCAGTCAGTAGAGATCTAGCTTCTGGGTGTTCTTTATGGTGATTGGTCAGTAGAGATCTAGCTTCTGGGTGTTCTTTATGGTGATTGGTCAGTAGAGATCTAGCTTCTGGGTGTTCTTTATGGTGATTGGTCTTTCAGTTGTGCATTTCACACAGTTTGCCCAGTTTGCTGAGTAATGGAATGTAATGCAAGAACACAGCCGACAAAAACCTGAATGCACAAGTTCAGCATTGGGCAGAATTAGTTGTCATGGACATATTATTAGTTGATTGATTGAGTTTGTTAGCTATTTGAAATACCTATAACACTGCACTGCAGTCATTAGATTCATTTTAAATCTTTGAAGATAAAAAAAAAAACACAATCAAGCCAAACTGGCTTATTTCTATTGTGGTCCTCCTAAACAGAAAAACAGATAATGACATAGTACAGACAATTTACAGGCAACAAACTACTTATCTTTCTCAAGGCCACTTTAAAATAGTTTGTTTTATGCAAATGTGTCTGAAAATGCCGTTTGTATCAGCTAACTGTGTCCCCTCTCATTTTACAGGATATCAGAAACATGTGGATCCTGGGATCTCTCCAGAGTTTCAGGCCGCTGCCATGAGGTTTGGATCCACTATGGTGCCCCCTGGTGTTTACATGAGGTAATGTTAAGCTATTTTCCTGAAAATTAAGTACATTTTTCATTGGTCGTGACTCAAATCCACATTGTAATTGTACGTACTTTTGTACAATAATTACTAGAGTTTTGTTTTCGTGAATAGCTTTACAAGGACTGTTCTGTACAGTATATTTTTGCGTCATTGCGACGGTCACCTCAGGTTTTGCATTCAAATATCTGACGCATGATTTGCTTCAAGCTCCATCCTTGTACACACTCTCTCTCTCTCTCACACACACATGAAGACATTTATGTGCACACTGCATTTGTTGAGTAAAGTTTGACGTTCTGCCACTGCACCCTTGGACAAATAACTTCAACTCTTTATGGAAGGTGTGTAGTATGATAGATAAGGTTATTGCGTCAAATAACAATATGTAACAATGGCAGTCAAACAGTGCAGTGCAAAGAGATTCATAAGGAGATGTTATAATTCCTTCTTTGGTCTTGAAATAAAATGCATTCATATGAGTGTTTCTTAATCTTGAGTCTTAGACCAGATTTTTTTAAAGAAACAAAGCAAAGCCGACCTTCCTCGATTTCAGACTTGCGACACTCTTAAGCTTGTATCAGAAATGAGTGTTTATTTTGGCCACAGGAACAGAACCTGCCACTATCGTCGCATTATCAACATCAATGGGAGCACCGCTCCAGCCATACGTATGTGCAACAGCTTCTGGAACAGAAAGGTAACGTTGCCGCATGTCTGATCAGCAAGCCAACAAATCAGCCTTTCTGCAGTAAAGCATCTCGTTGGCTGCTGCCCACAAACACCGCACATTTTACTGGGTCTTATATAATGGTCTCAGTTTTTGGGCTTAGACCCCAAGTCTAGAGACTGGGTCCACTTACGGGGACCTGTGTGTCCCAACAGTCCCAACTTGGTGGAGGGGTGACGGGGCAAATATACTGCAGGATAGGGTTGTTGAAAGAGAAGGTAGCAGAGTTCACAGAGCAGAAAACATTTCCTGTTTTTGTTTTTTTCTCAGTGGCTCTAATGATAATCTTAACCGTAACCTTTCAAGTTGCACATTGAAAATAATTACACTGTTCCAGTGAGAAGATGCCGCTTGTTTGCTATCTTCAGAAAAGCATTTAATATCTGCCATTTTACGGCTGTTTGCCTAATATTGTCAGTGTGTTCCCTATTAGCATTAAGACCTCATTCACCATCTTTTTAAGACACATAGCTTGACAAACCACATGTCAGGAATGAGACAAGATGACATGGGTGTGGGTGGAGAAACTGGAGTGGACTTGGGCCAGATTCAGTTTCTGACAGTGACTGTTTGTGCTTCACAGAACCCGAACTTGCAGGTGGGTCAGGATGTGGATGACCTCATGATGGGCATGGCCTCGCAGATTGCGGAGAGAGAAGACAACATCATTGTGGAAGATTTAAGAGGTTGCTTTTGTGTTGTTTCGTTGTTCTTGTCTTCCGTTTGCTTTAGTATCCATTAATTTATTAATATTGGACACCTGCAGTTTACTTGTGGTCACTTGGCTTATCTAACCAACCCAGTCTCATAGTACCGTGGGACAATGCTCACTTAGGGCCTAATTTACAAAAAAAAAACTTTTAGCACACACTAAACTAATAACACAACCAATGATTGGTGCAAAGCAAATACCATGACCAATCATTTGTCGTGTTATTGGTTTTGCGTGCTGGTGTTACAAGTTACTACAAGGGACATTACGACTGTGACAAGTTATATTATGCACAGTCACCTCATATTAAATCCACAGACAATTATATAGTTATATCATCCTCATGAATGAAAAACAAATCGAGTGTCTGCGCTCCACATTTCGGTATAAAGAACAGAATGGCTTGGCCTTTGTTTCTTTATCTATGGCTCTAGATTACATGTACGGCCCTTTGTGGTTCTCCCGCTCTGATCTGGCGGCTCTGACCATCCAGAGGGGCAGAGACACCGGTCTGCCCAGCTACAACCAGGCCCGCGTGGCCTTCGACCTAAAGCCAGTCCGCAGCTGGGACGAAATCAACCCTGATCTGAGCAGAAGTAATCCAAAGGTAAGGGCAGCGGGGAGGCAAGCCACAGTACAGGCTGGATATGCTGAGACTAAGACTGAACTAAGACATAATGTTCCAGACATAATCTAATGTTTCATAATCTAACCTAATCTTTTTATCCTTATCTTTGAAATGCTTATGTTATAACTGTTCGCCCATTCCATTGCTTCAATGTCAGTTTTGGCAGGGCACATTCATTCACATTCAGAAAAAGCTTGCAACCAGCCAATGTTTTATCTTACCCTAAAGTCCACTAATTTAGCGCTGCGTTTGTGGCTCTGGAACACTATAAATGTGACGCAGCTGGTGCTGCCACACTGCAGGACCCCAGTTGGCCAGAGGGGGCGCTGTTGCTAGCTGTATCCCTCCATCCCTGTGTAACACTGTGACATGCTACTGGGAAGAGACTTGTGCTCAGACAACCCAACCAAGAGGCTGCCTTAAAAACGATACTGCACAGCGGTCAAAAGAAACATGTGACACTTGCTCTTAAAAAAATGGCAAGACCTTAGAACTTTTTAAATTACAGTGTAAGAGGCTGTTAGTCAGATTGTTATACAGCCACATTTCGCATTGGCACAGTCCAGATTCGATTTGGGACATGGATGAACTACACAGCATCTATACAGGAGTGAGGCTTCATAAAAACCAAAATGGGAGGACCTATCATATACTCACTGATACTGACCAATCAATGTGAGTCTCTGTGGAGAGGAAATTGTTGTGATTGGTTAAAAAAAAAATGTACATGGTTGCGGTGTCACACTTACAGGAAGCGTCCGTGGAGCAGGAGATGACGTGTAAAACACTTTCCCTCGTGTTCTTTTATCCACACTTCCGTTTGCAGTTGTTCCAGGACCTGGCTGCGCTCTATGGTAATGACATCTCCAAACTGGAGCTGTTCCCAGGGGGCTTCCTAGAGTCTTGGGGGGCCCCGGGGCCACTTTTCTCCTCCATCATTCTCGACCAGTTTCAGCGCATCAGGAATGGAGACCGCTATTGGTTTGAGAACATCAAAAATGGGTATAACAAAAAAAAATGTTCAAACATTTATCTTGTTAAAGGTTACTTGTTCACTTCAACAATAGCTGGTGGACCCTTAGGTCCTGGAAGGGACTTCCACTTTTTCTTTCTCTCTCCTGGCTCAGGAGATTTGAGGTATTTTCTTATTTTTTGTCTTTTTTCAGTTTGTTCACATCTGAGGAGATTGAAGCCATTCGTAATACCACCTTCCACGACGTGCTAATCGCTGTTACCACTGCAGAACCAGGGGACATCCAGAAGAACGTTTTCCTCTGGGAAGATGGTAAATGCTAAATTATTCCGATGTTAGCTGTCACAAGAATTAATTTATGTACACATTAATACTTAAATGCAGTGCATATATAATCATGTAAGTTCAGAAACTTTCTGCCAGGTTTCACTGTATGTTGAGTTACACGGCAAAACCATGACTGTGGAACGTGTGTGTTGAAGTGAAGCATCTTGGTGTCCTGCAGGTGATCCCTGTCCACAGCCTCAGCAGATACAGGCAAAAGACCTCCACCCCTGCACCAAGGCCACCACCCTCGACTACTTTGATGGCAGCCAGGCTGGATTTGCAATCACTATTGCAGCCTTGTGCCTCCTGCCTTTCGGTTTGCCTTTGCATAACTCTACATACAGAGCAGGCTTCACGGCTGCTGTACTGTACATTCAGCCATTACTGGAGAAATATATACAACTTTGATTGATTGACGCAATGTACAGATTGGGGGAATAGAATTAAAATAAGACGGCGTCAAAGACGTAACTATGTTATGAATTATACAACTTGTTCATATTCAATTAACTGGTAGCCATGTTTGTTTTATAAGTTATTTTTGGAGTAGAGTGACTGAAACAAAAGGCATAGCATTTTTGTTTGTATATATATTTTGTTTGGTCGAGACCGATCAGGTGGTGGGTTTTTCAGCAGTATAGAAAGGTTTGTTCCTAACTGTGCCGAGAAGTCTATGTTTTTTTGCTTTTGAAAGGTTCTGGGTATAATTTCACCCGTCTCTCTCTCTTTCTCTTCTCTTAAAAAGTGTGTTTTCTCCTTGCTTGCCTGGTGGCCTATTTCCGCAAGTCCAAGTTCAGGAGGTTTCAGAAGATGCAGCGGGGTGCGGATAGCGCGCAGGAGCTGGCTGTGGGGATCACAGGTGGGCACAGAGAAAGGCACTGCACTGATGCACAGATTATGTACAGAGACCAGATGGTCCACTCTGCATTATTTACATTGCATGCTATTGTGGAATCTCAGCTTGTACAGATTTTCTGGTCAATTATGACTATTCATAAAGCTAGGGCTGTGATTACAGAACATCCATTAATAGCCAGAAAAACAGCCCTATACATGTTGTTAACAACAAACATATTGGTATAATAACGAAGTATAGACAATTAAAATAAGTAATGAGCTGAGAATCTGGTTTGTTTTGAATGAATATGTGATAGATTTCCTCTACAGGACTCACATTATCCTACAGGACTCACATTATCCTACATGACTCACTCACATTATCCTACAGGACTCACATTATCCTACAGGACTCACATTATCCTACAGGACTCACATTATCCTACATGACTCACATTATCCTACAGGACTCACATTATCCTACAGGACTCACATTATCCTACATGACTCACATTATCCTACAGGACTCACATTATCCTACAGGACTCACATTATCCTACATGACTCACATTATCCTACAGGACTCACATTATCCTACAGGACTCACATTATCCTACAGGACTCACATTATCCTACATGACTCACATTATCCTACAGGACTCACATTATCCTACAGGACTCACATTATCCTACAGGACTCACATTATCTACATGACTCACATTATCCTACATGACTCACATTATCCTACAGGACTCACATTATCCTACAGGACTCACATTATCCTACATGACTCACATTATCCTACAGGACTCACATTATCCTACAGGACTCACATTATCCTACAGGACTCACATTATCCTACATGACTCACATTATCCTACAGGACTCACATTATCCTACAGGACTCACATTATCCTACAGGACTCACATTATCCTACATGACTCACATTATCCTACATGACTCACATTATCCTACAGGACTCACATTATCCTACAGGACTCACATTATCCTACAGGACTCACATTATCCTACATGACTCACATTATCCTACAGGACTCACATTATCCTACATGACTCACATTATCCTACAGGACTCACATTATCCTACAGGACTCACATTATCCTACAGGACTCACATTATCCTACAGGACTCACATTATCCTACAGGACTCACATTATCCTACATGACTCACATTATCCTACATGACTCACATTATCCTACAGGACTCACATTATCCTACAGGACTCACATTATCCTACAGGACTCACATTATCCTACATGACTCACATTATCCTACAGGACTCACATTATCCTACAGGACTCACATTATCCTACAGGACTCACATTATCCTACATGTCTGTGTATTAACCGTAAGCTAAGAGGAAGCTCAAAATTCAACATGTTTGATATTCAATGTATTAGGACGTCATATAGGAAAAAATCCCTGAAGTGAATTAATAGGTTTTAGACCCTATCTAATGATGCTTTCAGTGGATAATCACATATCTGTAATCTCTACAGTATATTTTCCCATAGATTTGTGAGATTAATAATCATTATTAAAATTTTAACTTTGACCAACATGGATACATGCATTTAAACCTTTAATTTCTCTCCTTTTCTCCTTTCTCTTTGCTTACCTCTCTTTTCTTACATGTTCTGTCTCTTTCTCACTCTCTCTCCTTCTCACTCTCTCTCCCTCCCTCCCCTCTCTCTCACTTTCTCCCCCTCCCCCTCCCTCTCTCTTCCAGCCTGTGAGTGGCAGGGCCCTAAGAAGGCCCTGAGGTCTGTGGGCCTGGATCTAGATTTGGAGAAGAGGCTGCTGGTAGTGGCCGGCAGCGGGAGCACCCTCCGCTCTCTCAACCTCGGAGGCCAGAGCCAGCTGGATGTTCTGCTCTCCAACAACCTCCATCGCCGGGCCCTGCTGCTCAAAGTCCCCAAAGAGTATGACCTGGTGAGGGTGGACGCTGTGTGCTGGCCCACCCTTAAGGGCAATTCATAGTCGCCAAAAAAAGCATGCGTAGGAATGTCCGCAGGGTCCACGTGGACCTACATGTCATCATAGCAGACCCAAAACAGACCCTGAGCGGACGTCCTCCAAGGCAGTCCGTGCAGCAGTCGTTTTTTATGTCCGCACTGACCTGTCCGCACTGACCTGTCCGCACTGACCTGTCCGCACTGACCTGTCCGCACTGACCTGTTGTTTTACCTATAAGCGTGCTGTAGTCATCTTTCAAGAAAAAAAGTCAGCAAGACAATCCGGAGGACTGTCCGTCCACGTATGTGTCTGCTCCCTGATTTAACCCACAGCAACGGCCTTGAGAGTGTCTAACCACTACCCAGGTGTGATGGCGTTCACTTACCTTTTACAGGATACCATTCAGGTATTCCTATAAGAGTTACCTCATTTATCTTCTCAGGGTGACAGGAAATAGCGTTTTCCTGACTTTCATGAGCTGATTATTCATTTGTGAAATGCTTGCTTTGACATTGTACAGATTTATTTTCTGTTGTTTTTGTTTTTTTACCCGGCTTTCTCTCTTTTTGTGTCAAACGGACGATAGTCATTTAGTTCATGAAGCTTTTGTTTGTTTTGGTGCCGCTGCATCCTCGGCTTTCGTTGTCTGGCTTCAGGTGCTGTTTTTCGAGGATGAGGGAAAACGGGCTGAGTTTGTTGCACGGCTGCAGCGCGGGGCGTCTGACGAGAAGCCGGGCATGACAATCCGGGAGATGAGGGAGCAGGAGCTGCTGAAGGAGGCTGTGACCAGAGAGCAGAGGGCGCAGATCGTGGAGACCTTCTTCAGACACGCTTTTGCACAGGTCGGCTCTCTCCGGGGTTACTCTGCGGTCTGCATCCTCCAGGGATTATTTATTAATATTATTATTATATTAATGACTCGGCTCCTTTTCATTCGTGAAAATTTATGGTAATTTAGAACATCAGTTAAATTCATGTATGAAACTGGAAAAGAGTTATATGAAAGCGATAGATGTGCTTTTTGTTTTTACACTTGATAGTTCTGGAAAATGTAAAATGTAAATAATTCTACAAATTTGCACGAAACATATCCTTTGGACCTTGCTGCAATATAAATGTATTTCCTGATGCAAACCAATTTGGAAACATCTCTTTTAATGGGAGCATTTCACAATAAACAGAAGTGTTGCTTCTGAAAATGTACATGAATCGATACCGGCGTATTGAAACGTTGAGTTTTGGACCCTTGTAATATGATCTACTTGATTACACAGCAGTTAATTTCACTGTGCGATGCTAACGTTTCCGCTGTTGTTACACACTGTCCCTGCTCCTTGCTAAGCTACTGGTTTCTACAACAGTCGTGTTTTTATCTCTTTGGGTCTTACTGAAGGTTCTGGAGATTGAGAAAAGTGATGCTGGGAATCTGAGTGGCGTGCCCTGCAGTAAAACCAGGGAAGCTCTCCAGTGTGAGCTCACGGGAGCTGAGCTTGCTAACGCCTTGGGCCTAAAGCCAGACTCGCTCTTTGTGGACTCCATGTTCACTCTGGCCGACAAGGACGGCAATGGCTACCTCTCCTTCCAGGAGTTCCTGGATGTCATCGTCATCTTCATGAAAGGCGAGGCCGCGATAGTCACAGGAGCTCTGTTTCCTTAAACACGCTGTGCGAACCTCCGGGACTCCACTGGTCCTCTGGAATTCATACTTTTTCTTGCTTGTTTGCTTGTGTGTGTTTGCGTGCGTGCCTGTGTGTGTGTGTGTGTGTGTGTGTGTGTGTGTGTATTTCGTGGGGTAATTGACAGGTTCCCCAGAGGAAAAGTCCAAGCTGCTGTTCTCCATGCATGACATTAGTGGAGACGGCTTTCTATCCAAAGAGGAGTTTTCAAGATTACTGAGGTGAGGCTACCAATTATGTCACAATACAAACACAGGGTGAAGTGGATTGATAGTCATAAGTGTAGCATCTGTACAGTTATGTAGAAAAATGCAAATTGCACTTTCAGAGCTCTGATTCCAGTCTTTTCCCACTCGTTTTTTACTTAACACTTTGTTGCCTTGTAATCTCCCCAAACCACAGGGAAAGTTTGGGTCATTGGAAATTCATTTTGAAATGTTACAACATTTTTCAGAATATAACTACAACGTTATCCTGAGCTATGCGATTTGATTTTGACCACTCTGACAGTAGTAGTGAGAACATGCATGTGCTTCTTTCTCCCTCTTTATTGTCTTGGAGGACAACTAAACATTATGTTTATTTAAAAAATTTCAGTGTGAAAGTGTCCGCTTGTCCTTTACCGTGTGCGTTGTAGGTCCTTCATTGAAATCTCCAGCAGCTGCCTCTCTAAGAGCCAGGCGGATAAGGCTATCGAGGCCATGCTGCAAGCCGCTGGCTTCGACAACAAGGAATTAATCACCTGGGAGGACTTCCACTTCCTGCTGCGCGATCACGAGAACGAGCTACAGTTCGCCCAGCTCAACGTCAAAGGTGGGGGGATGTTTGCAGGACTTTGACGAGCTACAGTTCGCCCAGCTCAACGTCAAAGGTGGGGGGATGTTTGCAGGACTTTTGAACCAGCAATAACTGAAACTGTATGTCTGATGACAAACGATTGATAAAGATAAACAGACTATGGGCTTGATTTACGAAGTCCTTTAGCGTGTGCAAAACATTTTAGCACGCACAAATCCAATAACATGATCCATGATTGGTCATGGTATTTGTTTTGCACCAATCATTGGTTGTGTTATTAGTTTTGCTTGTGCTAAACGGTCCTGCACACGCTAAAAGTAAATCAGGCCCTTTATGTGCAGGTAAAGCTAGTTCTCCGGTTAGGAGCACTGACAATGCCCTATCTAACTCAGTGTTGGCACTGACAATGCCCTATCTAACTCAGTGTTGGCCTACTCCCCGTCCTGTCATTGGCCACGGTCCACCTCATGTTCGTACGTCTCTATACAGGTATGGAGACGCAGGACAGGAAACGGCACGATAGGAGCCAGCGTGTGTCCTTCATCATGTGAGTTTACGCTAATAAAAAAACCAGAGACGAGCGGTGGAGGAGGGGGAATTACAGCGCTCCACTCTTTGGTTTGGTAACGCATTGGTGGTGCTCTTTCTCAGTCCACAGACCGACGAAGACAAGAATCTGACCTGCAGCACTGTGGAGAGAGAGGGGCAGGAACTGCGTAGACGATTCCTGAAAAAGTATGATTTTTTTCTTGCTTTCGTCTATTTTGTTAATATGGTATTTCCGTATTTCATGAGTTTGGAAAAGCTACAGTTCCGAGGCTCTTGGTCTAATTTTGGTCTTCATGTTAGGCCACACTCCACAGGTGTCAGAATACAGTCCTAGAGGGCCGCAGTGTGTGTTGATATTCCTTCTGTTTCAACACCAGTGCTTCATTTAAGCCATTGATTGGCTAAAGAGTCTACACACCTTGTTATCAAGGCCTTAATTTGCTGCTGATTGAAAGGAAACCACAAATCCCTGCAGAAATTATGGCCCTCTGGTATTGCAGTTTGACACCCCTGTATTGGCTTGAGCCTGTAGGGTGCATGACATGTATTTCCTCAAAACAATTGTAATCATCCACCTTTCCTGGCTAACAAGAGAAAATATTTTTTTCAACGTGCTACACTGATTCACGCAGGCTTCAGGTTTTACATGTTCTCGACACCTAAAGTGTCGGTTACTAAGAAACATGGGAAAAAAACATCCGACGTAGAGTTTCAGCTTCACTGGAATTGTGGTCCAGGCTCTGTCTAAATGCAGCAGTGTGGTTAAAACCCATCTGTTTTTACTCTTCATGGTGGTGAGCGGGGTGAAATCACAACCTGACTGACCTCATGGTCTTTGGCCACTGACGTAGTTCATACTTGCTTTCTCATACACACGGTGTGTATCTCGTATGTGCACGCACACACGTGTGTTTATGGAGAGAGGCAAGATGTAAGGCGGTGGTGAAACAAACAAACTAAACTATTGATGTCAAGAATGGGAATCACCTGTGCAATGATTTTTCATGTTAAATTTAAAACTAGGTTTTGGTCAGTTCACATAAAGGTAGACTGAACTGAACAAAGCCTAAATCTCATGTAGGGTTTTCTTCAGAAGAAATGCACAGCCAATTATTTTGGGTACAAAGTCTGTGTGTGCACTTTAGCACCAATCCAGTGGGAAGACACCCATCGCTAGGCTGGGCCGGCTAGTAATTATGAGCATTCCTGTGTGCGAACGCAATTTAACATGGCTTTCTCTCAGGTGACATACAGTAGGAACACTGCTAATAATAACAGGGAATTAGGTATTCTCTCCAGCTCCCCGTTAATGTAAGGAGCTTAGCTCACACTGTTAACCCGCAATTGTGTGCCATAGAACCTGCAGCGGTGGTGCAAGTTACGTGCTGGTGGGGCACAAGTGACATCATGTCTGCCAATCTGGGCTTGATCCGGTGATGTCACCGCAATTAGCCACACTTGTGGCTGGGACTTGTTGGGACAGTTTTATTTCTTTTGTTAAGCATCAGTCCTTCCTTGCCAAAGCAAATGTTGTGTTATTCTTAATAACTTAACTTATCCATCTGCCCACCTTTTGACTTCACTTAACTTTAGCAGTACATTGGCTGTCAGGTCACGTGCGTGCCACCGTGAAAATAAACCTGCCCTCCTGCGCCCAAACAACCTTATACCTTATGTATGTATGTAAGTTTTTATGCATTTTTGTGTAAAGACACATTCTGAAAATGGTTGTTTTAGGGCGGGGCTGAACAGTCCTCGTGTGTACGTGAAGCCCAGGAGGGAGAGATACAACAGGAGCCGGCTGCAGCAGAAGGTTCAACAGTTCAAGCGCTTCGTGGAGAATTACCGTCGACACATCGTCTGTTTCGGCATCATATGTGGAATCTCCGCAGGCGTGATGGTGGAAAGAGCTTACCGTAAGTCCCCCCAAGATAACGGACCCCCTTTAAATGTTGACCTTGTTAGTTCAATGTTGGACATCAGTGCATATGTTGGGCGACTGTCATGAGGCCAACACGAGCACATTGTTCGCTGTACTGTAATCAACCAAGTATTGATAATCTATCAGTTTCCAGTGTTGGTCCAGTAAAGCCACACAAAGTTTGAGAATGCTGGCATTCTAAAGGTCCCAAATAAGTGCATCCAGAACCAACTGCTAATCTCTGAGATGGTTAATAATTAACCTACCAGCATTGACACACCGCTGAATTCATAAATTTGACCAAATACATGACTGTCAATCAGCAGCCTATGCTGTAAACAAGGTGAATTATAATAAGTTTGTAATTTGTCAAATTTTGTTTTCTGAAGAGTAAACTACCCAAAAAATGTATTTGATAATTTAGCTAGCCGGTTGTTGGTGGGCAATGTTGGAGCAGTCTTGCTTGTCCTTTGGCTTGCTGTTGAACAAGCCTATCGTTAGCACGATAGCCTTCTGCTAACATTGCACTGCCGGGGTCATGGGGGTTTCAGCCTTCATTCTTCATGACTTGTATCATATTTAATGATTGATTATTGTTCAATCATATCCATGATCAATTGTGAGAATGTTTTACATTTGTGGTGTTGTGCGCATCCGCTGTTGTGCTTCTTTTCTGAAATTTCTGCGGCGGCCAATTGATAGAAATACAAGATTGTCAAATTATGACTTGATTTGAATTCCTTGACAAATCAGATTCTGTGCGCTAACGGACGTAAACTCCTCGCCCGTTTTTGTAGATTACGGTTTACAGTCAGATGCTAGCGGTATCCCGAAGACCTCCGTGGTGGGCATCATAGTCTCCCGCGCGTCTGCCGCCGCCGTGTCATTCCTGTTCCCCTACATGCTGCTCACTGTCTGCCGTAACCTCATCACGCTGGGCCGCGAGACCTTCCTCAACCGCTACATCCCCTTCGACGCCGCCATCGACCTCCACCGCTGGATGGCCATGTCCGCCATCATTCTCACAGGTTTAAAGGCATACTATTTCTTACTGAAGAATTCCAAAGCAGGTACGCTGCTTGATGCAAGGTGAACGGATGAATCAATGTAAGTGTTTGTTGGCTGGAGGTTTGACTGGCTCCTTTCCGTTCGAGGTTTGGAGTGTTTCCGTTTGGAGCGGTACTTTGATGTTGTTTCTCCCTTTGAAGTGTCTCACTCACCTGACCCCTTTCTGTCCTGCAGTTGTTCACTGTCTAGGTCATGCAGTCAATATCTACATCTTCTCTATCAGCAACCTAAGCATCCTCGCCTGTCTCTTTCCCAGAGTGTTTTTCAACGATGGGTAACTGCTTTTTTTTGGCCTGCAGAAAATGAATACTTGAAGTTGAGAGAAATCTAGCAATTTAATAAGCTATCAAGTTTAATATGTTATCAAGTTACCTGAATTAGTATTTTATTAGCATTTCAAAACAGCTTATATATTCATGCATACCACAAGTACCTTCATATCATATGCAGTTTGACATGCAGTATGTCATATAAATCTTTTAATGCTATTTTTAGGTCTGAACTCCCACAGAAGTGGTCGTGGTGGTTCTTTGAGACCGTTCCAGGTGGGAAAGCAATGCGGCCTTTTTTTTTGTGTATTTTTTGTAAAATACAAAATAACTGTCATTTAAAGTAACATTTCTATCTTTGTGATACCAGGTGCTTTTAACTTAAGGTGGAAATGGGGGTCTAATTGCCCAGGCTAACTTTAAACGATTGTTTTTGTGCATAGGTGTTTGTGAGTGTGGTTGTACTGGTCACTGGTGTACTGCATGTATGTGTTTGTGTGCGTGGATATGTACTTGTGCGTCTGTTTTTTCCAGGCATGACCGGTATTTTGTTGCTCTTCGTCTTGGCCGTCATGTATGTCTTCGCCTCACGCTACTTTCGCCACATCAGTTTCCGCGGGTTCTGGATCACCCATTACCTCTATGTGCTCGTCTACACTTTGGTAAGTAGAGGCGTGTGTGTGTGTGTGTGTTTGATGTGGGATGTGTACATTTTTATTTTTAAGTTGTAACACAGCACACATCTGCAGAAACTTCCCTCGGTATGAAAATAAAGGATAAAAATTTTGAACTTCAGTTCTGCAACAGATCATTTCTTAATTCATGTTGGGACATGAGTCATGTGAATTTCTATTGACAGCTAAGGTGAAAAATACATGACAACTAAGAATTCTGAGCCTAGCTAAAAATATGGTTATTTAATAGTGTAGCTTGACTTTACCACATGCTGAACTTCTGCCAAACTAAATGCTTGGTCATGGTCATATATTTAGCTAAAGCTGTCCACTCTATACAAGTTTTAACATTTCACTGTTGACTTATGCAATTACAAAACAGTATGATTCATATTAAGGGATTCTGACACTGTCTCTGTGTGTTTGACAGACTGTCATCCATGGGAGCTTCGCCCTCCTCCAGGAGCCTCGATTCTACATCTACCTGATCCCACCTGCCATCCTCTTCCTCCTGGACAAGCTCATAAGCCTCAACAGGAAGAAGGTGGAGATCTCTGTGGTCAAAGCCAATCTGCTGCCCTCAGGTACAAAGGAGAGGACGCACCCTCCACAGAGAGCGGACCAATCAGTATCAATCACTGACTCTGCAAGGAGGTCCTGGTTGTAGCTGTCATATTCTCAATACTGTGACAGACAGAAACTCAAAATGTAATTCTGGGAAGGTTTTTAAAGTCAATGTTACTTCCAGCTGCCCGAGGTCTCTGGATTCCCCTGTAGACAACATATGTAATCTCTCAGTTCAGTGACACATATTATGAATAAGAACATCAAGAACAATCTTCACTCAGTTATGCAACCAGATTACGTATATCCAGAACAATTTTCACCTAGTTTATGTTTAGTATTTTAATATTTAGAGTTCCTTGTGATCAAACATAGACCATGCAGAATATAGAGTATCTAATACCAGCACACTGACTGTCTGCTATGCAGGTGTGACCTACCTGGAGTTTAAGCGTCCCCAGGGCTTTGTGTACCGCTCGGGACAGTGGGTGCGGGTAGCATGCCTGGCCCTGGGCACAGACGAGTACCACCCCTTCACCCTGACCTCGGCGCCCCATGAGAAGAATCTGAGCCTGCACATTCGAGCGGTGGGCCCGTGGACCACGCAGCTGCGTGAGCTCTATGCTCCCGATATACTGAAACAGCTGGGAGAGAACCCAAAGGTAACACAGCTATGTGAGCTCTATGCTCCCGATATACTGAAACAGCTGGGAGAGAACCCAAAGATAACACAGCTACGCAAGCTCTATGCTCTCGATATACTGAAACAGCTGGGAGAGAACCCAAAGATAACACAGCTACGCGAGCTCTATGCTCTCGATATACTGAAACAGCTGGGAGAGAACCCAAAGGTAACACAGCTACGCGAGCTCTATGCTCTCGATATACTGAAACAGCTGGGAGAGAACCCAAAGATAACACAGCTACGCGAGCTCTATGCTCTCGATATACTGAAACAGCTGGGAGAGAACCCAAAGATAACACAGCTACGCGAGCTCTATGCTCTCGATATACTGAAACAGCTGGGAGAGAACCCAAAGATAACACAGCTACGCAAGCTCTATGCTCTCGATATACTGAAACAGCTGGGAGAGAACCCAAAGATAACACAGCTACGCGAGCTCTATGCTCCCGATATACTGAAACAGCTGGGAGAGAACCCAAAGATAACACAGCTGCGTGAGCTCTATGCTCTCGATATACTGAAACAGCTGGGAGAGAACCCAAAGGTAACACAGCTGCGTGAGCTCTATGCTCTCGATATACTGAAACAGCTGGGAGAGAACCCAAAGGTAACACAGCTACGCGAGCTCTATGCTCTCGATATACTGAAACAGCTGGGAGAGAACCCAAAGATAACACAGCTATGTGAGCTCTATGCTCTCGATATACTGAAACAGCTGGGAGAGAACCCAAAGATAACACAGCTACGCGAGCTCTATGCTCTCGATATACTGAAACAGCTGGGAGAGAACCCAAAGGTAACACAGCTACGCGAGCTCTATGCTCTCGATATACTGAAACAGCTGGGAGAGAACCCAAAGATAACACAGCTACGCGAGCTCTATGCTCTCGATATATTGAAACAGCTGGGAGAGAACCCAAAGATAACACAGCTACGCGAGCTCTATGCTCTCGATATACTGAAACAGCTGGGAGAGAACCCAAAGGTAACACAGCTACGCGAGCTCTATGCTCCCGATATACTGAAACAGCTGGGAGAGAACCCAAAGGTAACACAGCTACGCGAGCTCTATGCTCCCGATATACTGAAACAGCTGGGAGAGAACCCAAAGATAACACAGCTACGCGAGCTCTATGCTCTCGATATACTGAAACAGCTGGGAGAGAACCCAAAGGTAACACAGCTACGCGAGCTCTATGTTCTCGATATACTGAAACAGCTGGGAGAGAACCCAAAGATAACACAGCTACGCGAGCTCTATGCTCTCGATATACTGAAACAGCTGGGAGAGAACCCAAAGGTAACACAGCTACGCGAGCTCTATGCTCTCGATATACTGAAACAGCTGGGAGAGAACCCAAAGGTAACACAGCTACGCGAGCTCTATGCTCTCGATATACTGAAACAGCTGGGAGAGAACCCAAAGATAACACAGCTACACAAGCTCTATGCTCTCGATATACTGAAACAGCTGGGAGAGAACCCAAAGGTAACACAGCTACGTGAGCTCTATGCTCTCGATATACTGAAACAGCTGGGAGAGAACCCAAAGGTAACACAGCTACGCGAGCTCTATGCTCCCGATATACTGAAACAGCTGGGAGAGAACCCAAAGATAACACAGCTACGCGAGCTCTATGCTCTCGATATACTGAAACAGCTGGGAGAGAACCCAAAGGTAACACAGCTACGCGAGCTCTATGCTCTCGATATACTGAAACAGCTGGGAGAGAACCCAAAGGTAACACAGCTACGCGAGCTCTATGCTCTCGATATACTGAAACAGCTGGGAGAGAACCCAAAGATAACACAGCTACGCGAGCTCTATGCTCCCGATATACTGAAACAGCTGGGAGAGAACCCAAAGGTAACACAGCTATGTGAGCTCTATGCTCCCGATATACTGAAACAGCTGGGAGAGAACCCAAAGGTAACACAGCTGCGTGAGCTCTATGCTCCCGATATACTGAAACAGCTGGGAGAGAACCCAAAGGTAACACAGCTGCGTGAGCTCTATGCTCCCGATATACTGAAACAGCTGGGAGAGAACCCAAAGATAACACAGCTACGCGAGCTCTATGCTCTCGATATACTGAAACAGCTGGGAGAGGACCCAAAGGTAACACAGCTACGCGAGCTCTATGCTCTCGATATACTGAAACAGCTTGGAGAGAACCCAAAGATAACACAGCTACGCGAGCTCTATGCTCTCGATATACTGAAACAGCTTGGAGAGAACCCAAAGATAACACAGCTACGCGAGCTCTATGCTCTCGATATACTGAAACAGCTGGGAGAGGACCCAAAGATAACACAGCTACGCGAGCTCTATGCTCTCGATATACTGAAACAGCTGGGAGAGAACCCAAAGATAACACAGCTACGCGAGCTCTATGCTCTCGATATACTGAAACAGCTGGGAGAGAACCCAAAGATAACACAGCTACACAAGCTCTATTCTCTCGATATACTGAAACAGCTTGGAGAGAACCCAAAGATAACACAGCTACGCAAGCTCTATGCTCTTGATATACTGAAACAGCTGGGAGAGGACCCAAAGGTAACACAGCTACGCGAGCTCTATGCTCTCGATATACTGAAACAGCTTGGAGAGAACCCAAAGATAACACAGCTACGCGAGCTCTATGCTCTCGATATACTGAAACAGCTGGGAGAGAACCCAAAGATAACACAGCTACACAAGCTCTATGCTCTCGATATACTGAAACAGCTTGGAGAGAACCCAAAGATAACACAGCTACGCGAGCTCTATGCTCTCGATATACTGAAACAGCTTGGAGAGAACCCAAAGATAACACAGCTACGCGAGCTCTATGCTCTTGATATACTGAAACAGCTGGGAGAGAACTCTCTTTTCATCTTCCATCTCCTGAACAGGATATTATATGGCGTGATTATTGACATATTATCAGGTCAATGCAATGCATCACTTGTAATTGGGAAGCTCGTTCTCTTCCACATCACACTCATATTGCAAACAAGCACTACTTTTTCATGAAAGAGCGGCAGAATGTGGTCTAACACCCTTGTCTCTCAATCTGAGGTTCTCAGTCCTCCTCTTTGATTGGCTGAGAACTGAACAGTGTTTCTGCTCCACAGCTCTACCTGGATGGGCCCTTTGGGGAGGGGCACCAGGAGTGGAAGAGCTTTGAGGTGTCCGTCCTGGTGGGCGGCGGGATCGGGGTCACTCCATTCGCCTCCATCCTCAAGGACCTGGTGTTCAAGTCCTCTGTAAAGTTCAGGGTTCAATGCAAAAAAGTGAGTGAACCAGCATGAACACGAGAACATAAGCGGTTTTAAAAATAAGAACAGACCAAATTTTAACCAGTATTTGTTTTTCGTCATTACTGGGTGAACAAGGGTTTGAACACGATTGAACATGTGTGTGTGTGTGTGTGTGTGTACGTGTGTATTTGTGTGTGTGTGTGTGTGTGTTTGTGTGTGTGTGTGTGTGTGTGTGTGTGTGTACGTGTGTGTGTGTGTGTGTGTGTGTGTATGTGTGTGTGTATTTGTGTGTGTGTGTGTGTGTATTTGTGTGTGTGTGTGTGGGGGGTGGGGGTATTGCTCCCATAGGTGTACTTCATCTGGGTGACTCGAACACAGAGGCAGTTTGAGTGGGTGTCCGACATCATCAGGGAGGTGGAAGAGCAGGACGCCCACGAGCTGGTCTCTGTCCACATCTACATCACACAGCTGGCTGAGAAGTTTGACTTACGGACCACCATGCTGGTGAGGAGGCCCATTGGCCCATTCAGTAGAGTATGGCACAGTGGGTAAAAGCTACACTATGTAGGTAAAGAAGAGGAAGAATAAAGGAAGATTAAGTGTGGTGAATGATGATGATGATGATGATGATGATGATGATGATGATGATGATAACCAGGTTTCCTCTTACAGTATGTGTGTGAGCGGCACTTCCAGAAAGTGTGCAACCGGAGCCTGTTCACTGGCCTGCGCTCCGTCACACACTTTGGCCGACCTCCGTTCCTGTCTTTCCTCAGCTCTCTCCAGGAGGTCCATCCTGAGGTGACAGCTCTGGGGAGGCGGACTCTTTTCGGATTGCTACTTTTAAGCTCTAACTCAAACTAATGCTGAAACTGACTCTATAGTAAGACACAGCTCTCCTAGCGGTACAAATGAAACATTAATAGCGCAGTCTGGTTTCGTATCTGGGCTGTTCCAGTGCCAACTGTGGCCGGCAGCACTCCAGGGTGAATTGCAATTGGCTCCAGAGTTGCCAAGGGATGGGAGAGCTTCTAGCATTGCCCAAGGATGAGAGCTGGCTGTAATGACAGCGTCTCATTGTAAACCAGCGATCCCTGCTGGTTGATCTGGTACCTGCATATTCCCTGTTTGGTAAAAAATTATCTCTGTCTGGGAACTTTAAGGCCTTCCGGACATTCTGACTGGCAAAATAGTTAAGAATTTCAAAGTATATTATGCTCTTTAAGCACAAAGCCATGATATCTGTCAGAGCTAATCCACACGAGAAGCTGCCTGCAGCCACCACAACTAATGATGCAAGATCCTGACAGCTTCATTTGATGAGGAAACTTTTGCACACACACAGAATGTGTGCAGAAGCACATTGCCTTTTTTGCTTGTCATGTATGGCATATGGACATTTGTATATTTAATCTTTATGATAATTTTCATCTTCGAGTGGTTTCAAAGTCCAAAAATGCAAGATTATTTTGTTAAATATCTTTTAACACACATTATCGGGTAGCCTATTGTGCACACATTGATAATAGATATAGTTGGAATTTTAATTACTTATCTGACTAACTGGAATCTTTCCAGACGCATACACAAAACAAATATCTTAGTGTGAACTCTGATATTGAAATGCACTTGCCTCTGACACATTAGCTTAAAGCTAATGCATTAGCTATGCTTTTATCTTTTTGTGAATTCTAGAAGGGCTTAGACACAACTCCACCTACACCCCTGCTTCAGTTCATTCTCAATTTAAACAGATTGTTCTGTGTAAGGGAACATCTGTGTCCTCTTTTGTCATTCTCTAGGTGGGAAAAATTGGGGTATTCAGCTGTGGACCGCCCGGCCTGACCAAGAATGTGGAAAAAGCCTGCCAGCAGATGAACAAACGTGACCAGACTCACTTCATCCACCACTTTGAGAATTTTTAACAGATTGGCTGTGCATGGCCACCATTTTACTATGAAGGAATGCTCCCCAAAGAAGAAAACCATGTAAACATTAATGTGAACCAGCTTCAGTACGTAAGCTGCATATCATTATTGAAGTATGCACATTAAATATTATACATTGTGAAATTCACCATTTTAAATGTATGTATTCTAAAATGAAATTCATCTTTTTTTAAATTATGAACACAATGAGTGTAATGTATCAAAATCATATTAATATAATTTCAGGGGTCTTTGGTTTTGATTGAACAGTTGTTAACAAATTGATTTCCTCTGTGCTGATCAAATCTCAATGGAGTAATTTTGAACAATAAAACCTTGTTGCGAATCTCTTACGAATATGTTGTACTTTATTTAATTGCTGGGACTATGTTGTTGAAGGAAAAACATCAGATTCTCTGCATAATTTGCACCTTGCTGTGGTACATACTCTCATTCATTTAACCTCACAATGATTATTTTCATGGCGGCACGGTGGTGCAGTGGTTAGCACTGTCGCCTTACAGCAAGAAGGTACCGAGTTCGAATCCCGGCCGAGGGCCTTTCTGTGTGGAGTTTGCATGTTCTCCCCGTGTCAGCGTGGGTTTCCTCCGGTTACTCCGGTTTCCTCCCACAGTCCAAAAACATACAGGTTAGGCTAATTGGAGACTCTAAATTGCCCATAGGCATGAGTGAGTGAGTGAATGGTGTGAGTGCTCTGTGATGGATTGGCAGCCTGTCCAGGGTGTATTCCTGCCTCTCGCCCAATGCATGCTGGGATAGGCTCCAGCACCCCCCCCCCCCCCCGTGACCCTGAATAGGAATAAGCGGGTTGATGGATGGATGGATGATGATGATTATTTTCAGATAGGTTCAGGTATTACACCGAGGGGCTCCAGAACCAAAGCTTGACAGAAGTGATAAGAACACGTTTCCATTCACTTATTTACTATGATTGTATGTTGGCAGCTACCCTTTTACTGAAACTTTAATTCATCATTGTGCAAACATGCATTACCCACACATAACGCTTTATATGCTTTAATTCATCATTGTGCATGGCAAACATGCATTACCCACACATAACGCTTTATATGCTTTAATTCATCATTGTGCATGGCAAACATGCATTACCCACACATAACGCTTTATATGCTTTAATTCATCATTGTGCATGGCAAACATGCATTACCCACACATAACGCTTTATATGCTTTAATTCATCATTGTGCATGGCAAACATGCATTACCCACACATAACGCTTTATATGCTTTAATTCATCATTGTGCATGGCAAACATGCATTACCCACACATAACGCTTTATATGCTTTAATTCATCATTGTGCATGGCAAACATGCATTACCCACACATAACGCTTTATATGCTTTAATTCATCATTGTGCATGGCAAACATGCATTACCCACACATAACGCTTTATATGCTTTAATTCATCATTGTGCATGGCAAACATGCATTACCCACACATAACGCTTTATATGCTTTAATTCATCATTGTGCATGGCACACATGCATTACCCACACATAACGCTTTATATGCTTTAATTCATCATTGTGCATGGCACACATGCATTACCCACACATAACGCTTTATATGCTTTAATTCATCATTGTGCATGGCACACATGCATTACCCACACATAACGCTTTATATGCTTTAATTATGATATATTGTTTACTTGCTTTGTACTAAGCAGCAAACATTGTGTTGTTTTTCTTAGCCAAAGAGGATTCACCAACATAAACTGCTTTAGTCAAACACAGGTCGACTAAAATTGTCTAGAAAAATCTAATATCATTAACGAGCGCAAATCTGAACACCAAATGATTTATTTTTTGTCAATCCGCCCTGCACGGGAGCTCTCTGTGAAACTTGCAGCATATTGCGGTAAATGCAGGATATCGTTTGTTATTAAGTTAATGGCCTCGGCTGTGTCGATGCCAGCCTGTGTTGTTGGCGTGCACTGGTTACGTCCCTAAGCACCAGCACACATCAATCCCAGCCTTTTCCAGATTCTGGCTCACCACAGGGATCAATGCCCTTAGATTTGAGTAATCAATTAATGCAAGTGCGGTTGCTTTGGGGGATATCATTTTGTTTCAGTAGTTGCACACCATTATAGGTTTTATTGTCCCTCTAAGGAGCAAAGAATTTACAATTTAGCAGACACTTTTAGCCAAAGGGACTTAATTAGTGTGAATTTCCCATGGTAAGCAAACGCTATAAGAGCTAGTGATGGGTATAGTTACACTATAAACCCTACTGTCAAGGTGATTACCTCAGGACCTGGGAGACTAAAGAAGAGAAGCATTATTTGGTGTATTCATTCATTTATTAATATGTGTATTTATTTATTTATGTTTAGACGGACACATTGAGTTAAATAGAAAGATTGAGGTGTCATTTGAAAATGCGTTTTAAAATGTTTTCGGAAAACAGCCGGCTAATGTCCCTTTTTTTGACTGACTGGGGAAGGTCATTCCACAAGGAGCTGGAAGAGAGGGCAGAGCCAGCTGGACAGAGGATGCTGTACAGTGAGGTCTGGTTGGAGTGCATGGCCTGATCATTCTCTGCATATGGGCAGGAGCAACGTCATTTGCAGCGTGGTATGCCAGGGTAAAATTCCAATTATATGTTCAAATAAATGTCGGTCTGTTGAGACACTTTGAGAGAGGCAAGGTACCTAAGATAAGCCGAGGCCAAAATGTTGCCTTATGTGGCAATAGCAAAAGATGACTTAACCAAAATAAATTTGTCTTGTGTACCTCATCTATAGTTCCAATGAGTTTTGTACAATTGCAAAGAGAAACAATTGTTTCCTCAGTTAAACATTTTGCAAGTGATAACACCAGAATAGCAAGCACATAAGGAAGTTCAGAACCTGACATCTGATGAGAAATACCCAATCTTTGTCATTAAAAGCACACAGAACCCCACCAAGTTATACACAAGCAATCTGCCTGTTGCTGGTACACCATTCCAAATTGTTGTCTGAGGTATGTGCACTGCAAATATGTAAGGGTGCCAACTACGCAACATACTGAGGAAACATGATAGCCTTTGATACAATTGGCACTTATGCAAGTATGTATTTGATTCATACGTACTGAAAAAGATTGTAGATTCTTTTCACACTTAATTAGGTAAAAGGTAAAAATCGACAATTTTCACTGCAGAAATAGTTCCCAAAGTAATTTTGAACATTTCAACATTGAACCATACTTTTTTTTTGTGGCTTTTTTATACATAATTATTTTGATTTACACTTCATGTTAAAAACCTCTTAAGCCTAATTAATTATTAATTGAAACAATCTAGATATGAAATTTCTCATTGTAAACCCTCTGCCAAGGTCAGTCATAAAGCAATGACCACTGAAAATGCATTAATTCAGTTCACATTTGCTGGTATATTTTTCTGGGGTATTTGAAAAGCGTCAAATATACTTTACATTCTAAACGATTCTATTACCCCCCTCTGCTCTCCCAGCTGTAGGGATCTATTACCCCCCTCTGCTCTCCCAGCTGTAGGGATCTATTACCCCCCTCTGCTCTCCCAGCTGTAGGGATCTATTACCCCCCTCTGCTCTCCCAGCTGTAGGGATTTGCCAAAAGAAAGGAAACTCTTGAGGAGTACAAAGTATATTGAAAACAGGTGCTTCCACACAGGTGTGGATCCTTGAACAATTGACATCCCAGCATGCAGCGTGGCTGTGTAGAGAAATGCTGGGAGGTTCCAGTGGCTTATTATATTTTGACTACCATAGCGCATAGAAATATGTGATTTTTTTAATATCTTGTTTTATATTTGTGATTTTTATTTATATTTGTATTTTCTTTGGAGGGGCAGTACTAGGTGTATGTTTGGCAGGCGCTTCAGTGGAAAAGACTGCTGAACTTGCTGATGTTTCCTGAGAAACTGTGGCTAAGGTGACGCAGGCAGGGAAGCCTGAAGAAAAGCCCTCATCAACTAATGCGTCATGGAAAGCGTGAATATCAATCAGAGAATGGGCTGGCATTTCACCAACATTGTCTGTTCAAGAACTTCACAGATAATGATGCTATGGTTGGTATGTTCTCCATTCTGGCAATTACCTGTACGTTATGACATTGAAAAATTAAACCTAAAAAGTTATGATTATCACTGTCTGATCGGAGACAAAAATGCAGTAAACTAACTGAAAATAGGTTTTGCAAATTGTGGGCCTAGCAAGTCAAGCTCTTTGACTTTCACTCTGTATATGTCCCACATCTCAGTGAGGAAAACTCACATTCTGGTATTATACACACTATTCTATAACCGAGATGGACCACAGAACTGAATATAAGAACTTGTATGCAGTTCCATGATAAATAATTTGTGGGAAAACAAAGTAAGATACCCAGGAAATTGTCTGCATAGTGTTTATTATACATGAGCTATGGTACATGTGCTTCTTTGTAATAACTTGTTTTTTAATTCCCATTGAATTGGCGCTGTAATGGTTATTCTATTGGCTAGCTCGCATTCCAGAAACTAGATTGTTTTGTGCAATAAATAATTGGCACGGTGTTAACATTTTAGAGCATGATTTTTCCACCTGTACAAAAAGTGATTTTGTAATTGGTGGATTAGGGGAGTTTTTGTGGTTTTTCAGCCTCTCGTTCTAAATCTTAAGGTATTGGCTTTGTATTAAGTGTATTTTTAGCTGCTTAATTTATACACTATAATAGCATATTCAATGCAGGGGTCTGTAGTGCAGTTAACAAAGTTCAATATAGAATTGTTTAGGTTCACTATTCCCTATAAGCTATGCTACACCACTCTACTGTTTAGGTTCATTATTCCCTATAAGCTATGCTACACCACTCTACTGTTTAGGTTCACTATTCCCTATAAGCTATGCTACACCACTCTACTGTTTAGGTTCACTATTCCCTATAAGCTATGCTACACCACTCTACTGTTTAGGTTCACTATTCCCTATAAGCTATGCTACACCACTCTACTGTTTAGGTTCACTATTCCCTATAAGCTATGCTACACCACTCTACTGTTTAGGTTCACTATTCCCTATAAGCTATGCTACACCACTCTACTGTTTAGGTTCACTATTCCCTATAAGCTATGCTACACCACTCTACTGTTTAGGTTCACTATTCCCTATAAGCTATGCTACACCACTCTACTGTTTAGGTTCACTATTCCCTATAAGCTATGCTACACCACTCTACTGTTTAGGTTCATTATTCCCTATAAGCTATGCTACACCACTCTACTGTTTAGGTTCACTATTCCCTATAAGCTATGCTACACCACTCTACTGTTGGGCTACTTTTTTCTACAGGATATTTGTCTTGTCAATCAAAGCATAGATTTCCTGTGACCCTCATAGTCAGCAACATAAAGCATTGGCTGACCACTGATACAGGTTCTGCTCAAGGTGTGATATACTGCAAAGAGGAACTGGTGCAATCAATCAAAAGCACACAGTGTGATTGTGTTTGCCGTAGACTGCATGAGTTTGGGACTACGGTATGTTCCAGTGTTGTACAGTATGTGTTCGTTCAGTTGTTCTCTTTTTGTTTGCCTTTTTGGCTTCGTCAGTTCCTTGCTGTGTTACGTATTACAGGTGTGGTGAATGATTACAAATAGTCCACCAAAAAAAGGAGTGTCACATGATATTCAGGTAGATGTAGACTTTGAGGGACTACTCTTTGACTACCTGACCCTGGGCCTCATGCTCTAGGAATTAGTGTTGCCACATTTCTTTTTGGTCTATGTCCTTGTTGCTAGTTTTGCACATCTAAGAAAACACACCGCTGTTGAGCATATCTGCAAGAACAGGCCAGAGAACTTCACAAAATGGTAGACTGCTATGGTGTTCCTTTTATAGAGCAATGCATGCTACCTGACCCTTCCTGCTGTTCCATTACTATCAAGCATCATGAGAAGGTAAACTATTGATCAGGTTAAGAGATGAGGGAGACCCTGTGCTGAAGCAAAGCCATTTTTCCAGGAGAATGCAGAGATGACACGGCTCATAGTGACTTGATAGTAAAAGTATGGCTGGTGAAGGTGACCCAACCCCCCGAGAGGGTTCCTCAAACAAAACCACGAGGGCTAGAAGTGACTGCTGTGGTTATGACTCGCAATGTAGATGTCATAGTTGATCTACTCTGACCTACGACAAGTGAACCTGTGGCTTTTCCCCTCAAGCTCATTGGTTTTCTGCCCCATAACTTTATCGCCGTATGCGGGAGAATCGGAGTTGGCACGGTAGTGAGAGTGTTAGCCTGATTATCGACTGCTGCACGGCACGACCACAAAGTGTTTATTTTGGGTTCCGCTGTGTCACTGCTGTGGGTTTCGTGACCGGCTTTGCGTATTAAATTCTGCTGCTTCGGATAAACGCAGTGAAACGGCAAATTATGACTGGCCTCAAGCACCAATATCTAAAAAATATTTATTTTTATTTGTACTTTCATTAAACACAAATAATGGTGCATTTGTAATTTACATCTGTTAATGCAGAAAGAGCTTTGTCAGTCAAATAGATTTTCTGTTTTAGTCCATTTCTAGTAAAAACAAACAAAAAAAGTGCACTTGACCGTAGCATTTTGTCATACATTACGTGTATATTGGTGTTGGGTAACTGTTTTTATATGGTGGTCCCATTACGTCATCAGTCTTAATATGGCCCTGTTAGTACATCACTGAAGCTTAAATCCACACATTACTGCTACATTGCGAGCACCTTTGGCACAATCAATTACCCAGTCAGAACGCATTATTGCCGTTAGTGTTTTTTGTTTCTTTGTGGAGAGCGAGTGGGTGTGGATTTAGAGGGGATCTGGATTAAACCCCTTTAAATGAAATCTCTGAAGCCACAGGCATCATAATTACCACATCGCATTGCCTCTTAAGGCTGTAATTGGCCGCCGCCCTGCTCAATCCAAGCGGTGTCATCTCTGCCTCCGTGTGGTGCTTGATCTTATCATCGCCTTGTATTTCGACACGCTATTTTACGCACTGAATGGCCCTCCCTTCCCATTAAGCCGCCGCAATGAACGCCATTTGGCAACTGTCACTTATTTGAGTCTCTTTTATAATTTGATGAGTCATATGAACCAGAAGCTAAATTGTGAGCATCACACGGATGGACTACAGCGCGCCATCCGTTCTAATATTACAATCACTTTTCAGTGCACTTTAAGAGTAAGCAGAATGAACCAATGTGCGTTAATGGCCCGCAACCAAATTCCCTCATTACATCCTCATTTCCCTGGTATATACCACTTGTACATGCCTGAAGAGGTGTGCAATGGGAACTGTTTTTATGCTTACCAGTTCTTTGTTTTCTGAAATAAATAAATAAAATAAAAACTTTTTGGACTGGAGACGCCCATGTCAACGGATGGGACGGCACACTGAGCACCGGGAACCACATTACACATGGGCCCATCAATGTTTCACAGGGCTGAGGACGTCATTGGCTTTCATATTTAGAAACCTATTCTGATTGATTTTCAAAATTATATTTATTGCATGAGAAAGCATCAACCTTTTGTGCCCTGTTAAGCAGGATATGTAAAATGAATGTGTCAGAGGTGCTATTTTAACAAATAAATCACGAGAGGAAAATAACATTATTTCTATAAATAATATGGAACTAACCCTTCGAAGGGACAATGCTGCACTTTAAAAGAAAACAAATTTCCCCTTGGTGCCCTGCCAATTTAAATACGGGCAAGGCGGTCAAAATGGATCATCCATTTATTTGGTATTCTAAATCTAGAAAACACTGCCCCCTAGTGATAAGAATGGGCTCTGCCTGCAAAGTACAAATAGTAGAATGTGCTTACAGAACAATTAAATCAACTCTCGGCTATTACACAATATAAAGGGCTGCTAAGTCCACACATCAATCTATTAAGGTTTCCATAAATGGTTGATTATATTTATGTATAAAATAAACTTGCATCTTATTCTGTGTTTTTTTAGCAGAAAAGAACACGTTAATTCAAACATTTTGAAGTTATATACCTTTAAATAAACAAAAAATCTAATGTTTGGATTTGGCTAAACCAGCATAGCTTATTCTCATGAATCCATAACGGAATTATGATGTATAAAAACTTAGCAATAACCCTTGCCCATGGTGACTTATCATTCATATTTACATATCGATTTATACAGAATCATTTTAGTTGAGCAATATCACACAAAGTACAGGCTCAATGGTACAATCTTGGTGCCCAATCTATGAATCAAGCCTCTGAACTACAGACCAAGAACCTTAACTAGGAATCCACAGTATGCTACTGCTTGCTGTCATTTGATAATTTATTTAATGCAATTATCACTTGTCCACAGGCATAAAGATAATGTGTTCTGTCCCTTTAAAAGCTGAGACTCATAAGTGTGTATGTATAGACAAATCATTTTTTGCAAATATTTAATATATTTATTGAAGACATGAAAAAAAAAATATATATTTTTTTTACAGATGTTGTACAGATGTATGCTTGTTAAAAGATCATTTATGTTTTTAAATTAGACTCTTAAATATGAACAGAAAAAATTCCAGAAGTACACATTGTCATGATCCCTCAACAAGATGGCGTCAAAACAACTTCCTGGGGAAGCCAGCTAAAATGTGCCTTGTGAAGGTATAAGATACCTTTGCATTTGGCTCAGTCAATGTGCATTTATTGAACTATTTTAACACCTGTAATTCATCATATGTGTACACCAAGGCATATATTCATACGTTTGTCACACTTTAGGAATGCTAGCCACCGAAGCTGCTATATGCCCAACTATCCAACCAATATTGGACTACAGTAGGCCTACAAGACCTTTTTATAAATGGCTACTTAAGCCTTATTTAGTTGTAGTCCATGGCTTCCGTTTCTGTAAACGCCTCACGTTTATCATTACAATGTTTCAGAAAGCATATGTAGTGTCTAGCATTACTGACACTATAATCATCATCCTCAACATCAACATAATAATCATTACCTTCTGGCAGAAGGAATTAACGTAGTTAAACTAAGGATGAATCATGTGGCATTGATTAATTCTGGTGTGCCTTTTGGGATTCACCAGTGACCACATTGCCATTTGTGCAATCCACTATATTTCTGCTTCTTCTGACGGAACAAGCAAATGATGTTTTTGAACGTAGATAGTGAATTGTGTTGTGTAATTGTGGATAATTATCAAATCAAAAGTTTGCGGCAATGCTGGCTCCAATTTTTAAATGAAATCAAGAACAAGCTCAATGTATTTGCAGTGGTTAAATGTCTGTGAAAGTCCAATTAGAATAGATTAATCCTCTTAGTCGCTAGGCACTGGGCTAACAGTCCAGCTTGTCTGCTTTTGTTTCTAGCACGGGGTTGTCAGTGGAAATTAATTGTTGGTATATTGTTCTGACACGAGCGCATGTGTTGCTTCAAACAGTGCTAATGTAGAAGATCAGGTGGGTTGCTCAGGATCAAGCTGTACACAATGGCAGGTATTGCCTGGATAGCAGGGGACATGAAGAACCTAGATGGGCTGAATAGTTTGTTTCAAAAGCAGATGCATTCCAGATGATTCTTTACAACACAGAGTCTTGACCAGTGGATGTTTTATGTGTCATTCCTCTGAATTTCCAAGCATGCTTCAGAACGCCCTAACTCATTTTTGTCTTTGCAAATCATATTGGGTACAGTGCAAGAGCCGTTTATTGTTGAGGAATGAATTACAGCTACATTTCTTTGTAGTGCAGTTGTAATTCTTTTTCAATTAGATGTTTTATTATAGGCCTACTGTAGTAGGACCTGTACTGTAGTTCTCTTCCGATTTCATGTAGAAGAATGATAATATTAATGTGATTTAATATTCACAGATTTGCCTGTGGAGAGGAGCACAGTAAGAAGACTCAAAGGCGTAGAAAAACATGGTGACATGAGCTCCCTGTGGACGCTTACAGCCAGAAAGCAGGCGGTGGAATGCTCCCATCCGGTTTATGGTGACCTTCCGTTGGACCCCCAGGTGACCGTTTATCTCCGCGTGTGTAGTTGTATTGTTCTGTCTCACTGGCAGTCTTCTTTGGTCTCCACACAGCTATTGTTGATTCACCGCGGTGTTATTGGGTTTCAATTTCACTGTTTGCACAGACTCTGGTAATATGATAACCAGAAGGATCAATTAAAACGCAAAGTGCACAGAGCTGGGGAATTCAGTGGTCAAACCCCTACACCACATGTTTTAAATTGGTCCAGTGTGCGGTTATGTGCTTGTGTATTTTATCAGTTTATTATTTATGTAGCCTTCTGATTTATGCCTGGATAACCCTATTAAAATATGCTACTGGGGCAGGAGAGGATCTAAAGCTAATGATTGATAGCATGTTGACATAAATTTTTTAATTGAGTATGAATAATCTTAATTTATGAATACTGAATCAATACGGGCATGACAATCAATCTCTTTTACTCGTATATGTATGTGAACGGTTAGGTAAGGGGAAATATTTGTTGAAAATATTAGATGGCGCAGAAAGTACACTGGAATGACAAAAAACTGTGACACAGGTCAAGGTTTAAAGGCATTTGTGACACGAGTGTGTTTGAGCGTGGGCGTGATTTTATGACCATGGATTTCAGACTGTAGCACATCACTGACTAGCGAGGGATTGGGGCTAAAAATGGGAAGGGGTGTTGAAACACAAAGACTGAACGTACTAATATTGGCCCATCATGCATAGACAGGCTGTGTGTGCGTGTGCGTGTGCGCCACGCGCCGTGCGCCGTGCTCCAAGCCACATTTACGACACTGTTTCCATCCACGGTGTACTGAATATAGACGTCAGTTAATTACCCTGCTTCAAACTTTGATGTGTCTACTTGGTGACCAGTTCCCAGTGTCTTGTGTCTGTTTCATGTCTATCTTGCGTTTGTACCTCATTACTGCCTCCACGTCTCCTGCTTGTCTTCTTGTCTTTTTTTCTGCCTGTTTCTGGTTTGTTTCTGGCTTTTTACACCGTTCTTATTTCTGCCACAGTGTGTTTGTTCTGCACAGGCCACAGAGGAGCAGCTCTATGCCGTCAGGGCCTTTTGCCCCCAGGTTGTGACAGAAAATGGCACACGCTGAGCTTTTACAACACAAACCTCATCCTGACCTCTGTGTGCATCCGGTTTATGCAGTGCATTCATCTGTGTTTATCGCACACGGATCGCACACGGATCGCACACGGATCTCTCCGCTCTTTAAAATGGAAATGTAATGTTTTCTGTGGAGCCTTTTCACTGCAACTGAGCAAATGAACATAAAACTCAACAGAGTTTCTTTCATCATGAAGTCCATTCAATTAATGCTCTGATACCCTAGATTATTATTTAATTTTTTATTCAGCTCCCTAAGAAAGCCCTGAAGCGCAAGGTGAAAGCTCTTCAAAAAATAATAATAATAATTTAAACGAGATAGTAAGTCGTTTATTCGAGATAGTGAGACGTTTGTACGAGATATAACTCTGAACTGATTTCAACGTGCATTTTAAGTGCAATTAAAGCCATGTTTGAGTATCTGCTTGTGTAGGCTACTTCGTTTGTCATATATATATATTATATTAATATATATATTAATTATTTTACGCATCCGCCATATTATGCGATCAAGATCGACATATTTTGGTAGTGTATTGACAGATGCAGAGAGCACACCTGATAAATAAGAATTAACTCGCTTAGGGAACTCTCAAAAAAAAATTAAAAAAATTTGACTTGTTAAAAAACGTGAAATATATCTGATAAACACAGATACCCTTATTTCCAAATTCCCCCAGACAGCTATATTGTGTAAAATGCCCTTTTTACTAGGCTTAGCCTACAGGAGGTCCAGTCAAAAATAAATAAAATGTCGGCGGTACATAGGCCTAAATTCGTTAAAAAAAAAATTTAAGAAAATATAGCTAATATAATTTATAATACTACGAGTTCCACTATAGGGAGCCACCATGGTAATAGGGTCTGGCTCTCTAGCTCTCCAGGGTTTGCCTACCCCTGGTATAGGGGTATAGGGCTGATGGGGTATAATGAAAATAAAACCCAACGCAATAATTTCAGCAGATTGCATCACATTCAATTCAGCCAGCTATATTTACAAATACAGATGGAGATGATAATTAAAAGCAAAGTATATTCCACTTATTGATACCTTTCACACGTTTATTCCTTACCTTCTTTACTTGACTCGTACCTAGCCTATGCCTCTTTTTGGGGGGTGGTAGCCTAGCCCCTCGTACTTTAGGGAGGGAAAAAATAGCTTCCAGGAGAGGGAGATCAGCTTCACCGAGAAGATGTAGTGGATTTCCCGTATATCATTATATATGACATACCATAAATATAAACATCATACTATGCACTGCGATAGGACTGCGTGCTAGGCTATAGCCTAGCTATATAATAATGCAAAAAAAATGAATTATTGTTAGTTTTAACTGCATAAATGCATCACATAATCTAGCATTATTAAACATCCACTGAGAGATATGATGCCTTTACCATAGCTTATCATAATCCTGACAACATTTTGACAACTCTTACGTTTATCCCCAGCCAAATAAAACCTAAATAGAAATCTAGGTTTTTTGCTGCAAGAAGTGAGAATGAAAGTAAATCGGGTAGCTCCAAATGCAACTTGGCCAAATCTGGCATGAATTGGACTCTATGCCAGTACCAGTAGAACATACATATGGTGATGCTGTACCAGTATGCGCTGATTACTATTGCACAAGAGTAAAAAAATAACACGGGTGTAAAACTTTATCAGCTGTCAGCGCAGAGCACAGACCCCAGAGTGCTACTGCTATACTGTACCCAAGGTCCAGTCAAATTTGATGCAAACATGGCAGGTTCAGAACAGGAGCTGAATGGGAGCTGAACAGGAGCTGAACTAAAGTGACTCACGCCGCATCTGATGCATGTTTATTAGAAAGAAGCTGTAATATGACTGGGCAGCTGCAGCATGAAATTAGTTCGTTTTTGTTGTTTCAATTTGGAGCGTAGATTCCCTGTCAGGGCTGGTCTGCAGTGTGTTGGCACTGATGGCATTTTGCAGGAGAACAGTATATCCCTTGGTGTGTGTGTCAGTGTGTGTGTGTGTGTGTGTGTGTGTGTGTGTGTGTGTGTGTGTGTGTGTGCGTCTGTCTGCTTGTGTGTATAGCAGGGAAGATGATACACCCGGGGCGTTTGATTAAAAGAGATGGCAGGATAGATTGCTCCTCAGACCATTACGAAAGCATTTTTTGTGTCTGACAGCAAGGAGACTGCGCACACGCACACACACACACACACACGCACACGCACACGCTCTCTGCGCTGAAGCAGCAGGAGGAGCACGATGTCACAGGCAGAAAGATCTAGAATATAAGCGGGATGTTTGGTTTGGGATGTTTGGTTTGGGATGTTTGGGATGTTTGGTTTGGGATGTTTGGTTTGGGATGTTTGGTTTGGGATGTTTGGTTTGGGTCGTTTGCTAGTTTGCTTTTGCACTTGGTTATGACTGCCTCAGGTCACCTGTGTTTTCACTCTGGAGATCCCCTCAAAAGCTGTATTGGGCAGTGTGGGTATTACGTTTATGCTATGTGTGTTCAGGCAGCTCTTTCTCTCTCCCTCTCTTACTCTCTCGCTCTCTATCATTCTCTTTTGCTCTCCTGCTCTCCCTCTCTCTCTCTCTCTCTCTACTTGCCTGGCTCTGCATTGGGATGAAAAACAGCAGGCTTGACCTTTGTCTTCAGGGCACAGTCAGTGTTGGAACGTTAAGCTAAACTGAACACTGGGGAGGGGCGTATCTGTGAATTGTAAAACCTGAGTAAAGAAAGAAAATGGAGATAATACCACTGATAAATACTACATGAACAAACTGGACAATTTATTTGATTATTAATTTTCATCTTGTGTAAGTAGGACAGTTGATGCCTCGAGACCTTAGTCACTGACGCTAGCTTTTCCTCTGTGCTTGTGTGTGTGTGTCTGTCTACCATAAGGGGGGTGATACTACCATGTGCCATGTCTTTAGGTACTGCTTTTGCCTGTCGTCTGTCTCATTCTTAATCCCTTATAAATGTTAGCACAACGAAAGCTATGGCTAAGGAAGCTTGCACATTCGTGGATGATCTTGGAGGCCAGTAAACTTCAAATTCTGACTTCTGATTCCTTTCTACTTTACCAGTATGCGATGACCGAGGCTTGTCGCGTTAAAACATCCGAGCTTGTGTCCAGAGGCGAAACCTAGAGACATGCAATTGATGTGAATAACCGCTAACGCACCCAAGCATGCACTGTACAGGTCATCTTCATAATTTTCAATTCCCAGTCATAAGACTTTATAGGTTTTGTAATTATCTGTGTTATTTAGCAGCTCAATTTTACAAAGAGCCCACTGTGCTGTTACCTCCAGTAGTTTATTGATCATTCAAACATGATATACTGCAACTTTCCTTTATTGATCAAGTTTACAGGACCGTCCCCTCTCCCTTGCGATATTCTTTATTTTGTTCTGTTTTAACAATACAAAAAGGCAAGAAGGCCCAATGAGCTTCTTTGTTGTAGGTTAGACATGCAGTGTCATACATGGAGCTCGGCATCGTGGGAATACCTGAGTATCTTTGTTGTAGGTTAGACGTGCAGTGTCATACATGGAGCTCGGCATCGTGGGAATACCTGAGTATCTTTGTTGTAGGTTAGACATGCAGTGTCATACATGGAGCTCGGCATCGTGGGAATACCTGAGTATCTTTGCTGTAGGTTAGACATGCAGTGTCATACATGGAGCTCGGCATCGTGGGAATACCTGAGTATCTTTGTTGTAGGTTAGACGTGCAGTGTCATACATGGAGCTCGGCATCGTGGGAATACCTGAGTATCTTTGTTGTAGGTTAGGCGTGCAGTGTCATACATGGAGCTCGGCATCGTGGGAATACCTGAGTATCTTTGTTGTAGGTTAGGCGTGCAGTGTCATACATGGAGCTCGGCATCGTGGGAATACCTGAGTATCTTTGTTGTAGGTTAGGCGTGCAGTGTCATACATGGAGCTCGGCATCGTGGGAATACCTGAGTATCTTTGTTGTAGGTTAGGCGTGCAGTGTCATACATGGAGCTCGGCATCGTGGGAATACCTGAGTATCTTTGTTGTAGGTTAGGCGTGCAGTGTCATACATGGAGCTCGGCATCGTGGGAATACCTGAGTATCTTTGTTGTAGGTTAGGCGTGCAGTGTCATACATGGAGCTCGGCATCGTGGGAATACCTGAGTATCTTTGTTGTAGGTTAGGCGTGCAGTGTCATACATGGAGCTCGGCATTGTGGGAATACCTGAGTATCTTTGTTGTAGGTTAGACATGCAGTGTCATACATGGAGCTCGGCATTGTGGGAATACCTGAGTATCTTTGTTGTAGGTTAGGCGTGCAGTGTCATACATGGAGCTCGGCATCGTGGGAATACCTGAGTATCTTTGTTGTAGGTTAGACGTGCAGTGTCATACATGGAGCTCGGCATCGTGGGAATACCTGAGTATCTTTGTTGTAGGTTAGGCGTGCAGTGTCATACATGGAGCTCGGCATCGTGGGAATACCTGAGTATCTTTGTTGTAGGTTAGGCGTGCAGTGTCATACATGGAGCTCGGCATCGTGGGAATACCTGAGTATCTTTGTTGTAGGTTAGACGTGCAGTGTCATACATGGAGCTCGGCATCGTGGGAATACCTGAGTATCTTTGTTGTAGGTTAGACGTGCAGTGTCATACATGGAGCTCGGCATCGTGGGAATACCTGAGTATCTTTGTTGTAGGTTAGACGTGCAGTGTCATACATGGAGCTCGGCATCGTGGGAATACCTGAGTATCTTTGTTGTAGGTTAGACGTGCAGTGTCATACATGGAGCTCGGCATCGGGGGAATACCTGAGTATCTTTGTTGTAGGTTAGACGTGCAGTGTCATACATGGAGCTCGGCATCGTGGGAATACCTGCAGGACACTGATGCGACAAAGACATTGATTATTTTTTATGTTTAGTGAATTATGCTTTGAGATGGAATACTGAGAGAAGTTGCGTACTAATATGAGAATGGCGGAGGCGTGAGTGTAAGTAGATTTCATTATGCAGGCCAGCCTAAATAAGAAATCTGGAAGTGATCTGCACTGGTCAGATCGGCATGCTAAGGGTAGTCCTGCTATCTGAAAACATCGGAGGCCTTCCCTGTGTCATCCAATCAGAGGTCTCGTCGACACTCAGACATTCATCAGCTGAGGTGGAGGGTTATTCCATTGCTTATGATAACCGGGGAAACGGTATAAACCACATAAACAGCATGGTGTATTCTACTGTGATAAATTCTAATATTTTTAATTTGTATCTCTGGAGTGCCAAATGGGACAAAATGCCTTTATTTTAGCATTCATGTTTTTCCTCCACATTTATCATAAAAAATATCCTTTTCTCACATGTACTTTATAATACTTAGAATGATTTACGAATGTTATCATAATATTTAGTGGTTTTCATCATAAGTGTAGATGTACACCAGAATATGCACCATGATCATTGCCATATATTAAATTTATATAATAAAACATTAACTGGGGTCAACAATGAAGAAACCTTTCCACCGTTACTAAGCTAATGCCAGGAGGAAATGCTAAACTCACTTCCACTTGAACACTCTGATGTCAGATTGTGTTTAGCTGCTTGGAAATGTTTGGGCAAAAGCCTCCCTGACTGCAGTTTGGAGCTGGAGCCAGTGCAGTGACCTGTTACAAAACATTACTTTCAAAATTCAACGTGTTTTTTGACACGCATGGCTGGGCTGGGCTGGGCTGAGCTGCGGTAAGGTCACCTACATTTCCCCCTGCAAAGCAACTTTGCTTCTTAGAAAGTTAGAGGCAGAATAACTCCACCCCTTTCTCTTGGGATATATAGATGAACCTGGTAATTTACAGTGCGCAATACTGCCATTATGTTAATGTATCATGACAAATGAACACAGTACCATTTGCAATGGCAACATATTTTCAGGCTCCTGTGAATTAAATTATATTCAATGCCAAGGAACAGAAGCGCACATTTTTTGTGAACCTAAAAAATAGAAAAGGGTATGCTGACAGGTTTGTGTAAAGGTCTCTAAATGAGTTTTGCACATTAAAATGTGGCACGCAAGGTGCTGAAATCTGGACCGTGTCCAGAACGTAGCGGATGTGCCCTGGCTGGGAAACGCTATGCCAAAACCGCACCCTACAGCAAACATATAACGGACTCATTTTTACCTCAGCATCTTGACCTCCTGCAATGCCGAACGTCATTGGTGATGTTTAACACAAAAAAAACAGGGGGTGGGGGGTGTGTGTGTGTGAGGGATATTCTAAACGTGAAGGACAAAGAGACACGCCAGCCCCCATTACTGTACAGACTCAGCCGAAAGGAAGAAAAGAGACAGATAGAGGCTGAAAGAGGTCGTGGGGGGATGAAAAAGGAACAGCTCACAAAATGAGCCGAGAACCATTTGGATTAAATAAATGGGCTATTAATGATGGGTTTTTGCTTTAATTATTGGAAAGGCTTTGATCACACACACTGATATATCTCCTGCCTGGCAACCAGAGCTGGTTCTAGGCACAGGCGACAAGGGCGGTCGCCATCTGTCTGGATGTTCGGGGGACCCCCCCAGACAGCAGGAAGTGTAGAACCGTGCCTGCTTGCAACACAGCTGTCATTTCCCGTTTGGAGTATTGGGAAAGGTTATTAATTAATACACGTAACATTCTATTTGCGTTGATGTCCATTTCGCCGACACAGGAGAGGACAGAGGGATGCCTACAACAGAGCAGTGATCCAAGAATGAATCCTCCTTCCGACTAAAAGGGAGAGTTCAGAGGGTGACCGCTGAATCGATGGGCCTTTTATGAATAGATGTGCTGTCTGGGATCGATAGTATTCACGGTCGGAATATCGGCCCCATTTCTGGTGGCTCTGTGATACATTAAGGCATTTAGGGGAGTGCTGGTGAAAACCTCTGAGATTGGTCCCATAAATCTGAATTTCTTTTACATTGCTCTCTATTCCATATACTCTGAGGATTAAGAGCCTTCTTAGTAGATGGGTGCAGACAGCACAGAGGTAGGGTAGAATCAGATTTTCACGTTTCAGGCTAGAAATTGTGCGCAAAATTGGTATCATTGATTCTCATATTTCTGTTTTCTGTTTCTGTGATTTCCTCGCTCATTTTGAAAAGCCGGAGACGAGCATTTTTTTTTTTGGATTTTTTTTTCAAAGAAAAGAAAACTTTGCCTTGTGTTGGTTGTTGGCCCAGTGGCGAGCGAGACCGGGAGCTTCTCAGCGGTGCTCTGACTGAAAGAGGAAAAACGACATATTGACCCACAAAGTGATTTACCTTCGTTTGCATGGAGCTGCACACCCTGCTGTGAGACTCATGATCTGGCATGTGAAGAAGATGGAGGGAGAACAGAGAAACCATGTCGGCATAAAAATTTTCTGTGTAAGCACTAACAAAATATACAATATACTACTACTGCTACTACTTACTATCGTCCCTTTACTTCTGCCAATTAATAATAATAATAATAATAATAATAATAATAATAATAAATAAGAAATAATTTAACTCTTAATAAAATAAGAGTTTTCATGGATCTCAAAGCAGTGGAAGGGGAGAACTTAGAATAGAACCATAGAATTTAACATCAAAATATGGTTATTTTCAGAACTGATCCATGAAGAACATTTCATACACTATCTGTTGGTTGCCAGTTGATTTTATATTTTGAATTAGAATTTAACCCTCAGTCCTATAACATATACGAATGAATGCATAGGTCTAGTGCTTACCTATAAAACTTGATGCTAAATTACTCAACCCTACTTCACCAAAATTATTCTGTTTGCCATCACGTGAAGCAATTCAGCCAAAACAAGACAAGTCTATGTTTGTTTGGGGGCGTTTTATACAATTTATTGACTGAGCCAAAATAAATATAATTTGAGAGCCGTCTTCTGATCTGAACCCTGATGCATTTCAGTTCCCTGATAGTGTAATGTTAAATATTATGTGCAGTACAGTCCTGATATTGTAGCATTAATTAAGAGCTGCAGTTCAGTTCTGGACAGCCTTCATAGTGTGCAGGTCCAGAGGAAAGGCCAGTGCGACCAGCGCTGCTCTGCGGCAGTGGATTGGCACGCTCAGGGGCCGTCTGTTATCGCTGAGTCTCCGTTTGCACTGAATATTGTGCCGTATGCTTTTTTTTAAGCTGGAGCAGAGTTAATGATGCACGGAGTGTCAGTGTCCCACTCGCTCTCACGGTGCGGCTCCCTGGGTTTTTAACCTCCAAACGCGGGGGCTACGGAACGCCCGCTCCTGGCTAAGTATGTGGATGCCCCAGGCAGGGTGGCGGTGAGAGCCCCTTTCTGCTCCAGCGCTGTTTCAGGCTTCCTCTGCCCCACACAAACGCTTCAGGGCTCTGACCTTCACCAGTGCCAGCACCACTGCCCTCCAGATGTCATCTATTCAGTCCAGCAGAAATGTGCATGCACACACATGCACACACATATACACACACACACGCACACACACACACACACATGCACTCACATACGTGCACGCACCTGACACGAACACACACACACACACACAGACACATGGACCCACACTCACACACACACACACACACACACACACACACACAGACACATGGACCCACACTCACACACTCACACACACACACACACACACTCACATACGTGCACGCACCTGACACAAACACACACACACACACATGCATGCACCCACACACACACACACACACACGCATGCACCCACACACACAAACACACAGACGCCCATGCCCATGCACACACACACACACACATGCACTCACATACGTGCACGCACCTGACACGAACACACACACACACACACACGAACACACACACACACACACATGGACCCACACTCACACACACACACACACACATGCACTCACATACGTGCACACACCTGACACGAACACACACACATACACAGACACATGGACCCACACTCACACACTCACACACACACACACACATGCATGCATGCACACACATACACACACACATGCATGCACCCACACACACACATTGTGCACTTGCACACACATACACATATACTGTATATGCACTCACATGCGCATATATGCATGAAAACCTCACTTCAAGTATAACTAAATATTGCATAGCCCCTTAAATAAAATATAAAAATGATTGATCCCCACTTTACCAAAAGATCTGCCATCGATCACACGCACACATACACGTCCCTCTGTTCTCTCAAGGATGCTCATTCACAAAGATAATGTATGAGAAATCATAAATGAATGGAGAGTTGATTGCTTCACTCTAAAAGATGAATGACTGGCTGGCAGGCTGGCCGGCTGGTGGGCTGGTTGCCTGTAAGAGTAGAACAAGCGGCTTGGTCAGGCAGTGAATAGAGAGATATGCAGAAGGGCTCAAGTACAACTTACACTGGAAGGCTTTTCATTCACTAACGTTTTCAATCGATCAGGGCATCCGTCCCACATCCAGCAAATGTGCTTGTTGCCACAACAAACGCATCGAGTTTCAGCCCGACTCTGGTGTGAGATGTCGCAGTGTCGTGGACCTTTAAGCCGGAAGGAGACTGGACAGTGGTACGTTCAAAGAGCAGCTCTCTGCCCCGCCTCCGTTTCAGAAGTGGCAATCAAGGCTGCGACGGCCGTTTTTTATTTTATTTTGGCACATCTCTCTTCCCAGGGGCATGACCTGGTTAAAATAAAAAAATGAGTCACTGGACATGCGGGTCTGGATTGCTCGCAAGCTGTCGTATCGCCAGAGGTGAGCGTGCCCCTCAAACCTCAGTGAGGTGAGCGTGCCCCTCAAAGCTCAGTGAGGTGAGCGTGCCCCTCAAAGCTCAGTGAGGTGAGTGTGCCTTCTCAAAGCTCAGTGAGGTGAGCGTGCCTTCTCAAAGCTCAGTGAGGTGAGCGGGCCCCTCAAAGCTCAGTGAGGTGAGCGTGCCCCTCAAAGCTCAGTGAGGTGAGTGTGCCCCTCAAAGCTCAGTGAGGTGAGCATGCCTTCTCAAAGCTCAGTGAGGTGAGCGTGCCCCTCAAAGCTCAGTGAGGTGAGCGTGCCCCTCAAAGCTCAGTGAGGTGAGTGTGCCTTCTCAAAGCTCAGTGAGGTGAGCGTGCCCCTCAAAGCTCAGTGAGGTGAGCGGGCCCCTCAAAGCTCAGTGAGGTGAGCGTGCCTTCTCAAAGCTCAGTGAGGTGAGCGGGCCCCTCAAAGCTCAGTGAGGTGAGCGGGCCCCTCAAATCTCAGTGAGGTGAGCGTGCCCCTCAAAGCTCAGTGAGGTGAGCGTGCCCCTCAAAGCTCAGTGAGGTGAGCGTGCCCCTCAAAGCTCAGTGAGGTGAGCGTGCCCCTCAAAGCTCAGTGAGGTGAGCGTGCCCCTCAAAGCTCAGTGAGGTGAGCGGGCCCCTCAAAGCTCAGTGAGGTGAGCGTGCCCCTCAAAGCTCAGTGAGGTGTGACGACAGCTGTGTGTGTGTAAAATGCACCAGTAGCGTTGCTTGTGGTGTGATTCCGACTCTCCACTGACAGTGGTCACTTTTGGACACTGTGGAGGTTGAGGTTTTTTTTTGTGCAGAGTACGGTGTTTTTTTCCAATCCTACCCCACATCCTGTTTTAAAGGGCTTCTGATGTGTCTGAGTTTTCTGCTGTCCACCGACAGCACTATGTCAGGGAATAACGGGTAGTGTGCTGGCGTGACTGAATTTGCCTACGATCGATAGCAACCCCAGCTATCCAGTTGCTTCCTTTGGATTTGATTGATGGTTGTAATGATTGCACTCGCACACGTGGACAACTGAAGGCTCTTGCTGAGGGTTTTTTCCTCTCCATTTCAGTGAAACGCGGCCTGCCGCCTATTTTGCAAGCGATACAAACAAGAATGAGACCTGATCGCTCCTGGGACTCCACATACTCCCTCTCTTGCGCCCATTGAGACTGCAGTGGAATAACTGTTTGAGGCTCGTGCTCGTAAAAGTATCGAAGAGGGCTTTCCCAAACCCAGCGAAAGACGCACGTTTGGAGTGAGCTGGGTTGCCTTTGAACCTGCCCAGGCCTTGCGGTCAGTGAGCGGGCCAGGTTATGCACTGAAGTATTGTGTTTCCAGCATGACCAGCTCAGCGCTGAGATGAGCGCTATTAAGCGAGATGAAGACATTACCCAACATCCCACTTAAACACTGCAGCACCGGAGGGGCATTAACTCTTCTGCACAGGAAGAACATCCCTAGTGTGTGTGTGTTTGCGTGTACGTGTGTGTGTACGTGTGTGTGTACGTGTGTGTACGTGTGTGTACGTGTGTGTGCTGAACACTTCAGAGAGCTGCAAAGCACATTCATAATGTGAATCTGCTATATATTTATTTTTCTTATTTTGATGGTGATTGATTTGGCCTCCTTTGGTTGTACTGAGGTTTATATTTGTTGTAGGTTTGACTCCCAGGATGATCATTGTACTCTTGAGCACAGTTCCTAACCTGAAACAGTATATATCTGGCTGTATAAATGGATACTATGTGCAAATATGCAAAAGGTTGCTCTGGAAACGAGCATCCGCTGAATGTCTATAATGTAATGTAACTGACAGCCCTGGTAGGCCTTCACACTACAAACTGCCTTTGTTTCTATTTGAGGGTGATGGCGTGCAGCAAAGATGCCCGCTGCAAGGGAGGTTGATTGGCCTTGGGGCTCGCACATGAGTAACACCACGCACAGCCCTCTCCTTCATTCTGTCACCGGTAAAGGTCAGAAAGGTGTTCTCCCCGCACGGCGTCTCAGGGGAACCTGGCAGGCGCTTTAAAGAGCTGCATTCTGCTCCACAGCCCCCGCGCACTTGGCCGGGACCGCGAGCTCACAGCACGCGACGGGAACACTGCAACGTGAGCGGAGGAGCGGAGGAGCGCTGGTCCCTGGCGCAGATCATCGCGCGCGGAGGGCTTTCTCCTCCATTCTCTTCTCCTTTTAACGATGCGAGTGTAATAAATCACGCAGTCACAGCCACACTCGTTTTTCAGGGGCTCGCGTCCAGGCCTCTCTTTCCCAGCATCCTCGGGGACCAGGAAGAAAGTCCTGTCGATGCTGTTTTTTTTTTGTTGTTGTTTTTTTTTTTTTTTGTCTGATCAGACTGCGAAAAGCCCAGGAGTTCAGTCTGAACACAGCAAAATGGCAGAGATAGGGGGAGGTGCATGAGTTTATCACTGACCTATTTGCATACATACAATAACTATGCATTTCTAATGTATTTCTATATGTGCTGTTCTTATATAAACAGTATATTGTCTTAAGATACATACACTATGTATATTATGTGTACAGTTCCTTCCTCTTGTCTAATGCATGCTGAGATAGGCTCCAGCCCCCCATGCGAGCCTGACCAGGAATAAACGGGTTAGATAATGGATGGATGGATGGATGTTTTATATACAGTGAACACCATAATTCATTGGACAGTGACACATGTTGTTATATTGGTTCTGTACACTAGCACTTTGAGTTTGAAAGTATACAACGGAAGTGCAGACTTTAATTTGAGGGTATTTTCATCCATATCGGATGAACCGTTTAGAAATTATAGAACCTTTAGTACATAGTCCCCCCCATTTTCTGGCATAAAAAAATATTGGACAGTTTAACAATGTAGAATGAAGTAATAATTTTTTATATTTGGTCGCATATCCTTTGCATGCCATGACTTCCTGATATCTGTGACCCAACAATCTAAAAAGACTCTTGATATCTTATGTTCAGGTACTCCTACAAGCAACACTATAACTTCTCTGCATTTGAACGGATCTTTATGGGAATTGGGGGGTGGGACTAGATTTAGCTGTAAATTACACTGGAACAGTATGAAACACGTGGTTGGCTAAATGGCTCTAAGTCATCAAGGGTCTGACGTATTAAACAAGCCTTAAACCATCACTCTGCTGCCAGAAATACAGTAAATATGGATGGATAACTTGAAGGGTTTCTTCTCCTCACTTATTTTTCCATAGAGTTCAATTGGAACATTTGTCAGGAGAAACGACCATTAAAGTGATCCATCAATATCTACTGCATATCTGGCAGCAGAGTGATGGTTTGAGGCTTGTTTGATACCTCAGACCCTTGATGACTTACAGCCATTTAGCCAACCATGTATTCCATACTGTTCCAGCCTAATTTACAGCTAAATCTACTCCCACCTCCCAATTCCCATAGAGATCCATTCAAATGCAGAGAAGGTATCGTGTCTCTTGTAAGAGTACCAGAAAATAAGATATCAAGAGTCTTTTAATATTGTTGGAAAATAGCCTCAAATGAAAACTGACAGTCTGCCCTTCAACCTCATTGTCATTGTATCCTTTCAAACTCAAAGTGCTAATGTACAGAACCAATATAACAACAAATGTGTCACTGTCTAATTAATTATGGTGCGCACTGTACATACAGTGCATACAATGTTCCATTTTGCCTTTGGCAACGTATGACATTGAAAATAATAATATTTTATACTGTATATTCTCTTGTGGGGAAATAAGACAAGCAGCTGATATAACTGTGGAGATGCAGGGAAAGCCAGTGAGGGATGAAGAGGCACAACTGCACTAAAATCATAACGTTGCCTTTGCGTTTCTGGCTTGTGTACACAGCCAGTAAGTGTGTGTGGATATACAAATGAGCTTGTGTGCGTATACAGGTATCTGGGTGGTGGATGTGTTTGTTTGTTTGTTTGTATGTTTGTTTGTGCGTGCGTGCATGCGCTGGCCTTTGCTTGTGTGTGATTGTGTATTAATATCTGTGTGTACTGTCTGTGTGTGGGACTACGCTCCAAGACCACAGATGTAATTTTGGCTTTGCAATTAATCGTGGGAAAAGCAGAGAGCAATTTACAGGATAATCAGCACGTTTGAGTGGGTGCCTCTCCTGGAAGAAATATTCATCTTCAACTGCTCCAATGCTAGTGAATCCATTACTAGACTGCTGCAGGAGTGCGACAGATATTGTATTGTATTTGTTCATCCAAGTCAATGAATGCCCACGACTAGTCCAATGGCTTTTCATTTTCAGTTATGCTCTGTACTCTACCACATTGTGAAGTGTAAAAATGTTTTTTTATTTTTTTATTATAATAATAAATAAAAAAAATTTCATCTCCTGGGGATATAGCTGCTGTGCACATTTTGCTTTATTGACTTTGTGCTTTGATTGTGCAATGTGCCTAAGTCCCGCAGCGCCCCCTGCTGCCCTACCCAATAGTGCAGGTTGGGGCAGCAGCACTTTCAGAGCCTGACAGCATTGCCTACAGCAGTGGTCCCCAATCCTGTTCCTGGAGATCTACTGTCCTGTAGGTTTTCACTCCAACCCTAACAAAGCACACCTCACTCAACAGCTAGAGATCTCGCTGAGCTGCTAATTAGTAGAATCAGGTGTGCCAAATTAGGGTTGAAATGAAAACCTACAGGACGGTGGATCTCCAGGAACAGGGTTGGGGACCACTGGCCTACAGTGCCCCTCATTGCTGACCTGAGTCAATTTATCATAGCCCTGTGTGTGTGTGTGTGCGTGTGTGTGTGCGCGTGTGTGTGCGTGTGCGTGTGTGCGTGTGTGTGTGTGCGTGTGTGTGTGTGTGTGCGTGTGTGTGTGTGTGTGCGTGTGCGCGTGTGTGTGTGTGTATGTGTGTGTATGTGTGTGCGTGTATGTGTGTGTATGTGTGTGCGTGTGTGTGTGCGTGTGTGTGCGCGTGTGTGTGCGCGTGTGTGTGCGTGCATGCCAGACTAACTGTACTTAATGGAAAGTATATAATTATATAATTAATACATTTGTCAAATCAGTGAGGATATTCTTAATATAGCTGTTTGCGTATGTAACCCCAAAACAGTGAAAGGTATTGGGACATTCTGGTTATTTTTGATTTACTGGACCAGCTAGAGTAGTGTGACTTGCAAAAATCATTTTGCTTTTGTGCATTTGCTCATATCCAATTATGTAGAATGTATATTTTTGATGTGTTTATATGTTATTTGGCTTAAGCCCAACAGTATATATATATTATATTTAAAAATAAAAAATCTATTTATATTGTTTGTGATTAAACTATGGCAACATTAAATGGACCTCTTACAGAAGTAATTGAATTATATATCATAAATATCATGTTAAAATTGAGGTTTTTCTGAACAAGGTCCTGTGAGGATTTCAGGATCAATGCCGTCTATTATTATTGTTTGAATTCAGCTCAAGGTTATTAGATAACATATATTTTTTTAAATACAGAATACACAGGCGTATCATAGGAGCGGAAGAGGTGCTGACCTCAGACCCCAGGTCAGAGGTCAAAGGTCTGTAAGATTTAGGCACATGATTTGAGGCAGGACTGACCTCAACTTTTTATAAAATCAGCGCTCAATAGACCAGATGGTGAGGAAATCCCATTTTAATGGAGGGTCTCCATAATATTTTATGAGCCTTTCACATCTTCTACATTTATCCAAAGTGATTTATAGTACAATGCATACCATAAACATCAGGACTGATACAAAGCTTGACCATCTGGCAATGAAACAGTGTCATTGTTCTAGCAAAAAGCAATAGGATAATGGAAATACATAAATATGACTTCAAGTACAAAACTATTTCAAAATACAAAAACAAATGACTAAATCAAAAAAATTATAGAATACATAGCTACAAATATGCATATTTTATATGTATCCATTTACTCATTTTCACTAATATCTCAATGTCTCAAAATAAAATATTTGTAAACGTAAATATTTTCATACATTGTCATTTAATTCTCTACATGCAATTGTATGGATCTAATGTAGAAAATGTGAATTAAATTACATTCTGCTTATTGTAAAATATTGTCTAATGTATGCTATTATGCATTCCCTCATGTTTTGGATTTCTTATTTTATGTATTTATACTGACAGGTTATTTCTACTTAAAGAACGAATTAAGAAATTGAGGCCGTGCTCTGATGTAATTGGCTCACTAATCTCACAATCCACTTTCATACTCCTGATCAGTGGTAATCTTCGACCCAACGTTTGGATTTAAACTATAAGACTGGACACCGCATTAGGCGCTCTCCTACCAGGCCTCTGCTCTCAGTTCCAGAAAAATATGCGTGTGGGCAAAACCTCAAGGGGAACTTTGCATTGATGTGTGATGGTTAATACCTATTTGTTATTAACACAAACAAACACAAAAATTGATGCCGCCCCCCCATTTTATTTCTAAATTTGGTGATCTTATCCACCCGGGCCTTAAACTGTATGGCCGTTAATACAACGCGTGATAGACTACGCTAGCCCTCGCTCCAGCAGCAGGTAAATGGCATTACGCTTGCAGAAAACATGCTCTATATTTTTTGCAGGCCCCTTTGCTCCTACGTAATTATGCAATCCGCTTTCAGAGGAGTGGGAGGGCACTGTGTCAACATGTTGATTTTAGTGAGACAGGGAAGTCTGCGCCCTCTCCACTGTGGACTTAATAGACTCAAATATAATTTATCCCCTCTCTTCCGCTCTCGAAACTTTTAACATCTTCTACCCACCCCATCCTCTCTCTCTCTCTCTCTTTCTCTTTCTCCGGAGCCTCACACTGATCTTTCTCATATCACTCTAAAATGAATGCACTGGTATATATAAATATTAATATAGCATGTGAATAACCTATATTTCAATATTTCTGCAGACGTATCCCCCAAATCCAATTTATACAAAAATACTGAGATTTGTTCATTAGCTTCCTACCTCCCTCTTTTTTTCTCTTTTTTTCTTGACACACACACAGCCTCCCAAACACACACACGCGCGCGCACTCTCTCTCTTTCTCTCTCTCACTCTCTCCCTCTCTCTCTCTCTCTCTCTCATACACACATGCACACGCTCTCTCTCTCTCGCTCTCTCCTACCTCACGCAGGGTCGTTTAGGTGCTGCAGCGTCTTTTCTTGTGAGTTTTTTCTTTTTTTTTCTTTTTTCTTTTTTTTCTACAAAAGTGGCAAGAGCGGAAGAGAACGATGTTGAGGTCCTGACTAATATTGAATGGATTAGCAATCTATTCTGAGCACTAATGAGATTAGAGTGTCATCGTAGACATGGGTCGCAGCGGCATGGTACCTTTTGTTGAGCTCCTTGGGGATTGTTTTCGCTGTCAGTTTTTCGGCACTGGAAATGGCGATGTGATGCTGAGCGAGGAAGACGCAGCTGAGGCGGATGCCAGGGAATAGAATTTACATGGTCACCTATGCTGGTCTGTGGTGTGGATTCGTAATATGATTCGTAATCTGAAATACACTACTGTCATGCAGTTTGCTTTGGGAGTGACTGCCATAAACAAAGAAGACCGCCTTCCTCATAAGAGAAAGATGTGGTGAGTATGAATTTCAGTGTGGGCGATGCAGAGGGGGAAGGAAAAGAGATGGGGAACGCGTAGAATTGCACAGTGCAGTCAAAGCAGTGTGTTATCTAATGACAGGAGAGAGGAAGCGCACAGCCATTATGCTCCGGCTTGTGCCGACTATTAGCTCTCTAGCTTTAAACCGAAGGAGAATAGCGGGGCTGTAGGTGACATATTCGGGCGTGAACTGCCGTTGCGGGAGCCGGCTCGTCTGTTTTCTGCTTGCTTTTCATGCTGCAATTAGTTTATTTCAGCTGATTGTGAGGTGTGCAGACAGTGTTTGCTTGTCCGAGCATATGTGTACGCGTGCGTGTGCGTGTGCTTGTCTGTGTGCGCGGAGAGCGAAGAACCGGGGCAAGTTCTGTCCATTTAAGAGAACAGTATCCCGAGTTTGATTCAGTCATAGTGCTGAATTAAAAAAATATATATATCGCTTTAGCTGCGGTGTGTGAAAATGCAGTTTGTATTAAAATATTGATGTAATTGATGATCAGAAGACATTGCACTGCACGAAAAAAAAAAGTTTTGCAGTGCGTAAGTATTACACATTTACGCACTTTTTATTGTTTCGGCTCTGTAGCTACTCCAGCACATTGGATTAGAAATGAAACCATGTGAGGTTAAAGTGTTGACTGTCAACTTTAATTTGATGGGAGCCTACTTACATCGATATTGGGCGAACCCTATTTATTAGTACCCTCATTTTAAGGGAGGAAAGGTAATTGGACAATAGGCTGCTCTGCTGTTTCGTGGCCAGCTGTGTGTCTCATTGCATCATTAGTTCATGCACAAGAAAGCTAACAAAAGGTCTCGAGTTGAATCTAGGTGTGGAATTATCATTAGGAGTCTCTCGACATGAGGACCAAATAAGTATCAATGCCACTAAAGCAGGCCAATCTGGGGCTGAAAAATCTGAATAAATCGATGAGGGACATAGCCAAAACATTTGTGTGTGGAAATGAACTGTTTGACACATTATCATACTCATGTTAAGAGGCACGAATGCACTGGGGAACTCATCAATGGCACAGAACCTGATAGACCACCAAAGACCATTGGATTGGATGACTGAGGAAAACCTTTTCAACTGCCGAACAGATCAAAAACAGTCTCCAGGATGTAGGCATAGAGACGCCAACAGCAATATGACCTCAGAGGGTTCACCATGAGAGGCACACCACTGGTAAGCCTTAAGAACAGAACAGCCAGGTTTGAGTTTGCTACAAAGTACATTAGAAAAACTGCCCTGGATCAAACTCCTACGGTTGCTTTGGTATACATTTCCCCCCATCTTTGAAACGTGGTAGTGGTGGTGTTATGGCTTGGGCATGCATGGCTGCCACTAGACCTGGCTTACTTGTCTTCGGTGAGGATGTGACTGCTGACGGCAGCAGCAGAATGAATTCTGAAGTGTATAGAAATATCATATATGCTCAGATCCAACCAAATGCCTCAGAATTAATTGGATGGCGCTTCACCTTGCAGTAGGACAATGACCCCAAACACACTGCAATAGCAACCAATGAGTTTTTCAGGGCTGAAATGTGGAATGTTCTTGATTGGCTAAGTCACCCCATCTTGAATCCAATTGAACATGCGTTTCATTGCTGAAGACGAGACTGACGGAAAAATGCCCCAGAAACAAACGGGCTGAAGATGGCCGCGGTTCAGGTCTGGCAGAGCATCACCAGGGCAGATACCCAACGTCTGGTGATGTCTGTGTGTCGCAGACTTCAGGGAGTCGTTGAATGCAAACGATTTGCAACCAGGTACTAAATATGATGACTTTATTTCAGTTGTTATATTAATTTGTCCTTTCACTTTCGCTCCCCCGAAATGGGGGTGCAATGTATAAAAAGGGCTGTATTTCCTCAACGCATCACTTGATATGTACGTAAATGCTCTCATATTAAAGCCGATAGTCTGTCATTTAACCTCATATTCATTGTTTTATTTAAAATCCAAGATGCTGGAGTATAGAGCCAAAACACAAAAAATTATGTCACTGTCCCAATATTTAAATACTACAGTATGACTGCACTGTATACCTATGAAAAGATTAATGTGTAGCCTGATGTCATAACATGATATATTGGTATGATATATACTGTTCTTTTTTCATTTGTATGTTTATTCATATTTTTTTATTTGCGATGGCTGTAGCCAGCAGTACACAGCCTTTTGATTATACACTGTATGTATGCTTGTTTATGTATTCTAAATTAATTCAAAAATGTTTACAGATACGTAATGCTAAATACTGGTGTCATTGAATCATAATTCCCTCTGCATTTCAGATGCTGACGTTAATAAAAGCCCAGCGTGGGGGAAAAAATGTGCGTCTTGTTTTTATTTGTTTACACATTTGTTTAGTGTGAAAGACTAAAATACAGCAGTTCTTGGAAATGCACATGCATGGTTCCTTTATACTACTGAGGGTAAACCTGTTCACCAGTATACCCTACCCGTTTCCCTGTCTATAGCCTCCTAGGGACTACTGCAAACGTAGTCAAGCGAACGGCATATTTCATGCCTAATTCATCTGCTTATTCAATCAACTGTTTTTTGTTTTTTTTTGTGTGCTCTAATGTTTATGTGTACGTGCCTGCAATACCCATTTCATTCTCCATTTACCCTTGAGCTTCTACTGTAGATATTGAAATGCATCTGAGTATACATGTCGTAATATTTACAAGCATGAAGTGCTGACGGTGAGCCTGTAGGCTTCACGGCACTCGGGAAGCCGAGCACCTTTGCTCCAGTATCATATTTCTGATATTCCGTGTGCTGTTTCGCACTGAAAACAATAGTCTTGGCTCAGTCGTCGTAACGCGTACGTATATTATGCGTTATGGGATCGGCGGAAGCAGATTGCTTTGGTAATCTGATGAGGATAAAAGGATTATGATCTTGTCAAATGTGGCGGTAAATATCAAAATCAATGAGAAATCAGAGGCTGGCCCAGCAGTTGAGCGGCGTGCCTCTTTCCTTTAAACGCGTACGCATATGCTTATTTTCAACCTCATAAGCGGCACGTTTGAGATAATCTCCCTGGATCATGACATAGCATTAGCATGCTCTGGGGCATATGGTGGCGTGTGTTCGGGACGGGGGTTCAGATGTGACTCGTTCTCTCTAAATGACAGCCGGATTAAAAGAGGTAACCCTTTTTTTTTTGTGGCTTTTAAAGCGTTTCAGGATTACCCAAAATAAAATACAAACCGGGGTATTGCAGGGTCATTATTACAGTGCTCTCTCAAGAGCCAGATATGCTTACCTAGGGCCTTTCCAAGGTTTATACGAAGACCTCACAGGTTCTGGAGGAGGGGGTGGGGGTGGAAATGACATTATCTCTTCAGCCTTTCCATTTCCAACGTCCAAAAGACTGCAGCGCTTTCAGAAGTCTGTTATTGCCCTTTTAAATCTTATGTGCAGAAGCTTAATCTCACCACAGCATGCCTTTCTGTAAATTGTCCATGTGTCTAATGTTGCACGAGTTCTCCCGCTTTTCTGAACTGCAGGAGGAGGATGTGTCATGTCACTAAAATGGCAAACGGGGTACTGTCCATTTGTTTATGGGAAGGTACTTAGCCCAGTGCATGTATTGTGTATGTGTTGTGGTGTGACTCCCTGTGTCAAGCAGGGGTCGATTTGAGGGGGGGGGGGGGGGAGGAGGGTGCAAGGGGATGCCACCCACCCCTGTTAAAATAATTGACAAAAACCGTTCCCTTTTTTAAAAACCTGCCATCGCCCCTTTCCATCCCCTTTAGGTTATAACAGCGCTCTGTGGTGTCACAGACCCCATCGTCCCCCTTGAAACTTTTATTTTGATTGAGATTTTTTACAAATTGAGCGCCGGTTTACCAGTGTATTTATTTTTCTATCCGTTTTGAATTCCACATGTTCTCAGTCTGCCAGAGCTGCTGTAATCTCCTTTCAGTCGGTTTGTGGCAGTGAACTGAACAGATTACACTGGGTTTATTCACTGGTCCTTCACTGTTCCTGCCCTCCCCACGCCTTTCTCTCAGGTCACCGGTCCAGTGGGTTTAGCCACCATTGGGGGGGGGGGTCAGCAGTGACTAGAGTAATGAGGTGAAAGACGGAGGCAGAGGGAGGGGGAGGGGATCAGAACGGGAGAATCCTAAATAAACCGAACGTAGCTGAAGTGATGGACAGAGCTGGAAATAATAGAATAAAAAATGAAATTAAGATTCAAGAGGCAAAATTGACTTTATTGTCCCCAAGGGAAAGTTGTCTGAGACACACTGCTGCCGCATAAGTACAATACGAACAACAGTACACAGTACCCAATACACAGTACACATTGACAACAGCACAATAAACAATATACTTGTCAGCCCACGTCTGTACAAACGGTTCCTGTTGACCTATTGAGGAGTTTGATTGACAGGGGACTAAATGAGCACTTAAATATATTTAGCGTGCATCTGGGAACCCTCTAACGTCTGCCAGAGGGGCAGAGTTCTTTTGCCTGCTTGGTTATAGTATCTTCAAATTATGGTTTGAAGGGGAGGATGTTGCCTAAAATCGTTGTTTTTAGTACAAAATTGAGATGACCAAACCACACAGATATCCCATCATGCAGGGTGTTCACAATAACCGTCTGGTAGAACATAAGCATGACCTTTTTGGTTGACGCCAAAAGTCTACGCGGAAAGGTACAGATACTGTCGACTTGGACAATTCAACACAGATTGCAATAAATATAGAGCCCCAAATATTTGTATGCCTGGACCTGGGCCATGTTTGCATTGTTACTGGTGAATGATCACCAGTGGATTCCTGATCAAAAATAATCTCTTCACTTTTTTGGTATTTAAAATTGGATGATAATCATCACCCCATTCCACAACCGTCCAAACCTCCGCCAAGTACATCCCCATGTCAGTGGTACAAAGCGCTTCTGTCTTGTGCTGTCAGTCAGTTACACTGCTTTCAAATAATATGAGAATCTTTGGGTTAAAACCACACAACACCATTTTGTGAGTTTCTCAGTTCTACTTGGTCTCAGTTGACTCTCAGTTGACCTATTTCTAGATTTCTATTTGCTGTTTGTGTAAGGCCCAGTCCAGCTGTTTTTAGCACAAGTTGTGAAGTGACTTCTGAGAGCAGATAAGGCTGTTACACCATCTCCGCTTAGCTCTCACACCGTCTCTCTTCTGCTCTTCAATTACTAGATCTGCATATACTCAGCACACATAAAATATAATTCAAATTACAATTCAGTCAATATTTAGCAAGTACATTTCACTTTATGAATGGATTTAAAACTGTTGAGACCCTCAACCCCACAAGGAAGAAACAAGTATTTTAAGCCTTTTTTTTATTGGTCCACTGGGAAGAAAGAAAAATGCAAAGAGGATCGAGAAAAACCACCATTATTAAAGCCTGTTACTCAGAACAAAACCTTTCCTTGAGATTTTGTGGAACAGGGTCGACTCGGACCCATACAGGAGATGGAAGGAGATTGCAAACAGAGAAAGAAAGGGTCCATTCCTCAGCAGGATTTAAAGGCTGGCCGGTTCCCAACCTCCAGCGTACGCAGCCTATTCTGTTCAAAAGCACAGATAGCTCTGTTCATCATTGCTATAGAGAGAATAAAAATGATGGAAGTGGAGGAGCTAGCTCACACTTCTTCAGCAGGTCCACAGGCCAGGACAGTAGCCTAGCATACGCCGTTCCCTGCGCCAGGTCTTTAGGGCGTGTCCCCTCACACTGTCCCCCTCGCACCTCGCAGATGCTGAGCAGATGTCCCCCCCACCACCCACCACCCACCACCACCCCCCGCTTACCGCAAGAGATCAGCTTTAACGTGGTGTGATTAAAATTTACAGTCCATTTTCAACCCTTAGTGCTGCTCCACCGGAGTTTGTTTCTTTTCCTTTTTTGGAAGTGCGATGTTTCACTGCGTGCCTAAGTTTAGACACGGAGGAGTGGGGCGAGGACCGTCGAGGTGTTTTTATTTTCAGAGAGAAACCGCCGGTTTGTGCTCGTGTCCGTGTTCCGTCTCTCCATGCATGGTTTTCGATGCATTGACATGACCATGGCGTCCGTGTTCCGTCTCTCCATGCATGGTTTTCGATGCATTGACATGACCATGGCGTCCGTGTTCCGTCTCTCCATGCATGGTTTTCGATGCATTGACATGACCATGGTGTCCGTGTTCCGTCTCTCCATGCATGGTTTTTGATGCATTGACATGACCATGGCGTCCGTGTTCCGTCTCTCCATGCATGGTTTTCGATGCATTGACATGACCATGGCGTCCGTGTTCCGTCTCTCCATGCATGGTTTTCGATGCATTGACATGACTATGGCCGTGGGTGGTTGGATATGCGTCTGTTTTTATAATCTCTATAATCTCTAATCACCATGTCTGTCTGTCCCAATGCCGGTCATCTTTCGTTACAGGGCTTACATACAGGCTTTGAGTACAGGCCGCAAACGGGCTTTCAGAAACCCCCCCCCGTCTACGTGTTTAAATATGCGGTGTCTTGTTTAATTTTTGAACAGGCATCGTGTTTCAATCTCAGTCCGTTGCCGTGGCACACGGCCCTGCGGTTGCATCCTGCTCTCTGGAGACGAAACCCAGAGATGAAGCGGTTAGTCGGACGAGCCTGTCGAGCCGCGAGGCTGTGGCGTTTCTCAGTGCGACCTGCTCTCATCCTTCAGGTCAGCGATGTTCAGACGTCAACCTGTTCATACAAAGGACACCAAACCAGGTTGATGACGTGGCTGACCAGTCAACTTCTGGACTTTTTTGTGTCAAAACTGGCCTTTATGCTTACTGGTGAATGATCCAATATTCTTCAAAATGAAGGTTGACATGTTCTTTATGGAGGGTTGGGGGGTGTTGCCCCCCCCCCAGTATGTGGAAACCTTTGAAATTCATGATGACAAAAATTTTTAATTTTAAAGGCAACATGAATTCACGGCCTTCATGTGAATAGGTTGGTGTCTGGCCATCACGTGCTCTTCACAAATTATAATAATTTTTTTTTTTTTTAATTATTTCAGATTTTTTATTATTTCCCGGTTTGGTAGCTAATTAGACCTCTATTCTAATTAAATTCCCCCCGTGTAGCAACCGCTAGAGAATCACTGCTGTGCAAGTAGTAGACGAGGCTGCCACGTCCTTTATCAGGGCGCGACTCCTCAAAGCCTGACCGTGATTCCAACTCGCCCAGGGCCGCTCTGCAAGCAGCGATTCTCTCCGAGCCCCGCCCCCCACCCGGAAGCAGCTGCCAATTGCTGCTCCCTCGGCCACCGACCATGCTCGGATCTGGCAGGACCGGGGCGCGAACCCCGATCCTCGGAGTACTGAAAGTCAGTGCATTTTACTTCTGTACCACCGCAGCGGCACTCAACACAAACCCCAGCTAGACTCATTAGCAGGTGGGAAGTTGAAGACATTTACTCATCGAACATTTGGGCAAATGGAAAGCGGTCTTGCCGTGTTCTCCCAGCCTCTCAGACTACATGGCCCGGCTTACCCACTACCGCCCGGGCGTAATCGCCAGCCCGCCCGCCTGTGACCCCAGAAGCTGTGTGGACCTCTAGCCTCCACGCCATGTGCCGAACCTAAGACCGCTGCTGATTCAGCGGCACCCTCGTCGCTTGCGCTAATTGCGCCGGGTTGTCCCGCGGAGCACAATAACAGCCCGCCTGCTGAAGACTTAGCACAGCAAAGCAGATTCATTTATGTTCACTGGAGTCGAAAGACCTGCGACCCCGGCCTCCTGCTCGTTGCTGTTTGGACACAGTGGGCGTCGCCTTCCCCTGTTGCTTCCGCTCCTGTGTTTTCTACTGGTCGACTGAATCATACGCATCACACGCAGAGGAGAAACAGGCCTCGGTTTACACCAGTAATCGAAAAAGATTTATTCATGTTTCTGCTCTTAAGGCCTCAAATGTTATTTTGGGTACTTTCAGTTCTCACTTGAATTTCTCCCAGAATGTGTTGCTTGGTACAGAGGAAAAATAAATTGCTGTAAAATAACATGCTACCCTAGTTCTTATGGTATTTTATGTTAGACATCTGGATATGTTGCCCTGTGGCATTCATTGGCTCTGGAAGTTTAAAAAAAAATCTTGTAACCATAGTCATGATGATGTAGACATGCAGTGCAGTCTGTAAGTATTTGGGCAGTGACACAATTTAGTTGTTTTGGCTCTATAATGAATGCATATGAGGTAAGAGTACAGACTGTCAGACTGTTAGGAATTACTGAACTTTTCATACATAGTCCCCCCATATTAGGGAACCAAAAGTAATTGGACAATAGGCTGCTCAGCTGTTTCGTGGCCAGTTGCGTGTCTCATTGCTTCATTAGTTCATGCACAAGAAAGCGACCAAAAGGCCTCGAGTTGATTCTAGGTGTGGCCTTTGCATTAGGAGTCTGTTGCTGTTGTCTCTCAACATTGCCAGTGTCATTGTGAGGCTGAAAATCCGAATCAGAGACACAGACAAAACATTGGGTATGTCCAAATCAACTGTTTGATACATTGGATGGTGACCATTGGATTGGATGACCGAAGAATCCTTTCAATTGTGAAGAAAAAACACTTTTCAACTGCCGACCGGATCGAGAATCTTCTCTAGGATGTAGGCGTAAATGTGTCAAAGATGACAATACAACGACTACTCCAGGAGAAAGAAAGGAACTACTCATGATCCAAGGCATACCCCCCCACTGGCTTGGGCCTGTATGTGAAACATGGTGGAGGTGGTGTTATGGCTTGGGCCTGTATGTGAAACATGGTGGAGGTGGTGTTATGGCTTGGGCCTGTATGTGAAACATGGTGGAGGTGGTGTTATGGCTTGGGCCTGTATGTGAAACATGGTGGAGGTGGTGTTATGGCTTGGGCATGTATGTGAAACATGGTGGAGGTGGTGTTATGGCTTGGGCCTGTATGTGAAACATGGTGGAGGTGGTGTTATGGCTTGGGCCTGTATGTGAAACATGGTGGAGGTAGTGTTATGGCTTGGGCCTGTATGTGAAACATGGTGGAGGTGGTGTTATGGCTTGGGCATGTATGTGAAACATGGTGGAGGTGGTGTTATGGCTTGGGCCTGTATGTGAAACATGGTGGAGGTGGTGTTATGGCTTGGGCCTGTATGTGAAACATGGTGGAGGTGGTGTTATGGCTTGGGCCTGTATGTGAAACATGGTGGAGGTGGTGTTATGGCTTGGGCATGTATGTGAAACATGGTGGAGGTGGTGTTATGGCTTGGGCATGTATGTGAAACATGGTGGAGGTGGTGTTATGGCTTGGGCCTGTATGTGAAACATGGTGGAGGTGGTGTTATGGCTTGGGCCTGTATGTGAAACATGGTGGAGGTGGTGTTATGGCTTGGGCCTGTATGTGAAACATGGTGGAGGTGGTGTTATGGCTTGGGCATGTATGTGAAACATGGTGGAGGTGGTGTTATGGCTTGGGCCTGTATGTGAAACATGGTGGAGGTGGTGTTATGGCTTGGGCATATATGTGAAACATGGTGGAGGTGGTGTTATGGCTTGGGCCTGTATGTGAAACATGGTGGAGGTGGTGTTATGGCTTGGGCCTGTATGTGAAACATGGTGGAGGTGGTGTTATGGCTTGGGCCTGTATGTGAAACATGGTGGAGGTGGTGTTATGGCTTGGGCCTGTATGTGAAACATGGTGGAGGTGGTGTTATGGCTTGGGCCTGTATGTGAAACATGGTGGAGGTGGTGTTATGGCTTGGGCATGTATGTGAAACATGGTGGAGGTGGTGTTATGGCTTGGGCATGTATGGCTGCCCTGGAACTGGCTCACTTGCCTTTATTGATGGTGTGACTGCTGATGGCAGCAGCCGGGTGATTTCTGAAGTGTAGAGAAACGTCTTATATGCTCAGATTCAACCGAATCCCTCAAAAATCATTCAACACGCTTCACCTTGTAGCAGGACAATGACTCAAAATATACTGCCAAAGCAACCATGGTTTTTCATGGTCAAAAAGTGGAATATTTTTGACTGATTAAGTCAATCACCCGACCTGAATCCAATTGAACACGAGTTTTACATGCTGAAGACAAGACTGAAGGAAAAAAGCCCCCAAAACAAACAGGAGCCGAAGATGTCTGCAGTACAGGCCTGTCAGAGCATCACCAGGGAAGATAACCAGCGTCTGGTGATGTCTGTGGGTCGGAGACTTTAGGCAGTCATTGAATGCAAATTTTCCACTAAGTACTAACTATGACAACTTTATGATTATGTTAATTTGTCCAATTGCTTTTGGGGTAATTATGTATAAAATGGGCTGTAATTCCTACACGGTTCACTTGGTATGGATGTAAATACCTATAAATTAAAGCTGACAGTCCTCACTTCAACCTCAGTCACTGTTCATTTCTAATACGCCGTGCCGGAGTACAGAGCCAAAACAATACAAATTGTGTCACTGTCCAAATACTTACAAACGGCACTGTATGTACATGCATTATTACACGCATGGGATAAATTACAGCTTTGTCTGAAAATGGTCCAAACATGAAAAGGGTATTCTTTGTGCTGTGCAAACATCTGAGCTTATAGCCGTCAAAAGAATAAGCATATGTGTATGTGATAAAATTGCCTAAAGTATTTTTAGGCTCATTTTTAGCACAACTGTTTTCTAGGAAGATGGCCCATTTAGAAGAGCTTAAAACAACTGCTAGCTGCGTTCCTGTTTATCCTAATAGCTCAATCTTTAATAGCTAGTCATTCTTAGTTTCGTTATCCCCCTTTGAAATGTGTTTATCAGACATATACGTATCTACGTATATTGAACGCTGCTCATATTTTATGATATTCAGTTTGTATTCCGAAGTGTTGATTGAAATGAAGCACTAGAAGTGCAGACTAAACAGCAACGTATAATTTGCTTATTATGGTTCAAATTATAGCAAATCAAGCAAATTAGCATGCAGTGCAAACTGATGATACAGCGCTGGAACTGTAGGACTCGCACAACTTAGTTATAATATTTCCCAGCACTCTCTTGTGAGAGAGATTTGGTTTTGGGACTTGTGGTTTTTTGTTCACAGTGTATGTAAAGCAATGGTGAAAATCTATAGTGGTTTAAATGTACGTTTTTTATTTATTTAATTAAATATGACCTTTCACCATTCATATGAATCATTGAGCCTGCATATCTTTTGTGGAATTCTCTATGATTCATAGCATATACTGGTATATAAAATCTAATAATAACTGATTTGAAACTTCTGAAATGTTAATTTCACTCCCATGAAGCTTGACAAATGCTTAGCATTGGTGTTTCAATACACATGCTGAGATTTAGTTAACATAAAGACAAACCAACTTAAACTGTAAATACATACAGTATATATATTATATATATATATGGTTTGTCCTAGTGTAATTTCATTTGTACCTCTCAACACTATTCTAAATTTTATATTTTAAACTGCATTTTACAAAATGAGTCATGTTATGAGATTTGTACGGCTTTAAAGATGAGCATATTGTTTGAAAGACGCCATTGAAACATCTTTCATTGTCCATTTTAAATTCAATCTTTATAAACTTGTTACATCACGTCGGATGGACCTCTCTAAGCCTCTGGTCCCATTAGAAACCACTGTTACAGACAATGCTCTCGTGTAAAATAACTTGCTGGGTTTGTCTTAAAAGGGTTTTTATGTACCAGTTTTTGAGCACACGCATGCTTAATGCACATTTTGGTCTGGAAGCGATAGTGGCTCGTTCTGGTCCACTCGGCCTGTTCTTTACCTGCATAAGGTCTTCTGGTCCACTCGGCCTGTTCTTTACCTGCATAAGGTCTTCTGGTCCACTCGGCCTGTTCTTTACCTGCATAAGGTCTTCTGGTCCACTCGGCCTGTTCTTTACCTGCATAAGGTCTTCTGGTCCACTCGGCCTGTTCTTTACCTGCATAAGGTCTTCTGGTCCACTCGGCCTGTTCTTTACCTGCATAAGGTCTTCTGGTCCACTCGGCCTGTTCTTTACCTGCATAAGGTCTTCTGGTCCACTCGGCCTGTTCTTTACCTGCATAAGGTCTTCTGGTCCACTCGGCCTGTTCTTTACCTGCATAAGGTCTTCTGGTCCACTCGGCCTGTTCTTTACCTGCATAAGGTCTTCTGGTCCACTCGGCCTGTTCTTTACCTGCATAAGGTCTTCTGGTCCACTCGGCCTGTTCTTTACCTGCATAAGGTCTTCTGGTCCACTCGGCCTGTTCTTTACCTGCATAAGGTCTTCTGGTCCACTCGGCCTGTTCTTTACCTGCATAAGGTCTTCTGGTCCACTCGGCCTGTTCTTTACCTGCATAAGGTCTTCTGGTCCACTCGGCCTGTTCTTTACCTGCATAAGGTCTTCTGGTCCACTCGGCCTGTTCTTTACCTGCATAAGGTCTTCTGGTCCACTCGGCCTGTTCTTTACCTACATAAGGTCTTCTGGTCCACTCGGCCTGTTCTTTACCTGCATAAGGTCTTCGAGTGTGGTACATGGCTTGCTTGCAGGTGCCATAGCCCTGGTACTTAATTTTTTACTAATTCACTTCCCACACTAAATTGCACCAGAGAGAGTAATGTTACATTTCACGTTTGTATTAAATTGCTTTCCTGGTTGTCTTAGTAATCTATCAGAAAGCAGCAGAGGGCATTTTAATCTTGGACTTGATATGTGATCTCAGCTGTGTGTAAGACCACAAGTAGGAGGTCGAAGTGCGACTTGCAGTGACACAAGCTCTGTGTGTGTGTGTGTGTGTATGTGTGTGTGTGTGTGTGCCTGTATGTCTGTGTGTGTGTGTGTGCGTGCGTGTGTGTGTGTATGTGTGTGTGTGTGCGTGTGTGTGTGTGGATGTGTGTGCATGTGTGTGTCTGTATGTATGTATGTCTGTCTGTGTGTGTCTGTGTGTACGTGGGTGTGTGTGCATATGTGTGTGTGTGCGTACGTGTGTGCACGTGTGGGTTCATGCATGCTAGTATATGTGTGCATGTACAGTATCTGTGTGTGCGTTTGTGTGTGTGTGTGTGTGTGTGTGCGTTTGTGTGTGTGTGTGGGTTCATGTATGCTAGTAGGCTATATGTGTGCATGTACAGTATCTGTGTGTGCGTTTGTGTGTGTGTGTGTGGGTTCATGCTAGTATATGTGTGCATGTACAGTATCTGTGTGTGCGTGTGTGTGTGTGTGTGCATTTGTGTGTGTGTGTGTGTGTGGGTTCATGTATGCTAGTAGGCTATATGTGTGCATGTACAGTATCTGTGTGTGCGTTTGTGTGTGTGTGTGTGGGTTCATGCTAGTATATGTGTGCATGTACAGTATCTGTGTGTGTGTGTGTGTGTGCATTTGTGTGTGTGCGTGTGTGGGTTCATGTATGCTAGTAGGCTATATGTGTGCATGTACAGTATCTGTGTGTGTGTGTGTGTGTGTGTGTGTGTGTGGGTTCATGCTAGTATATGTGTGCGTGTACAGTATCTGTGTGTGTGTGTGTGTGGGTTCATGCTAGTATATGTGTGCATGTACAGTATCTGTGTGTGTGTGTGTGTGTGTGTGTGTGTGTGTGTGTGGGTTCATGCTAGTATATGTGTGCATGTACAGTATCTGTGTGTGTGTGTGTGTGGGTTCATGCTAGTATATGTGTGCATGTACAGTATCTGTGAGTGTGTGTGAGTGTGAGTGTGTGATTCAGGGCATTGATCACATATGGCAGCTTTGGCTCATTGCAGCCTTTCCCCAGTAGAAATAGAGGGAGGGAATATTTCAGCGTGTATTCCTAGTCGCTGTACCAGACCAGAGAAGAAACGAACCACAGAAGGTGCCTTCCTCTGGTGGAGCCCTCCTGAGAAGTGCTTTGTGAGGACATATTGGTGCAGTGCTATCGAACGCACTGTTCTGCCGCATCATTCTCTTTTCCCCTTCCTTTTGGCTATGCCCCCCCCCTCCCCCCCCACCTCAGAAAGGGGAAAGATAAAAATATGTCTGTGTGAGGACGCTCTTTATACCTTTGTGTGCTATGCTGGTTTGTTTCATTGCACGTTAGATGTAAGATCCTCCCACTGCATCCGCCATCTTAATCTAACCAGCCTGGAGAAGCATTCAGCTTCAGCAGAGCACAGCATTGTTGAGAGAACAGCAGGCTAGCCCCAAAAGAAAAAACCTCTTTCCCCTCTATAGCCCACAAAAAAGCCTCTTTCCCCTCTATAGCCCACAAAAAAGCCTCTTTCCCCCTCTATAGCCCACAAAAAAGCCTCTTTCCCCTCTATAGCCCACAAAAAAGCCTCTTTCCCCTCTATAGCCCACAAAAAAACCTCTTTCCCCCTCTATCTCCAACCTACAGCATCTGTGGATCTGCAGCCTTCAAAAGCTTCACTCAGAAGCATAACTCTGTATGTCACAATGGCGAGCAGCGGTGGCTGGCTAAAGGGCTGATGTTCTGTACCTAGCCTGTCCTGAGGCAGGCCGGCTGACATTAAACCCAATTATGCATGCTCGCATCGAATGTCACTCAGTCCGTCGGGGGAGAAAATCGTCCTTTTGAAAAAGGGAAAAGCATTACTGGCGTATGTTTACTTTCTCTTTAGCGTCTCAACTGTGCCGTGTGGTGTGCTTTAACGTGTCCGCCACGTGAGATGATATCTTGTGCCAGCAATATCCTGACCATGTCTCGCATGTGTGTGTGTGTGTGTGTGTGTGTGTGTTTTTCGGTCCTCAGGATAACTCCCAGCCCCCGGGTTCCGAAACTTCCTTTACCTCCTCCTATGAATTGGAACCAGGGCAAGCCATCACTGCGGAGGATCAAGGGTCGCATTCACCGGAGCAAGAGCCTGGACAGCGTCGACCTGATGGACTCCAACGTGAGTGGAGAAAGGAAATGCGACTGTTTATGTCAAAGCTTTCCCCGTTGGATTGATTGATTGGTCGATTGATTAATCGATATAGTTCATTGAGCCCCAGCGGGGCTAGAAGCTGAGTTCATTTCAATTTTGTACAGGCAGCAAATTCCGCCACTTGTGGCTGCGTGGCCATTAAACCAAACCGAACTGAACTGAACTAATTCACATTGTCATCAGCTGCAGGACACATGAGTGTCATTCAATCAGATGCCAGGTGACATAAATGTGAAAGGCCACACTTCAGTAACTTGGTACGCACTTCAGTAACTTGGTACGCACTTCAGTAACTTGGTACACACTTCAGTAACTTGGTACGCACTTCAGTAACTTGGTACGCACTTCAGTAACTTGGTACGCACTTCAGTAACTTGGTACGCACTTCAGTAACTTGGTACGCACTTCAGTAACTTGGTACACACTTCAATAACTTGGTACACTGTAGAGGCAGGGTTTCTTGGGTATTCAACTTGCTGCAAACACAGGGCTTATTTGAAGGCTTCAATCTGCTTCACACCAGTATGTTAGTTCAATCACCATTTATTTTAATGACATATAACTGAAACTTGCTGACAGACAAGTCAAGATATGCACTTCACTGACCACTAAATGGCTTTGAAAGTAATCATGAACTTAATTCATCCCTTATGTGGGATTAAACAAACTACTATTTTGTTCAAATAAAAATGAAAAAATAGAAGATAAATCTGACAATTTAAGGAGTTGATTTAATAAATTTTTTATGTACAAAATCATGTGTAAAACTGTTACCAACCACAAAAAATTGTTTGAGGTGATCAAATCACAAAGTGCAAAGAGGACTGTGTGCTAAAATGGAGAGATATGTGTATTTATCATTTTTGCGGGTTAACCTCAATTAATAGGCAAAATTGGGCATCCCTACTTATTTTTCGAAAAAGTGGGAGGAGGTCAGGCAAATAAATTACTTTAGCATGTGGAATGTGATTTACTGACCCCGAAAGCAATTTTGGGAAAGGTAATTGCATGTGTATTTGTAGTACAAATGGGACGCAGGTATTAAAAGACGTGTAATCGATAAGATGACGCTGTCATTGTAGCAAGAAGGAGACGGAACAATCAAACGTCTCCTTCTTGAGATGTAGAGAAAAGGTATTTTACACTTCTGTAAATCTCTTTAGAATGTCAGAGGCAAAAAATTATAGATACATATCGCCTATCTAGCGATGCCATTTTAGATACATATCGCCTATCTAGCGATGCCATTTTAGATACATATCGCCTATCTAGCGATGCCATTTTAGATACATATCGCCTATCTAGTGATGCCATTTTAGATACATATCGCCTATCTAGTGATGCCATTTTAGATACATATCGCCTATCTAGCGATTCCATTTTAGATACATATCACCTATCTAGCAATTCCATTTTAGATACATATCGCCTATCTAGCAATTCCATTTTAGATACATATCGCCTATCTAGCAATGCCATTTTAGATACATATCGCCTATCTAGCGATGCCATTTTAGATACATATCGCCTATCTAGCGATGCCATTTTAGATACATATCGCCTATCTAGCGATTCCATTTTAGATACATATCGCCTATCTAGCGATTCCATTTTAGATACATATCGCCTATCTAGCGATGCCATTTTAGATACATATCGCCTATCTAGCAATGCCATTTTAGATACATATCGCCTATCTAGCGATGCCATTTTAGATACATGTCGCCTATCTAGTGATTCCATTTTAGATACATATCGCCTGTGTAGCGATGCCATTTTAGATACATATCGCCTATCTAGCAATGCCATTTTAGATACATATCGTCTATCTAGCGATTCCATTTTAGATACATATCGCCTATCTAGCGATGCCATTTTAGATACATATCGCCTATCTAGCAATGCCATTTTAGATACATATCGCCTATCTAGCAATGCCATTTTAGATACATATCGCCTATCTAGCAATGCCATTTTAGATACATATCGCCTATCTAGCGATTCCATTTTAGATACATATCGCCTATCTAGCGATTCCATTTTAGATACATATCGCCTATCTAGCGATGCCATTTTAGATACATATCACCTATCTAGCGATTCCATTTTAGATACATATCGCCTATCTAGCGATGTCATTTTAGATACATATCGCCTATCTAGCGATTCCATTTTAGATACATATCGCCTATCTAGCGATACCATTTTAGATACATATCGCCTATCTAGCGATTCCATTTTAGATACATATCGCCTATCTAGCGATTCCATTTTAGATACATATCACCTATCTAGCGATGCCATTTTAGATACATATCGCCTATCTAGCGATGCCATTTTAGATACATATCGCCTATCTAGCGATGCCATTTTAGATACATATCGCCTATCTAGCGATGCCATTTTAGATACATATCGCCTATCTAGCGATTCCATTTTAGATACATATCGCCTATCTAGCGATTCCATTTTAGATACATATCGCCTATCTAGCGATTCCATTTTAGATACATATCGCCTATCTAGCGATGCCATTTTAGATACATATCGCCTATCTAGCAATGCCATTTTAGATACATATTGCCTATCTAGCGATGCCATTTGAGATACATATCGCCTATCTAGCAATGCCATTTTAGATACATATCGCCTATCTAGCGATTCCATTTTAGATACATATCACCTATCTAGCGAGGCCATTTGAGATACATATCGCCTATCTAGCGATGCCATTTTAGATACATATCGCCTATCTAGCAATGCCATTTTAGATACATATCGACTATCTAGCGATGCCATTTTAGATACATATCACCTATCTAGCGATGCCATTTTAGATACATATCGCCTATCTAGCGATTCCATTTTAGATACATATCGCCTATCTAGCGATTCCATTTTAGATACATATCACCTATCTAGTGATGCCATTTTAGATACATATCACCTATCTAGCGATGCCATTTTAGATACATATCGCCTATCTAGCGATGCCATTTTAGATACATATCGCCTATCTAGCGATTCCATTTTAGATACATATCACCTATCTAGCGATGCCATTTTAGATACATATCACCTATCTAGCGATGCCATTTTAGATACATATCGCCTATCTAGCAATGCCATTTTAGATACATATCGCCTATCTAGCGATGCCATTTTAGATACATATCGCCTATCTAGCGATGCCATTTTAGATACATATCGCCTATCTAGCGATGCCATTTTAGATACATATCGCCTATCTAGCGATGCCATTTTAGATACATATCGCCTATCTAGCGATGCCATTTTAGATACATATCGCCTATCTAGCGATGCCATTTTAGATACATATCGCCTATCTAGCGATGCCATTTTAGATACATATCACCTATCTAGCGATGCCATTTTAGATACATATCGCCTATCTAGCGATGCCATTTTAGATACATATCGCCTATCTAGCGATGCCATTTTAGATACATATCACCTATCTAGCGATGCCATTTTAGATACATATCGCCTATCTAGCGATGCCATTTTAGATACATATCGCCTATCTAGCGATGCCATTTTAGATACATATCGCCTATCTAGCGATGCCATTTTAGATACATATCGCCTATCTAGCGATGCCATTTTAGATACATATCGCCTATCTAGCGATGCCATTTTAGATACATATCGCCTATCTAGCGATGCCATTTTAGATACATATCGCCTATCTAGCAATGCCATTTTAGATACATATCACCTATCTAGCGATGCCATTTTAGATACATATCGCCTATCTAGCAATGCCATTTTAGATACATATTGCCTATCTAGCGATGCCATTTTAGATGCATATCGCCTATCTAGCAATGCCATTTTACAGCTTTTGGGCGGCATAGGGAAGAAGCCCGCTATAAGTAGTAGAAGTATAATATATATCCGCTATATATGGCAGCTATTGATCTCCCAGTCCAACTGTTCAGGTGGGTTGTTCCTGATTCTGAACACTTTCACACTTACGGACACACAGGCGTGTCAATTCTATTTTTTTCGTTGGCTCGTATGGACACATGGGTGTGTTTGGAATATCCTTAACCGAATGTTCTGAATGGTTGTGTAAACGATTCACTGGCCCATTCTAGCTAATGCTGAAAATACACAAAAAGAGAATTTGTATAGTATTTGAATAAAACAAGCAAAGCAATGTTTATTGTAATGTGAATAACCATGCAAATAAAAACTTTATCAAAATAAAACCCACCGTCAGATGAAAATGCTATTTTATGCGACACTATAGTTAAGATAATTTCAGTACTGATAAACTTACTCTCACTTCTGCTTACTCCCGACAGAAACTAAAAGACATCTAGTGAAGCAATTTGTTGGAAGCCGCCAGAGTGTTCGGTGTAACAGTAGCCTACAGCATCTACAGCCTACCAAAAAATATTTATTAATGATATAACTTAGACAGAAACATGTGCTGTGTGATGCACCTGCCCTCCCCAGCAATCAACAGGCTTCGGGGAAAGCGGATTTAGTTTTGTTTCTGCTGTCGGTTTTTCTTGTACGGGGTCGTTATTAAGGGGCCGTGTGCTTGAAAGGGTGCTCGCTATTCCAGTGGGGAGCCCAAGCCCATCTGCATCCCGCCCACCAGGGTATTATTTATCACCTGAATTTAGAGGCACAATTTGCAATCCACACACACAAACATTTAGCGCTTAGTCTACTGTTTAACCCACTGAGCCAAGCAGAGCTGTAACGGAATGGCCAGGTTTGACCCAGGATGGGTGTGTACACTCAGGCCAGGTTTGACCCAGGATGGGTGTGTATATCCTGGCCAGGTTTGACCCAGGATGGGTGTGTATATCCTGGCCAGGTTTGACCCAGGATGGGTGTGTACACTCAGGCCAGGTTTGACCCAGGATGGGTGTGTACACTCTGGCCAGGTTTGATCCAGGATGGGTGTGTACACTCAGGCCAGGTTTGACCCAGGATGGGTGTGTATATCCTGGCTAGGTTTGACCCAGGATGGGTGTGTACACTCAGGCCAGGTTTGACCCAGGATGGGTGTGTACACTCAGGCTAGGTTTGACCCAGGATGGGTGTGTACACTCTGGCCAGGTTTGATCCAGGATGGGTGTGTACACTCAGGCCAGGTTTGACCCAGGATGGGTGTGTATATCCTGGCTAGGTTTGACCCAGGATGGGTGTGTACACTCTGGCCAGGTTTGACCCAGGATGGGTGTGTACACTCAGGCCAGGTTTGATCCAGGATGGGTGTGTACACTCAGGCCAGGTTTGACCCAGGATGGGTGTGTACATCCTGGCCAGGTTTGACCCAGGATGGGTGTGTACACTCTGGCCAGGTTTTACCCAGGATGGGTGTGTATATCCTGGCTAGGTTTGACCCAGGATGGGTGTGTACACTCAGGCTAGGTTTGACCCAGGATGGGTGTGTACACTCTGGCCAGGTTTGATCCAGGATGGGTGTGTACACTCAGGCCAGGTTTGATCCAGGGCGGGTGTGTACACTCAGGCCAGGTTTGATCCAGGGCGGGTGTGTACACTCAGGCCAGGTTTGACCCAGGATGGGTGTGTACACCCTGGCCAGGTTTGACCCAGGATGGGTGTGTACACTCAGGCCAGGTTTGACCCAGGATGGGTGTGTACACTCAGGCCAGGTTTGATCCAGGATGGGTGTGTACACTCAGGCCAGGTTTGATCCAGGATGGGTGTGTACACTCAGGCCAGGTTTGACCCAGGATGGGTGTGTACACTCAGGCCAGGTTTGACCCAGGATGGGTGTGTACACTCTGGCCAGGTTTGATCCAGGGCGGGTGTGTACATACTGGCCAGGTTTTAACACGGGTGACCTTGGTGTCTGCCTGGCCCCAGCCCCTCAGGAGGAATATTCTGGTCAGGGTTCCTCAGGTTACGACTGCATGGGTCTCTACCAGTGACACCCCAGGGGGCCGCAGCCTTCCGTTAGTTATCAGTGATCAATTTGCCTTCTTTCTGAACAGTGCTAACTGACTCGGGTAGAACTGTGTGGCACGTACAATTGTTACTTGGAGGTGAGCACAAGCTTCCACGTGAGCTGCTTGTTTTAAAAAATAAATAAATAAGAACAACAGAAAAATGAGTGGGCTAATGAAGGTTGATGTACCAGTCCGATGGATTCCACCAGGTAGTGCTGAAAGTGACTCTCTGGTTTTTAAAGAAAATTCCAGAAGCAGAAGCAAGTTTAGTTAAACGGGCCTCTGGTAATGCATGATGTCACCGCCTCGTCACCTTTCAGGATTAATGACGCCTCCCTCTCCGGGGACTATAAATCATGGCAGTGGGAAAGGGAATGCACACAACCCCCCGCAAGGAACGTTCCGCTGAGACGGTCAGAAGCATTACTGAAAGCCCGAGCCTTTTTCATTCGGGGAAATTTCATGTCAAGGAGAAGTGGAGTTTTGCAGCAGGGCCCGAGAGAGGGAGTGATTTGCACCGCAGTGCCTGTATTTTTACGGCTGACTAACTTCTGATATCAGGGCAATAAAGTGATGAAATGATGGGCTGTGCGAAGAGGCCGATACGGAGCCTGATACAGACGGATGGTTGCCAAGAACACAGGAGCCCAGATTGACCGCGGTTGCCTGGCGACTTTGATTGATGCGTTTGTCTGTATATGCGTTCTCCATATGCAAAACAACGAAAAAAAGGATGCATGAACAGATAACAAAAAACAGAGTTTGCCACCCCCCCCCCCCCCCCGAGTTAAAGCATGCATTATATCCGAAAGAATCCCATTAAGATAGCTGGACAGGGTCCTTCATCTAAGGTGGGGGTGTGTAGGGTGGGGAGTGTGCGGGGGTGGGTGGAGTGTGCGGGGAGAGGGGGGTAGCGGTGGGAGGAAGTTGCTGACGTACTGAAATCTGGATGTGACTGCAGGACTGTGACGATCTGCTCTGTAGTGAGTGATGAGGCTGTAGGTGCAGAGGGTGGCTTCTGGTTGCATTCGTGTACGGTGTTAAAGAGCTTTGCTTCCAACCAGTAGGCTGTGGGTTTTATTCTCTGTAATGGCATCACTGTTTTACCCTTAATCGAGGCTCTATCTCATGTGCATCCTGCTGCACAACGTGGATAAAGTGCAAAAAATGTGGAGTAAAAATGTTTAATGTCTGTAAACAAAAAATTTTCCCGAAGTAAGACTACCTGCCGAGTACATAAGCAATGTAGCCTAAATGCATGTTCATTTGGTTTGCTCAAAATCACCTCCAAAGACATCAGCATGTTTAATCTATGGCCTGTACATTTGAAACATTGATGCAATACACTGAAATACAGAAGCTAGAGTGACTGAATCTATATTCAGATGTACAATTTGGAATTTACTATTTTTAGTCATGTAGCAAATGCTTTTAGGAAAAGCGAATTACAAAAACAAATCGCATGTCAGGTGGTATGCAAGCGCAGGAGTTTGATAAATAATGAAAATGAATTAAAACACAAAGAACTGGATATGTCAGCACCGTTTTTCTGTGGGCCAAAATTAAATCATTCATAGGACTGTTAAGCTGCTGTTCCGCCGTACACGGCCATACCCAGAGGTTCTCTCCAACGGGTCGAGAAATCTCTGCTCATTCGCTCAGAAAACACTGTACATGTCTCTGTCCGTGTTCGTTTGCTAGTTTGGGTCCAAAGAACACAAATGAGTGGCCTATTTGGCAGCAGAGCGCCCGGTGCCGTGGGAGTGAGGGCGGTAAGCATTGTGTTCCCTGACTGAGGTGCGAGTACGGTGGGGAAGGCCGAGGAGATCCATCTTAAACAGGCAGCCCGGGTTATTATCACAAAGCTTTACGTCCTCTCTTGTGGTCACATATTTCCAAGCAGGAGAAGAGAGCACTTCAGTGCTTGATTTAAAAGAAAACCCCTCTCCCTCTCTCTGGAGCCTTAACATTTTGGCTGGGAGCCTGCTTGGCTATCTCTGTGTTGATGGGCACTGCGCTCGCTCACAGAAAGCTTTAATAAAGTTTCTGTGCCAGGAGGAAGAGGAAGAGAGAGAGAGAGAGAGAGAGAGAGAGAGAGAGAGAGAGAGAGAGAGAGAGAGAGAGAGAGAGAGAGAGAGAGAGAGAGAGAGAGAGAGAGAGAGAGGGAGAGAGAGAGAGGGAGAGGGAGAGGGAAGATGGATGAGAGACAGTGAAGAGAAAGGACAAGAAGGACAGTAATAAGAAAATGAAATGGAGGGGAGAAAGCGAGAGAGCGAGAGAGCGATGAGAGATACAGGACGCACAAGTATATGACGCGCTTTGGAGCAGAAGCAAGCTGTCAATCATTCAAAGGCCTCTCATGGGATCCAGGTCTTTCCTCTTTCTCACCTCTTTTGCACTTTCTCATCCATCTCTGCTTGGCTCTTTTTCTACCTCTTCTCTTTCATCCTACCTATAGTACCACCTCTCTCTCTCTCTCTCTCCGTTTGCTAGCAAAGGGCAGCCACAATGTCAAGGGTGTGGAACTATATGAAGCGGAGTTATTTCACCTCACTGAGTTCAAAGTCATTGTCACTTCATATTATTAGAGGCTGTTCTTGAATACCGTGCTTGAAGGGAGGAATAAAAGATGTGACATCGCTTTAAGTCACCGTAGCTGTCACATAACTTCAGGCATTGCAGAAATACCAAGGTTTTTATTCTATGAGACTGGACTCAAACCTGAATGCACTGATTAGGAAAATGAACACTTTTTTAAATGCAGTTTTGTTTTCCCTCACTCAGCTCTTCCTGTAACTGTTGACAAATGTTTTGGTGCAGAAGTGACAGAGAAGTCTGGCAGTGCGTTGGGGGGAGGGGGGGGGGGGGGGGGGGGGAGGTGAGGGGCGCAGGGTGCAGTTGGTCATTGGAGACTGCTGCTGCCGCTCCCTAATTGTACATTATTTAAGGTTCCTGCTCTCTCGTTTGTATCTTAATGCCAAGAGGCTGCCAATTTTTTGGGGGTTTTTTTTGCAGTAATCGGAGGGAGACAGGTGGCGTGAGAGTGGGACCGCGATTGTGATGGCTCTTTATGAGCTCTGGATTGCTTACCTCTGGACTAAAGAAGGACCCTGCCGGGACCAGCCATTGACTGCGCTGCAGAGTCTCAACCGATAGTTCTATGGTTTTATGGATCTGCTCTGCATACGGTTGTCTGCTCTAATCTCACCCCCCCCCCCCCCCTCTCCCCACACACACACACACTCCACCCCACCCCACCCCACCCTCCACCCCCAGCCTCCTAAAATTTATTTTCTGGCCAGCAGTCATCAGTGAATGGAAGCACCCCCTCTCCTCACACAAGCATAACACCAGTGTAAGCACTTTGTACACTGTTTAGCATTCTGAAATCGCTGCAGCTGCACTTGTGGGCAGTGGGACCACAGCCGATTAAAACACTCTGCATATTCATTAGCCGTAGGGTGGGGGTGGGGCTGGGGTTGGGGGGGTGCTTGGGGGAGGTGTGAAGCGTGCAGGGTTTGCTTGTGGTTCCGCTGCAGGCTTTGCAAGGTGCACTCCACACGCAAGACTGCGCTCTATGCGGGGGGGAAACGCACTCCCAGCCTCAGCGAATGAGGGATGCTCTGCTGGAGTGGCGGGTACGCTTGTGGCTCCCCTGCAGGCTTTGCAAGGTGCACTCCATGTGCTCTATACAGGATAAAAGCAGCACAGGCCGCGATTTAAACACAGCAGAATTGGAGCTTATGAAACCTGAACTTAGTGAAACGAGTGTATCGTGTCTTTATATTTACAATTTACAGTATGTAGAAAAACCTGGATAACAACTATATTACACACACACACACAATCAATTCATAAGATGAAAAGTCCAAAAGAATTATTTTGTGATAAATAAATGATTGGGTTTTTACTTATCCTCCACAGACAGGATATTATCATCCTGAATGAAATCACGTAGATGCAGTAAAGTATACATGCTTTGTTTGTGTTGTGAAAGCATTCGTGATTATTTTCCACTGTAGTCCTTCTATATACCCCCTATACATCCAGCACTTCTGTGTGGTTTCGTTTGGCTTATGGACTTGGACCATATCAAGGCAGAAAATAATATAAATGTGCTCCTGTGGTCCAGTCAGAAGGTGGCGTTCATGTGCTCTTGTGATCCACTCCACATTTTCACAAGCTACTCTCAAGGTTGACACCTTTATTGTGCTTTCTGTCAAAAGGTTCCCTGCAGGAGATGACTGGTACAGACGAGGTGTAGAGGTCTAATAAATCCCCATTCCCATATTCTATGAGCCTCAGATTTATGCGTTTTTCTTGCAATAAAATGCGAATGATTTTGCAATCACCTCAAAGTGTCTTCAATGAGCCCATTCTCTCCATGTAAAATAGAGGTAAAAGATGCTTTTGGGGCCTGTGCCAGATGGAAGAGTCGCGTGAGGCTCTCTTTCGCAGCGTTGCATCTGAATGAGAGCCCTGTCTGCCTGAGGTTTGCATATCTTACAGGTGAGAAACTATGTCACTGTCTGGCGCCGGCCTCGCTCTCGACTGATTATTATTAACAATCCGTCCTAATTAACACCGAGAGTTTACACTCGCGGATCACATGCGTCCCGCAAGACTGTCGACCTAATTCAGGGCTCGCTAAAGAGACTGGGGGCAAAGATGGGTTTCCACAGCAGTACAGAGAACACGGTGCAACCCGTCTTGGCCCAGTTTGCTGTCCCAGACGGCAAGCTGAGGCATTGAATGAGGTTTCAACACACGTCGCCTTCCAGAGCTTGTCTGGGGTCTAACTGTCAACTGAATGGTTTGGTTTGTCTGTGATGATCTTTAACAGAGATTTGAAAAATGAATATCTTTAGCTTAGTTGCATAGGGAGTTCTGTTAGTGTAAGTGTAGAGATATTGCGACTATCTGTTGTTGCCTATTTTTAAACGGGACCAAATTGCCCTGAAGATTTTAATACAATAAAAGTAGCTTGGTATATTTGCTAACATTATCAGGAATAAACTTTTAATATACTCAAACTGAAATATCATATTATTTTGCTTGCTAACTATTTTAGCTACTACAAAGTTTTGTTCGGCATCAATGAGGAATAGACAGTATTTTTGCTTTCAATTTTAAAATGCAATATAGTGTGATATAAATACAACAGTGGAGACAAGTAACAACAGCATTGCAAAAGCTTACTAAAGAAATGTTCAAAAACCCTACTGTGTGTGTGTGTCTGTGTGTGTGTGTCTGTGTGTCTGTGTGTGTGCATGTGTGTGTGTGTGTGTGTCTGTGTGTGTGTGTGTGTGTGTGTGTGTGTGTGCGTGTGTCTGTGTGTGTGTGTGTGTGTGTGTGTGTGTCTGTGTGTGTGTGTGTGTATGTGTGCGTGTGTCTGTGTGTGTGTATGTGTCTGTGTGTGTGTCTGTGTATGTGTCTGTGTCTGTGTGTGCGTGTGCGTGTGCGCGTGCGCGTGCGCGTGCGCGCGCGCGTGTGTGTTTCCCTTTGTCTTTACATTTCAAATTGAAGAGTGTTTTTCCAAACCTCAAGTCCAGTTTTGATAAACCATATTTTTCAAGATGGGTTTAATCTTTCTGATAAATTTAGATATTCGCAGATTTACTTTTACACTATTATTCTTAAGGGTTTAAGTATAATAATGCTATTTTTTTTATACAAAAAGTCTATTTTAAATAAAAGTGGTAAAAGTGAGCTGAGTGAGTTTTGGAAAAACACTCTTCTATTGATGCCCATCAATCCATCTGTGCAGATTTCAAAGCAATATTTAGTAAATATATGTATAATGTACATACATGTGGTTAGAGCCATGAGAGTCTCTTAACATCGATATAATTACACCCGTACTTCCTGCAATACATCACACTTCATTTACAGAGACCTGGTGTGTTGAGGTTGGGCCCTGTTTTCCTCGATCGATTACAAAAAGATTAAAGAATGTGAAAGTTAATGAATAAATAAGGAGTTGGATGCGTAGATAAAATGCTTGGGAAGCCCTTTGTTTGCCTGGAAGGAGACCTGATGGATTTATTATTAATGATCATTTGGCTCAAGCTTTTATCTACGGCGATTTACATTCTGAAAAGCACGGTGGGGCCCGAGGGAATTTGACCAGAGCCAAAAGGTCGGGCCCGCTGGAGGACCTTTCCATCGTGCTTTAGGTCCCTCAGCCCTGGGACCCAAACCGTGGACCCTAGCGGTCACGTGTCCCGAGATGAGATCACCGCCCCGCGTGCCTGCCTGAGAATGTCTGTCACGTTTCTGCGATTTGCTGCATGCGGCGAACTCTTAACCGCTGTGCGGCTGGGCCAACCGCTACACTGGCGTGCGCTAAATGTGTTTGTTTGGCTTTCAGTGAGGATGCCGCTCTCTAAATTAGTTTTTTATATTGAGTGTAAAACCTCATATCATATGTCATTTTTATCTCTCTCTCACTCACTCACTGACTCACTCTCTCTCTCTCTCTTTCTCTCTCACTCACTTTCTCTCTCTCTCTTTCTCTCTCTTTCTCTCTCTCTCTCTCTCTCTTTCTCTCTCTCTCTCTCTCTCTCTCTCTCTCTCTCTCTCTCTCTCTCTCTCTCTCTCTCTTGCCCATGAAAATCACTGTGATCATTTTGAGTGTGGTTCCCCTTGAAGGGAAACCATGAAAACTCTATAAAACCTGAAAGAGGGAATTGCTTGCAACATTTCACCTTAACGACAGATGCGTGCACATACAGCAAGCGTTCGTCTTGGTCTGTGGACTCAGCACCATTATCCGCCTGTAAGTTTTAAATTGCTATTTCAAGGTAAAAGGACACAAAAAGTGCAGCAAAATCTGTAATTCACACTTATCTTATCATCCCTCTCAGTGTGTTATCAATGATGTCGATGAAAAGCATATTGAGATTAAATAATTTTTTAGATAATTAGAAAAAAAAAGTATGATTAAAATTTAAGAACACATTTTTTTTTTTTTAGTGGTGAAGTGTCTACACGTTCTGAAATGCTATACCATGTGTGCTTTGGAACACACATGCATGCATGCACATGCACACACACACACACACACACACACACACACACACACACACAGGCGCCCACGCACACACACACACACACACAGGCGCCCACGCACTCACACACACACACACACACAGGCGCCCACGCACTCACACACACACACACACACACACACACACACACACACACACACGCCCACGCACACACACGCACACACACGCACTCACACACGCACACACAGGTGCCCACGCACTCACACACACACACACACGCACTCACACACACACACACACACACTCACACACACACACACACACTCACGCACGCGCACACACACACACACACTCACACACACACACGCACTCACACACACAGGCGCCCACACACTCACACACACACACACACACACACACACACACACACAGGCGCCCACGCACTCACACACACACACACACACACACACACACACACGCACACAGGCGCCCACGCACTCACACACACACACACACACACACACACACACACACACACACACAGGACAGCGACGCACAGACAACAGATGGGCTCTGCTTATTCCCGGTTGTGCTCGTACAGACACTGGCTGAGGACTGAGCTTAGCACTATTTTAATGCTGTTTGCGCTGTTATCATAATTACAAGTACCATTAATATCATATTCATATCTTTAGCACTGCAGAGGGACCAGGTCTCACTGTGATACAGGAAAACCAATTGCAGTTAGTGCAGCTGTACTGGAGCATTAATATAGATTATTATTCCCATGCAGAAACATGCTATTTTGAAAAATGGCATGATTCTACACAGGAATAATAATCTACAGTAGCTATATTAAAGCTCCAGAATAGAAAATGTGCTGGTACTGCATTTCGGCTTTCTGACGCTAACGTACTGGTCAGAAACACTGAATGGAACTTATCAGCATAAATTCTACATACAATAATGCTAATATGAATTCCAACCCCCCACAATTGTGTATCAAACAGAAAATAAATGAACGAAGCAGTGGCATGTATATACAGTCAAGCCGGAAAGTCTGCACACTCCTTTCACCTTCTCCACGTTTTGTTACGTTACAGACTTATACTACAATAGATTGAGTTCATTTTTTGCCTCAAACATCTACACACAATAGCCAATAATGACGAAGTGAAAACAGGTTTTTAGAAAATATGGAATTTTATTTTACTGACAAAAATAGGTTATTTAGGGGTTACATATCTGTACACACCTTACATATCTGTACATATCTGTACATATCTTGCCAGCAGCCATACCACCATGCACTCTGCTCCTGCTGAATGGCTGAAGCTAAGCAGGTGTGTGTGGGTTTGTACTTGGAGGGGGGAGACCTCCTGACTGGGAAAAAAACTGCTGTGCTGAGTAGGTGGGTGTTGGTGGGGCAGGGGGCAGTCTTCTTCCCTCAAAAAAAAAAAAAAACCCCCCCAGTGCAGTGTGCAGGGGTGGGGACACTGTGCCGTTGCCGTCTTTCGAATGTTAAAAAAAAAAAAGGTCTGACTCAACTGTGTGTGGTCATTAAAGATCCCATGACGCTATCGCAAGGGGGTAGGGGTTCCCCGTGTCCCTGGCTACTCCCCAACCAGCTTCTGCACTGCTCTCCATCAGTCATCCCCCCAAAAAATAAAAAAAAAAAAAAAAAAACTCCCTCTCCTCCCTCTCTCTCTTGTGTGGCAAAGCATTCTGGCGCAAAAACACTGCCGCTGCTGCACCACATCACCCATGTGGGTGTGCACACTTTAGTGGTGGAGTTTCCCCCTTTTCCCTCATCATTGTTGTAAGTATAAAGTGCCATAAATAAAGAATATTATTACACCCTTAGCCTAATATTGGTTGCTGCACCTTTGGCAGCGATTACAGCTTCAAGGCGTCTTGGGAAAGAAGCTACGAGCTTAGCACACTTGTTTCTGGACATTTTTGCCCATTCCTCTTGGCATATCCTTGCAAGCTCCGTCAGGTTGGATGGGGAGCGTCGGTACACAGCCATTTTCAGCTCTTTCCACAGATGTTCAATTGGATTCAGGTCTGGGCTCTGGCTGGGCCACTCAATGACATGCACAGACTTTCTCCGAAGCCACTCCTTTTTTCTCTTGGCTGTGTGCTTCAGGTCGTTGTCATGTTGGAAGGTAAACCTCCGCCCCAGTCTGAGGTCCAGAGCGCTCTGGAGCAGGTTTTCTTCAAGAATCTCAGTGTACTTAGCTGCATTCATCTGTCCCTCTATCAGGACTAGTCGCCCCGTTTCTGCTGCTGAAAAACATCCCCACATCATGATGCTGCCACCGCCATGCTTCACTGTAGGGATGGTATTAGCCAGGTGATGAGCGGTGCCTGGTTTCCTCCAGACGTGACGCTTGGTATTCAGGCCAAAAAGTTCAATTTTGGTTTCATCTGACCAGAGAATCTTGATTCTCATGGTTTGAGAGTCCTCTAGGTGCCTTTTGGCAAACTCCAAGCGGGCTGTGATGTGCCTTTTACTAAGGAGGGGTTTCCGTCTGGCCACTCTACCTTAAAGGCCTGTTTAGTGGAGCGTTGCCTGGATGGTTGATCTTCTGAAAGGTTTCCCCATCTCCACAAGGATACACGGGAGCTCTGTCAAAGTGACCCTCGGGTTCCTGCTCACCTCCCTGGCCAAGGCCCGTCTTCCCCGATTGCTCAGTTTGGCCGGGCGGCCAGGTCTAGGAAGATTCTTGGTGGTTCCAAACTTCTTCCATTTACGAATGATGGTGGCCACTGTGCTCTTTGGGACCTGTAAAGCTGCAGAGATTTCACCGTACCCTTCTCCAGATCTATGCCTTGACACAATCCTGTTTCTGAGGTCTGCAGATAATTCCTTTGACCCCATGACTTGGAGTTTGCTCTGACATGCACTGTCAACTGTGGGACCTTATATAGGCAGGTGTTGGCAATCCCCAATCATGTCAAATCAATTGAATTTATCACAGGTGGACTCCAATTAAGTTGTAGAAACATCTCAAGCAGTATCAGTGGAAACAAAATGCACCTCAGCTCACTTTTGGGTGTCATATCAAAGGGTATGCACACTTGTGTACATATGATATTTCACATTTAGATTTTTAATAAATTAGCACAAATGTCTAAAAAACCTGTTTTCACTTTGTCATTATGGGCTATTTTGTGTAGAATTTTGAGACAAAAAATGAACTCAATCTATTGTAGAATATGTCTGCAATGTAATAAAACGTGGAGAAGGTGAAAGGGGTGGGCAGACTTTCCGGCTTGACTGTATATTTGCTTATCTTATCGTTTCATCCAGTGCACCTACATGTCCAGATAAATGAAGGCATGTTGTATTTCTGTGCGTCTGCGGGTGTGTTTGGTTGTAACAGTGCTTCTGTGTGTCTGTACTGTACGTACCGTACATCTGTAGTTGCTTGTGCAGTTCTCTTGGCTCCTCAGAAAGGTATTGATCAGTCTCATTAAAGACTCCTCAGGTCAGCACTTCTCTCAGGAGAAATGGGAGAGCAGTGCCGCTTTGCTCAGAAGTAACTTATTAGGCAGAGTTCCGCTCATCCTTCAAAAGCCCAGCCCCCCTTACTTCATCTTTTTCACTTGTTGAAGATGGAGAGAGGTAGAGGCATTTGTGTGTGTGTGCGCGTGTGTGTGTGTGTGCGTGTGTGTGTGTGTGTGCGTGTGTGTGTGTGTGTGTGTGTGCTTGTGTGTGTGTGTGTGTGTGTGTGTGTGTGTGTGTGTGTGTGTGCGTGTGCATTGGCACAGAGATGCATGTGTGCATAAGTGTGTCTGGCAGAAGGGCGTTGACAGTCCTGACCTACCTGTGCTTTGCAGTGATCCTGTACATTGATTAAAATTATTATATCTAAATTACAATTTAATGGTTTATAAATGGGGTTTCTGACAATGTGTGACAATGGTGTTTGCACCGTGACTAAATATGGCTTTTACATACTTTTCTCTGGTTTAAAAAAAAAAGAACAGGATTTAAATTGTATAGGTTTTCTTTTGAATTGTATAACACCTGTATTTTCATGTGTGTCATACTGTTGCTCGAAAGGATTTCTCAGTGCTGGATTGCACCTTTTTATTTTCAAAGAAACCTCTTGGTGAATCTTTTTTTTTTTTATTTGAAATTGGCCTTTATTTTTAATTTTGTTGTGAAGCCTAATAGCCATTATGTTTTTTGTTGAATTTTAAATTTTTATTTATTTACTTGCTTTTAATTTTTTATTTTTATGTATTTGACGCCCAATGTGGGGTGTTCATATCCAGTTCCCACCATAATTTGGAATGCCCAATTGTCTGCAACTGCACCTGCAGCCATTCATGCGCAAATCTCACTGCTGAGTGTAGACAGCCGCATTTCTCCTCCGAAACACGTGGTGTCACCAGCTGCCTCTTTTCACCACAGCTAAGCTCTCATACAGTGGAGTGGGAGGAAGACCTTTTATATTCGGCTTCAACGTGCAGTTGCGGTTGGGTGTCACCCTATGGAACTACCGGCCACAGTTACATTACATTACAGGCATTTAGCAGACACCCTTATCCAGAGCGACTTACACAACTTCAAGCATTTTATTACATTTATCCAATTACATTACATTTATCTCATTTTACATTTATCCAGTGAATACAGCTGGATATATACTGAAGCAATTCAGGTTAGGTACTTTGCTCAAGGGGACAACCTGGGAATCGAACCTCGAAGTCCAGTCCCTTAACCATTATACTATACTGCCGCCCTATGTTGGCA